>JACCIC010000036.1:512500-700000 GCA_018907035.1 Sycobia sp. Sy_11
CTTTACCTTCCGTCTATAATTATCCATTTAATCTGTTTATTTATAGTCAAGTGACCCTCATTTTTGCATTTTATCCGAGTTATTACCATGAATTATATTACTTATATCGTTTTTTTGGCCAATATGAAGTGCTTTCCTTGACTTAGAATTATCCGATGTCATTCTACCATTTCTGTACGTCTGATTTTTTTTCTTTTAAGAAAAGTAAGTTTTTTCTTATTCGATTTCTAAAAACTTATAATACTTTTGCTGGATTCTTAATAAGAGAAATTTGACAATATAAACGAATTATTTCTTTCTAAAATACTTTGTTTGAGAAGCAAGCATTTTTTTAAGCATATTGACATTCAGATCGTCGATTACTCCATCAGATATATTTAAAATTACTAAATAAAATTTAGGCAGCTGTTTGTCAAAACAAAATTGCAAATTGTATAGATGTCGGAAACGAGCAATCCTTGACTAGAATGTACTTTGAAATTGTTTTTAAAATTGTTTGTGTATTTGAAAAACGAGACTGGTCTATCAATTTCTTACGCAATTTACTCTTGGATATAATTGGCCAGGAGATCTATACAAATGTATGACTGATTTGTTATTTTAGCGATTACAGCTGTTTTAACTGGATTAAAATTGAATGCATATATATACAATATTATGCTTTATACGCAATTCTATAAAATGTTTTGTTGAATTTTGTCTCGCGTTTCTCAAAAAGTATTTTTTTCTAATTTATTCAATATTTTATAATGAACTGATGATTCTTTTTATATTCCAATTAAGAATAATTTTCTTTGCTATTACTAATTTTGAAATAAGACATTAGAAATTTATTGAGACATCGATTTAACATCTATTATTTCTTTACTATTTAGAAATTTTTCAGTAAAATTTATGATTTGTTTATACCATAAGCTCCTTCATTATTTGTATTCCATTTTTAGTTTATGTTTAATAAATGCTCAGCACACGTAGGCATTTTACGTAACAAGTATTATAGGTTTCATTTTAAATACGTTGCTCTTTTTTTTTACTTAAACAAAGACTCCATTGTTACATTTACAAAGCAATTTGAAAAATTCTGTACAAATCAAATTTGTAAATAAATAATAATAGCTTCATATAAATATGTAATAATTATTTACTCGAAAACATAAAGAATATCTCGAATTTATATAGCTGATAAATATTCATTTGAAGGCCACATATCTATTGTCGTATAATTGTTCTACTTGTCGAGATCAATGGAATTCATCAGTGTGACGAGTTTGATACTACGAAGTACTATACGAGATCATTGTACAATTTTATCTTCTGTTATGATTCTCATTGAAAAAAGTAATAAAAACTTCTTTATGTATGTATTAAAGCTTTAAAGGATTTGAAGTAACGCTTACGTAGGTCAAATTTACGGATTTGTTTTGACGTAACGTATACATAAGGTAGAATAGCTAATACCCGGACACTGTTTGAGATGGAATTATGTTCTTAAACGTCATTTTTATTAAAATAACGTTGTTTTTTCAAATGTTACTATCTTTAATATAATCTTTAGATAATTTTACTTATTTTTTAATTTTAAAAAGGAAAAAGAAATCAGATTAAATTTATAAAATGAATGTAATAATACGGGACTGTCCACGTACGAAGCAGACATATCCAAGAAAAGGGATTTAAACTTGAACACAAGTGAGCAACTATAATCGTCCATGAAGAAAAGCAGTGATAAAGAGATAGGACCTTTGACCGGATATCTAAGTTCTCAATAATTAATAATGACAGTCATTACATAAATGAGCGATTTCATTGATTATAAGCGCTAGTATGGAAAATGAGAGATATGAAAGTGTATTAGAAATAGCCAAATAATGGTTACTTATTGGATGCAGTATATGAAGTTCAAAATTTAACCTTATACCTTCCAAATTATTTTTATTTGAATTCAAGATATTCATATTTGTATGCAGATTGTTTCTATAACTAACAAGAAATAATTTATGCATGCATTTTATTAACTTCAAATGCCATGATGAATATATTATCCGATTGCGTAAAAAAGATACGACTAAGTTTATGGCTGCTAGATTGTGTCCATGATAGCGTTCTACATGGCGATTATAAAAGAGTTTTAATAATAATAATTATAACGAAAGTGAGTTAAAATTTTGATCTGTTGGTATAAAAAAACATCTAAGCAATTAATATTTATAGTCATTATCGAATTTTCAGATTTTGTATTTATAATAGTATCGATTTTTTGTTGAGTAATTCGATTTTTCGTGTCTTGCGTGAATTGGGTACTTCATATATATATATATGTATACACCTTACACAACATATATTATAAGTCAACCTTCACATTCTAATCTTTTAGTAAAATTGCAAAATTAATGGAAAAAATTAAAGTAATTTATTAAAAATTAAGCCTTTCGTGTATATATATATATATATATATATATATATATATATATATATATATATATATACATGTACACACAAAACGTCGGCCTCCCCATTATCATATAAAATAAATTCGGCCAAAGCGTCAGCGCGACGTAGTGAAGGAAGAGCAGGACTCGATTTTGCATCCGCTTCTATAGCTGCAAGCGGACTCGATCAGCCGCGTCGATCTTTCGCCGTCCCAGTTCAATTTGTCCCTGGCGATCATACTCTCCCTCCTTCCCTCGCTCGTCTTCCTTGGCCGGGTCTCGGCGGCGGCGTGATGGGCGTCGTCGGTGCCGATTTCCGCGCGCGAGCAGCACGAGCAACAAGACGGGGGCGCTGGCGTCGACGCTGGACGGGCTGCGGTCCAAGTTCGGACGCGATTACTCCCGGCTGCGGACCGTGCTGGCGAGTACGTCGATGGTGACGACGACGAGGACGTCGACGCGGACCATGACGAGGAGGCACGTTGCTGTTCCGCGGGACAGCGCCGGCCGTGACGCGGATCGTTGGCTCGGCGACGGTCGGTATCGTGGCTGTCGCAGCAGGGACACGGCTCGCACTTCTTGGTCGTCGATGGATCCTCGAGGCGCCGTCGATGCTGCTCCGACTCGGTGCGCCTATCCCAATCGACCGATGGCTCGCGCCGGCGACGGAGACGAACGCACAGACCTATAAAAATGTTGTTTTTTTTTTTTTTAATAGTAGATAATATTATGCACATATTGTTCAAAATGTTCTGGACGTCCCCTCAAGGGGGTATTTATATAGAATGACACAGAATGACTTTTCAGAAAAAAAATGCTAAACAGAAAAGTTGTTCAATTTTCAAGCAAAAATTATTAATGGAAAAAAGCCCTAATAAAGAAATTGCTTTTATTTAGTTTCTGTAAATAAGAAGAAGTTTTGCTAATTCTTGTACGGAATACAAATTTTTCACTCCAACGAAAAGACCGTTTAAAACACTGATTAAGGTCGTGTTAATCCATTCTCCAAGAAAAGTCTGAATTTTGGCATTAAAAAATAAGGAAATTACTTTTAGACATTGAACTTATTTCAATTTTCATTAGAAATAATATTACCATACACTTATTTGTGAAAAGAAATCGTCTCTCCAAAATCTATGGGAAAAAGTTGGCTCGCCATTACTATCCCTGGTTAAATTAATAAATTAGAACAGAAAGTAAAATAAAGTATTTGGAGAAAATAATAACAGTATGCACAGAACGGAAACGAAAGAAGAGAGAGGATGTAATTATTAAAGTAGACGTTGAAAGAAATGAATAAAGCAGAAAATGGAGCAGAGAGAAGATTGTTATTATGATGAGCAGCTAAAATGAAAGCAAACAGAAATAGATATATAGTAAACAAAGCGTATTGGAAATAGAAAGAGCTACCTTTTATTATAAATCAGCTTATCAAATTTTGAAAAATAATTAAATCATGATCAAATTCCAATTATTTTAATTCATTTAATTTATGTTTCAAACTTTATTTTCTGAGAATATAATAAATATTGTTAAATTATGAAATATACTATTGATGATGAATCTGAATTATTGAGATAATTAGAGCTGGATACTGATTGGATTATCTGAGAAACAGGCCAATATATATATACACGCGTGATGCAATTATTACACGCTGATGCAGATATTTAGTAATGAAGATATCGTTTTTCGCGGGATTGAAAGAAACATAAATATGTAAGTGGATATGAATAAAGCGTTTGTATAAACTGATCAATTTGAACTAAGTCGATATGTATATCTAAATTGAAGCTAATAGTTTTTCAATATGGTGTTATAGAATCTTAACATATTTCTCCTTTGCAGATGGTTTAATTTTTTTAAGATTAGATGAATTCTGATCATTAAAAGTACGTTTCAATTAAGTTAATGAATATAATAGTACCCTATATAGTTATTTATAAAATTAAATGCTCTTTCCTACGATAGAACATAAAAAATATAATTTGCTTGCTTTGTAGTTTTGAAATTCATTTTTTAGATGTAGAAGATACTTCTAAAATGTATAATAAATAGGAATTTCGAAATGTCCACTGTTATTAAATGTGAGATAAAACAAGTAAGCGGGTATGAATTTATAATGAGTATAAAACTTATAGACGGATCCTTTTGAGCCTGTCCCATTAAAACAAATGTTATAAAATACTATTTCAAAAATTAATGCAATACGAGCCAATCCAATATTGACCAACAGCTGTTTAGTTTGAGACTTCCTCTTCAGAATGCAGTCTCGTTTTCGTAAACAACATCGTTGTGTCATAACTTTCATTTACGTTGGTGTTGCTATTTTGTTTTGCCAGAAATGGGTAGTGTAATAATAGAGCAACGAATCGTTATTAAATTTCACTTTAAACTTGGAAAAACCGCTACCGAAACCTATAATTTACTAAAAGAAGTGTATGGCAGTGAATGTTTCTCGCGGACTCGTGTTTTTGAATGGTTTAAGCGTTTTCAAGCTGGTCGACAAGACATTGAAAATGATTCGCGGCCAGGTCGATAATGACCCAAATCTATTGGAAAGAATAATAACATGTAATAATAATAATAAAATGTGATGAAACGTGGTTTTTTACTTAAGATCTGGGAACGAAGCGCCAATCCATGCATCGGAAGACCCCAACTTCACTCAGAGCCAAAAAAGCAAGGTTGAGCAAGTCAAAATTTAAAGCAATGATGATTGTTTTTTTCGATATTCATGGGATTGTGTACCTTCACTGGGTTCCTGAAGGTCAAACAATTAATCAACATTACTATCTTGAGGTACTTAATAAACTACGAGAAAGAGTAAGAAAAAAAGACCCCAAATATGGAAGGACAAATCATGGATTTTGCACCAAGACAATGCGCCAGCTCATTCCGTGTTATCTGTTAAGCGATTCCTGACCAAGTACAGCATCCCAGTGTTAGAACATCCACCTTACTCGTCAGACCTAGCACCATGTGACTTTTATCTTTTCCCTAAGATGAAATCTGCATTTAAAGGTACGAGATTTAAATACGTAGAAGCTGTTCAAGAAAAAGTGGCAAGAGTCCTGAAAGAGTTGACAGAAGATGACTTTCAGCATTGTTTCTAACAATGGAAAATTCGCATGGAGTGTTGCAAGGATAGAGAAGGTGTGTATATTGAAGGTGATAATAAGTAATTATGTATAAAATGAAAATAAAATTTTTTACAATATCAGTCCCGTGATTTAATAGCCATACCTCGTATGATGATATTTCACGAGAGCCCGTAATACGATTCCATTTAAACCCAAACTTCATAGAATAATATCTATACAAAAAACGTTCATATAAAGCTTCCCTAAAGCTTCGTTGCGTTTCATTCTATCTCAGTAGAGTATTTTATAAGATATTATTGCACTTGTAGATTAGTAGTTTTCTTCAATTGTAGGTACTGGAATAATATACGATGTGTAGCTTTTCGGGAAGAAATTATAGCGGAATTTTCTATATGAAATTCAGTATTGTGAGACGGTATTATATAGAATATCTAGGTCTACCAGTGCGACTTCTCCGGGATATTTCACTTTTGAACAATATGAAACTCGGTACGGATATTAAGTAGAAAAACTGGTGCTATTACAAAAGAAGTACGCACGCGCAGAAGATTAACAACTATCAGCTGTTTTGTCTAACGCATACTTTTTCGAATGCGATGCCTACCATGTTTGTGGAAAAATCATGCTAGGCTTGACCTTCGTTTTTATAGGGGCTGTTTTTTGGTTTTGACAGAAAAATGATAGATGTAACATTAGAGCAACAGATTGTTGTGAAATTTTACAAGAAACTTGGGAAAACTGCAACTAAAGCTTATAATTTATTGAAAAAGGTGTATAGAAATTAGTGTTTATGTTACGTATATAAATATAATTATTTCGACATAATTCGGGTTAATAAACAACTCAAAGTGTTTTTATTTATATATGACAGGTATTGTCAACCCCTTCAGGTGCTTTAATAAAAATAATATTCAAATAATTACATATCAAAATTATATAACACTGCGAAATACCGTACAATAAATAAATAAACACTTACAATTAAGAGTCTGGCTTACATAAGCCAGACCGTTCCCATATAAAGTCTTTCCTACGGTAGGCCTATATCAAAGACGAAGATGAAAAATTTCTGCCCGACTCAAAGCAAATAAACTATGAAAACACAACATCGTGGATATACTTCAGTACGGATTCAACAAGCTGTTTTCTATGTAAACAGAGCAGACATGTAGCAAAACTATGCCCAATGAATACGGACATTAATACTATAACACCGAGTGAAACTCAAGTATCAAATTCAAATATAAACAAACCAGAATTCCCAAACGCAACACCTGAAAATTGTAAACTAAATAGAGGAAACAGCATCGTAAACTCTAGCACAGAGTAATTTGTCAAGACGACAAAAAGGCCTCCCCTTCTTTAATAATGTCAGACGAACTCTTAAAGAGTCTACAGCATGTAAATAACAACGAAAAAATAGTAATATTCTAAATGAAGAAGCTATTGAAGCTACTTTCCAACACGAAAGAAAGTGTGAAAAATTTAAACAACTGAATAAATCAAACATAAATAGAAAAAAATTTTAAACTGAATCGTCAAAAGATTCTGAACCGAAGAAATTGTACGACATAAGTTAATTTCTCTCTCCTACTAAAGGTATTATTGATGCAAATGAAGAAAAATTTGTTTTGAATTTTGATCAATTAAAGAGTTTCCTGGAAAACTGTCATTCATCGACAAACATATACAAAACAGCACGAGTATACATGAAAGACATCGAAAATCTAATAGAAATACAGAACACAATATATGGTCAATTAAACAATAGAAATTTAAAAACAAGATTTGCCAAAATAAGAAACGAACTTATTTCGCAAAATAGTGACTCCGAAATAGATCCAGATATGTTAATGTCAGTAATCAATAAGTAAATTAATTATATAAAAATACATAAATCACTTTTAATATAAAAAGAAAAATATATACAGATATGAATTATAAAGAAACAAATTTATGAATTTTATACTGGAATACATGAAGTAAAATACTAAAAAAATATATACAGATATGAATTATAAAGAAACAAATTTATGAATTTTATACTGGAATACATGAAGTAAAATACTAAAGAAAGAAGAACTTCAAAAATGATGATCAACTTAGACATTTTCATCTGTGTAGAATCATGGTTATCGAGTATAAGAAACCTCAAGAGCATATGCAATTTGCGGGATTCAAAACTTTCAGAAAAGATAGGATGCATTCTAGAGGTGGAGGAATTCGTATGCTAATTCGTAACAATCTCTCCTATATGGAAATGACAAATATTAGTAGTCCACACGCAACAGTAGATATAGTAGGTATAAAAATTATGAATTTAAAAGAAAATCTTGAGCTTATTGCATTTTATCAGTCTTCTGATTCAACTTTATTACAGCTACAATGGGACCAATTAATAAATAATATTGACGTAAACATTAAAACAATCTTAGTAGGTGATCTCAATGCACATCACAATCAATGGAACTCTGATAGAATATGTGTAAACGGTGAAAGGTTGTTCGAGAGTCTCGTCAAATCCAATAATGTTTGTCTTCACAATAATGCAACAGAAACATATTTACAAGTTAATAGTAATAAATCATCCAATTTAGGTTTGATTTTCTCAACCTATAATATCGTGGATAAAATTAATTTTGAAGTACAAAACGAGACGCTCGGATCAGACCATTTTCCGATCTTTATTTTTTATAATACAGAGAACAACGTTTATCAAAAAAAAATCTTTTCATGTTGAATCACTGCGTACAGACTGGAACGAAGTGTGCAAAAATCTAGACAGGAACTATTTCCAATTTTTTACGCCCGATTATTGCAATACAAAAGCAACACAGAAATACTCTATTTATGTACGAATATTAATTAATGCCATAAAAACGAATTCGCCGATAAAAAAATATGTAAATAAAAATATTCATATAAATCCTGTTGCTTGGTGGGATCTAGAGTGTTATAGAGCCAAGAGACTTAGAAAGGCAGCTTTTAAAAAATGGCAATTTACGAATTAATTAGATGATTATATCGATTATAAAAAGAAAGTTGCTCAGGCCAGAAAATTGTTTAAAATTAAAAAAAAAAGAATATTTCATTCGCTTTACAGAAAGTATAAATTTTCAATATAGTCAAAAATATATATGGCGAGCTACTAAAATCTTAAAAAACAAATTGACTAGAATTCACCCTATTCATACTTCTGAAAATCATCAAAACAAAGAGAAAATTATGAATGCTCTCGATAAGATAAGTCCACCATGGTGTAACATAAATCCTGATTGGTTACCTGAATGTCCTGAAAATAAATTTTTAAGCAGTATTTTTGTCTTTTCAGAATTTAACATTGCTCTAGAAAGCTTTAAATTACGTTCTGCACCTGTAATTGATGGTATAGATTACGAAATTATTAATGAATTCCCAATAAAATATAAACTGATTTTATTAGATATTTTAAACGAAATGTATTCAACAGACGACTATCCTTCTCAATAGAAAGAGTCATATTTACACTTTATAGATAAATCCGATGGAAAAAATATCAGACCTATATCTCTTACTTCATGTATGTATAAATTATTTGAAAGAATGATTAAAAATAAATTTGAATGGTGGCTAGAACACAATAACCTTCTTCCAGCTAATCAATTAGGATTTCGTAAAGGCCAATCAACAATGGACTGGAAAATTTGCGAACTAATATCAAATAACAATGCAATGGCTATTTACACAGATGGAAGTAAATCGACTAACTCTTTCGTCAGTGCTTGTTTTTATTCTGATACAAATGAAATTGTAATCAGGAGCTCTCCTAAATTAGCCTCTATTTTTACAGCGGAATGTTTTGCTATTAGAGACGCAGTAGAAATAGCACTGCGGTCAACGGATCGCAACATATTAATTTTTATCGATTCTCTAAGTGCTCTGCAAGCATTAAAAAATAATAATATTAAAGTTAAAACTAACCCTTACATAGTGTATATAAAAAATAAATGCCACAAATTCACGTGCAATACTTTCAACAATTACATCATAAGTTTTTATTGGATTCCATCCCACATCGAAATATATGGCAACGAAAAAGATGACTGTTTGGCAAAAGAAGTAGCTACTGCTTTAACCTCTTATTCCTTAAAAATTCCATTCACCGACCTAAAAGAAATATATTACAAGAGCCTTCGAAAACACCTTGAAAGTGATAAAAAATCAAGGACAAACAAAAGGTGTACATTATTTTAATTACTTTACTTGGGACAAATCTAAACCATGGTATTATAATAAAAATCTGCCACGTGAAATCGTTACTACTGTTAATAGATGTAGATCCGGACACTACAACCTTGCGTACCCCCTTGCTCAAAAAAATATTATAAGCGATCCCAGCTGCGATTGTGATAAATTCAAGCAAGATTTAAATCACATTTTGTGGCAATGTCCATTGTACAATAGACATCGATCGAAATTTATTGAAGCATTAAGCAAATCAAATTTCAGACTACCGTTATCATCGACTTATAGTCTTATAGTATATATTAACTGTACCAATCGGTTCCTTATGTAAAATATTGTACAAATATTTGAAAAATTGCAATTTCTCATTGTAAAAAAAAGAAAAAAGAAAAACTGAAAACTAATAAATGTAGCAGACTAATCTTCTTAAGAAGGTTGAAATTGCTTAAAATAAAAAACAAAATACTGGTGCCTAAGATCGAAAAAATATTTGTATTAATACTTATAATGCGATCGAAGATGACAAATAATAACATGTGACAAATCTTGGTTTTTTACCTAAGACCCTGAAGCAAAGGGCGAATCCATTGAACAATTTCCTATCACCATTTTCTATCTTTCTACTCCTAAGATAGGTATTTCGGAAAAATAAAAAAATAAAGAATACTTTGTCGATTTATTTTCAAGTTCTATCGTTGTGCAAAAGTTTTGTTTAAGTCGAAGAGTGAGACTTGTTCAGTGTTACTTATAAATCTCTAAAATTAATCTCTGCTCTGATTAATAAAAGAGACATTACGTAGGAGTACGCTACAATGTTTTATCAAACCGATAGATGTCTAGATTGCTTAATTAAACTAATCAAATGATTAAAAAGTGTCAAACTAAAGGTAGTACAGAATGAATTAAGTATTTTTAGATTTTAATCAAATTTATGTTGTTAATTGTATACTAAAACAATTGAATTGTACAATATAATTTTAATTAATTGTATACTAATTGGATAAGTTGAAGTTATACTTTAAACTATAATAAAGGTCTAATTTTAAAAAGTAATTATATTTAAAGATTTTCGACTAGACTTACTGCATTTGGTACTTTTACATGTCGGACAACTATCTGGACGGGTATATTGATAGCCACAATAACAATTGTTTCTTTTGCAATTCATCAAACAATTTTTTCTTTTTTTATAAGCTAAAATTTTCTTTTCTTGTTTAACACTTAATTTTTTAAAATGTTCTCTACAGATCTGCTTGCAGTTACTAGAGTTATTATAATTACAACAACGCCTTCTTCGATGATGACGTCCTGTACATTTCCTCAAGTGTCTTTCCCTAGCACTATCTAAGGTGACAATAGATTCTAAAATTTCCAAATTTTCGATTATATGCAGTTCTGCAATTGTTCTTTTTAACGAATTCCACAATGAACTCAGAGTACTATTCACTTGCGTTAAAACTTTCTGCTTCCTCTCAACTAATCCAGATTTTGTAAAGATAGTTTTCCTCTGTTCAGCTAAATATAACAGTATTTTATAATATGAATATACATTCTTGTAGCGATGCAGTAAACATGTCAGCGTTTTATTTTATACCTTTTAACATAATGTTACTAAATAGGTGTAGAAACAAATTTTATTTTATTATGACGCGAGTGTCGGTAGAAAAGAAGGTTATAATTAATATAACTTATATATAATTAAATGAAAAACAAATGAAAATATGTGCATTCATATTTCATTGTGTTTAAATTAAAAACCTCATGTACCTATTTACTCATTCATTAATAAACAAAATAATACGTTGTAGCAAAATTAATTAACTCGCAAATGTAAAATGAAACTTAATAGATATTGTACACTAAAATTATATAATGATTTAATAATATTTTAAATGGTATTGCTATGCACAAATATCATATATAGAATTATAAAGATGATGAAATATAAAGATGAGGGCGGACTTCTAATTACAATTTTCTTTACTCTATTTCTCGAACGATCACGATGAAAATTAATTCTTCGCTATAGTATTTTCTGAAGTTTTTTATTATTGTATTTTATTGACAATTGCTTTTACCTCGAATATTTTTTATGCAAATTCTTCAGATGACTAATGTATGTCTGTGTCTGTGTCTGTGTCTGTATCGAGGTGTGTGTGTGTGTGTGTGTGTGTGTGTGTGTGTGTGTGTGTGTGTGTGTGTGTGTGTGTGTATGTGTGTATTACTATTGTTTACACAACACAGTACAAGTGGCCTCTCGAAACCAGCATCCCGCAGGAACTATCAGAGAATATTACTTCGGCGGGGCTGTTAGTTAGCCTATACGGCTCCTCTTCTTATGACACTATCCTACATCCCCCATCCACACAAGTGATCAGGGGTTCGGTGTTCGTCCTCTGCATCTTAAAATAGAATCAGCTAGCCTAATTCATCCTGGGCCATTCGCCTAATTCTATCGGCATTTCTGAGTTTGGTCATTAAAACACGGACTGAGTAATAAACCATATATACGTATACGTGCTATGTGTGTGTGTGTGTGTGTGTGTGTGTGTGTGTGTGTGTGTGTGTGTGTGTGTGTGTGCGTGCGTGTGTGTGTGCGTGCGTGTGTGTGCGCGTGTGTGTGTGTGCGCGCGCGCGTGTGTGTGATTGTATGTATGTATAATGCCAAAGTTCAGACATGGTGATCAAACAAAAGTTTTTAAATATTAGTAAGTATAAGCAATGAGATGCAAATGAAATATTTATGAACTGTAACAAATCAATATTTATACAGATACAAGAAATTAAACCGAACTATTCACCAATAGAGCTAAAATTCAGAAAAAATTTTAACCTTCAGTAAACCATTTCTTATTATAAGTTTATTTACAACATATATCAAACAATAGAAACACACGCAGTTAATTATTCGTATTCAGCTTTAAAATGTCTGCCAGCGCTGGCCGATTAACCTCTCATGAAGTATTATTAATTTATAGTTTAAAGATAAGTTATAAATATATCAAGAATATTTCGATCTTGCAAAAACATAATAAAAAATTATGATGATAAGATAGCATTTTCCAATAGCTTCTGAAAATTTCTAGGTATTACGAACTTTTTGACAATTTATATTTAACTATTTTAGATTTTGTAGCTGAAAATATAAGAGAGTTATTAGTAATATTTAAATAGTATTTTCGGCTTTTACAGTATGCTAAAATTAATATTTATGTCATTCAGTAATTTTGTCATCTGTTGGGCCAAAAGATTTAAACAAAGAATTATATTTGTACATTTCTTTCATTTCTATCCACTCAGCCTCTTTTGATTCTGTATCACTTTCTTCTTCTTTTATATATGGAAATAAATTAATTTGATGTTCTACTTCATCAAATACTCCTAAAACAAGTAGCGAAGGATTTAAAAAACAATTTTTTTAAAATTAATGTCTACTTAATTCATTAATTACCATCTGATATCCAAGAAGACTCAAGCAAAGATATAGAATTATATTTTTCTTTCATTACAATAAATTCAGATTCGTTAAATGCTATATCACTTACCTTGTCCTTTTTATATAGAAATGGATTTACTGAATTTTCTACATTGTCAAATGCTCCTCCTAAAAACAGTAACAGCGTTTTTTTCAAAATAATTTTTGATATTCTATTATATGTACGAGCCTATAATAAGTGATTCTGGAGAAGTTGTAGTTTCATCATGAGGAATCATTGACATAAGCTTTGAAAAATCTTCTACTAACATTTTATCTACAGCTCTTAATAATTTAAGTTTCAAAATATTGAATTTAGTGAAATCTTGTACAGCTAAATTTTTTTGCATTTTTTTGAGATTTGGAAAATCTCCTGGAGATATATGCTGTTCACGTTGAATTTGATCATAAATTTGTCCTAAGTTTTTAATGAGTTCTTTTTTTTAGCATCTTTTCCAAATACATTAGGCATTTCTTTACGTAACAAATTGATAATGTAAGCATGCACCTATAATTAAATATAGCAATAATATACATGAATTGACAAACATTAAATTTATTATATAATTTACGTTACCTTTGCTAGACGAGCTCTTTTGATTAAATCATTAAGTTTTCTAAGAGCAGCATTACGTGGCAGTGAACGCATATCATTAAAAAGATCTTGTTCTTCATCCTCAAATAATCTAAATTAATACAAAAAAATATTTAATTTATCAAAAAATTAAATTTATAAGTTTTATATAATTTTACCTTCGATTAACATCATGTCTTAATGGCTGGTCCCAGAAAGATCCAATATATACACGTGCTACTTGTGGTGTTTGTAAAATTTTACCAAGGGACCACATAAGTGCACCATATGCACGCATAAGTTGCTGATGATCCACCATATCAGATTTATTTAAAACAATTCTAATTTTATCGTCAAATCCACGTAATATTTCAATACATTGACGAAATTCATCAGATATCTCTAGTTTATGGGCATCGAATAAAAGAATAATTCTATCTACGCACTCCGCAAACCACTCTAAAACTCCATTGAAGTCATATCCTTTGTCTAGCTATTACACGAGACATATTTACAATTTTGTAAATTATTGAAAAAAATATTTAAATATTTCATGTCTGTAAAGATTTTTTCATCTTAAGTTAGAATGTTTATACATAAGAAATAAGTTTCGAAAAGATCAAATAATATCAAAAAAGAAAAATATTATAAAAACTAGGGGGCTTATTGAAATACCTAATCAGTATTAAATTTATTTAATATAAAATATTATTTGAATTTATACAGTCGAAAATCGAAAATGCTCTTTGATCATGTCAAATATACGGAATTGATTTTAGAAAAAGGGTTAAATTTATTCTGGTCTGACTAATATCATAATTTTTTAACTTAATTTATACACTGATACGTAATAAATAATCTTTAATTTAAAATAATAATTAATATTTATTAGATATTATAAAACTATTTATAAAATAATTTTAGAATTATTTATCATTTTACTACTGTGACATTATTTCACACTCACTCTTTGATTTTCACCAGAAAGGATTTCTGGAGTGTCAATGATGGAAATACCTTTTAAAACTGGCGAATCGATTGTATAGCACTGGAACCGGTTGAGGAAGGCATTGTCAAATTTAATGAGAGTTTTAAAGTGTTTTTCAGAATCATGTATTAAGGTGTTACCAAGAATAGCATTATCTTTGTCATCATACATGATCGCAATAAATCTATCTGTTGTAGGTTCTGGTCCAATTCGAATTCCACAGAAATCTCTTTTTAGTAGATATTGGATAAATGTTGTTTTATCAGTGGAATATTGACCTAGTAATAATATCATTGGTTTTGCATCAAAATTTAGATCATCAAGTTGTGGTGAATGGAACTCGTGGAAATCATGGTATTGCTCCAATGGTAATAATTTACTTTTGTACATCTTTTTAAGACCCTCCGTGACATTCTCAAATAAATTCTGTTTACTGGAATCTTTTTTATTTAGCCAGCTGAACATTTCAAATTTTTAATAGCTTTTAAGTAGTGTCTTGAAAGAACTTTTTGTAGTTTCCGCAGTAGTTATGCTTTATCCCTTAAAGTTAAGGTCTGTTGAGTTGAAGATTTTTTTATTAGTTTTAATTCTAAATATATCTTAGTGTATTGATCAGGTGTTATATAATTTAAAAAAAATATAAGAAGAACTATTAGTTCGATATAAATCGGTTTGGAATGTCTTAGAACATTCATTTCTATTTAGAATAGACATCGGCATCGATGATTTAATAGCTAGGGATTAAGCTGACTCCGTATTTAGCTGGAAATGGAAAAGATACAATAAACGTTCCTTTAAATTTCTTGAAGAACAGTATATCTTTTATCCGCTGATATGTGTAGATAAAATGTGCGAGATATCTTAGGAAATCAAATATATCCCTCATATAGCAATGAATCAGAAACGACAAATAATGGTATTGATTCTTATCCAAATTTTTATATAGAGTTAGGTTCAATTTTTTAAACTGTGTTCGTCAACTTCTCTATATGTAAAATAAATAAAAGCTCCAACCATTGTTTTTGCAAAGAAAAGATCTGCTAGATATCTAATTATATAGTAATAAATGTTTTTAATTTCATTAGACCTAGTGCATCCGATAGTTTTATATAAGATTGAATTCTACTATGTATATTCGTAGCAATATAAACATTGTAATGCAATATGTTTAAATGGGAAATTTAACATTAAAAATCTTTTCAATAGACACATTATTAACAACATTCATCAAATAGTAAATTTTAATGTTTTTGAACAACATTTCAATAAGTGTATCTTTCCAAACTGCACACAAATTTTTAAATATTATTTTTTTTAATTATTCGGAATTTTAATATTTATAAAATTACACTCAATTCATCGTTGAAATTATAAAATCATTCCATCGATTTTTTTTTGTATTTAAAAAAGTATTTAATAAAGATCGTTCTTATTATTTTAGAATTAGTTTGTGTTCAGTCATAAATGAACAAATACTACCCGTACAATTCCACAACATAACTGAAAAGTGGTTTAAGTTACCTTTTTGACAAAAATAGATTTTATATGAGTAGATTCGGATGAGTTAACTGCATTTATACAATTTATATAATTGAGAAGACTAGAGAAAATATAGATCTTTTTTAATTAAACGTTTCCGCAGCATGGAGAAACAGTAAGTTACTAAACATTTTTATTCACACTATTAATGCCAATAACAGGCCATCCAATATAATTCAAAATAATCGTCTATTATTTTGCACTCTGTTAAAATTGTAAAAACATCGATATTCGATCACGAATTCAAAATATCAAATCTCATATAAAAATAAAAGTGGCATGTGTTAGCTTAAGACTCTTTACATTAATCTAAATTAATAAACGCTCTTTGTTTAATTAATGATTAATGAAAAAAATATGTTTCTTGTAAATTTTCTATATTATAAAAGAACTTAATCTATTTGCAAGTAGAATATCAAAACTTTAAAAAATTCTATTTTAAAATTTTCTTTTGCAAAAGAAACTCGTTTATCGATTTTCTTCGTTTAAATTTAATCAGTAAGTATCCTTTGCACTCATACGACCGAAATGTATTAGTGTAATAAATGAAGCATTTAAAGAATCTGAGGTTGAAATTTCCTTTTGAACCCCTTTTCATTTAACCAATAAATTTATAATATTTATTTATTAAGACTAAAATATTCTTTCTTTAATTTTACAATACCATTATAGAAAACATGCTTTTCATTGAATGATGAATTGTTTTTGTTTCTGCGGCTGAGCTTATTGTTTAAAGATTAGATGAAAAATAGCTAAGTTGCAAATGAATTTAAAAAAAAAAATTCTTGCTTCTTATGGGGTGTTATTAAAACATTTATGATTTTATTTTTCAAAAATGTATACTGCCATGGAGTCGAAACAACATTATATTATTTCTATTTTAATTCGCGGAAAAATAATCTACAGTAAAATTGGAGATTTGCTACTAAGCTCTTGAAAAAATATTTTAAGGATGTTTAAAGAATCTGTAAAAGGTTTGTACTCTTAGCATGTATTAAAACGGAAATCACTTTTTTATATCACATTCTTGAACGAAGATATAACGTTAAATAAAAAATGATCAATATACGTGTATTCGAAAAACGTATAGTATTTAACTTATACTATCAGAATCAGAAAATACATCAATTATATTAAATATAGTTCAAATTGTTTTCTCAAAAAAACAAAAATAATAATAATGTACTTTAGTATTTCGTTCTTTTATTCATTAAAAATGATCTTTAATAAAGATATTCATTTTCCTTCGTTTATTTCTAAATCAATACAGTTTAAAATTTTTTTAATGATCTTTGTAGGTCTTATTTAATCGTCTATATATTGAGTATTTTTTATTTGGTGTATATATTTGAACATTTAAAAATTGAATAATGGACGAATGTAAATTCAAAATTTAAACTGTTGAACGAAGTTTCAAACGTTTTCTATATTTTTTTTGTTAATTTTGTGCAAAAGTAGTAACGATGAGTAATTATAATTTTATAAAATATTAATTTTTCATAATTTGAAACTAAACTTACTATATATTTTATATAACGTAGTGTATATAACTTCTCATGGAATTTACAGTAACCTCAAAAACACTTTACATTTTTCCAATCTATGAAATAATCCTTTTCTTTGTAAATTGATAATAATTCCTTTTTCTGTTTGGCACTTCTTTTTGAATTATACTGTAAAAAAATTATTATTATGAATGTTAACGACTATTAAGATACGTTGTCGTTATATCTAAACCCTTAAGCTTAAGAATCAAATTAAAAAGAAAAAAACAAATGATATATTATATATTGATATATTTAATAATGCTTGAACTTCATAATTTACATATTTTCTAAATGAATTAAGAGTGCTCCATACTGCGATCCCAGCGCCACGATGAACTATTCAAACGGAAAGGAAAATGTGTAAATCGTAGATTTCGTTTCGCGTCCTCATTTTACGTTTTACAATGTTGAAACAAAATTTTATACGAATCTTTGAAAAATTCTACAATCGGGGGTATCCCTTACTGCTTTCATAAGATTTTTCAAAGTTAGTTTAAAAAAATACGAAAATGTGTATCTAACTGTCGTCTGCACTATAGACATCGCCGCTTTGGAGTAACATCAAAGAACAACAAATATTATAAATATTATACGTATTGTACAGATCAAACTTGGATAGTCTCGGATGTAGAATTGAATAGTAAATCGAATGAACTTTGTTTCATCTTTCTATTCATAGAATTGAGAGAGTAAAACGAAATATACGATTTTATTACGGTTATAATGCAAGTTGTCAGTTCTGTAGATAAAAAAGTGAGACCTTTAATTTCTGAATTTTTGAATAGGTGGCGCTGAAGAAAATATTCAATGTCGTACAAATCCAATAAAAAATTATGAAGCCTGGTGCAGAAAAATAATATATATATGCACAGAAATACACACATGCATGCATACATACATACATGCAAACACATTGCAAACATAGTAATGTAATACGGAAATTTGAGATTACAGACAGGTGTGAGATGTACGAGCTTGAGCCAATAAATATATATGAATATATAATAAGAAAGTAACTGTTCTTTTCCTAACCTAAAGTATATATAATATTTATGTAGGCAATAATGTTATTGCCTACGCAGATTTAATATTTATATACATCCTAAAAATTTTTTATTAAATAAATCGTTTCTTATGATAACTAAAGCTCATAAGAAATTACCAAAATTTCAAACATGTTTATTTTTTTTGCAGGATAGTCTTTTAGCTACAATTAAAACTCATAATTTTCAGAGGAAATGAGTTTTGAGTGTTTACAACGTGTAATTGATGCATTTGAATTGTTACTTTGATATGTACTCTTATTAGATAAAACGGATAAGAAAAAGTAACGTAAAAAGAATATATAATTTTTAATTCAAATGTAAAATATCAAAAAACCATCATTATTTTGGAATTTAGAAGAGCATAAATGTATATTTATAGTACTGAATTTTATATAAGGAGTAAGTACAGCTCCTAAATTAATATATTATATTATAAATATTTAAATCTATAGCTATTTATATAAAGCAATTTTTAAATTTATTCTTATATTATACATCATTATACGGTTATTGGCACTTTGTATAATTTATACAATTTATATAAGAAACAGCTTTTATAGAAACTTTTTGTAATAAAACTGTTACAGATTCAAATATTAAAATAATTTTTAATGAAGTAACACTAGTTGACAATAGCACTTATATATTAAAAATTACTATCTTTCTCAATAAGTATCTTTTCAATAGTTTCATTACTATCCATTCAACAGGTAATTATAAAAATTTTATTTTAAAATAAGTTTTCTTTAGTATTTCATACATTGTAATTTTTTGGAATAAATATGTCAGAATAAATAAAGTCAATATGCAAAATACAAAAATTATACATATATTGCCGCCAAAAATATCACGATATCTAATATAGAAATATTTTTTGTAAAAACATATATATATATATATATATATATATATATATATATATATATATATATAATTATTTATACTGTAAATGGCCCTTTAAAATTAAAAATAATGAAGGCCATACGTATTATACGATTAGGATTAATTATTAATACGTAATAAATTAATAATTGAATTGTACTTTTGTCGACTGCCCATATACAAATTAATAAATATTTTTTTATTGGTCTTACAGTCAAACATTTCAATCCAAAAATAAAATAAAAATAAAAAAAAAAAAATAAAAAAAAAAATAAAATAAAATAAAAATAAAATAAAAATTAAAAATAAAAATTAAATTAAAAATTAAATTAAAATTATAATGACAGTCAGACTGTCCTTGTTTACATTCACCCCCGTAGACTAATCTGAAAATAAAATATTAGCTGAAAAAATTCTTTGTTAGTAAAGTGCAGTCTGACTGTCCCCAACACCCTTACCTAATTGAAGACTTGTCCAACGTTTCGAGCTCGCTACGGCTCCTCATCAGGGACTAATCTAAACCTTATATTCTAATCTATATATACCCATCCCCACCACCAATTTTAGTAAATTAAATATAAATTCCCCCTCTACACAAATTGTCCAAAACCAATCAATTTAATAAGGAATGATAAACACTGTCCAATCTACCAGACTCTAACATTAAATTCACTTTATTTCGATTCCTGGAAATGTGAATACTTTCAAGACTCTCCCTTTTATACTTATTATTAATACCATGTTCCAAAATATCCACATTCACAAAATCAAAAGAATGTAAAAACTTTAAACAATGCTCTTTTAAACCAGAAGTAATATGTGAGCTACGTAAACTATATTTATACTCATAAATTCTCTTTTTTAAATATCTACCTGTTTGTCCAATATAGTATTTATCACAATCCATGCAATTAATATTGTAAACAACTCCTGATTTTAAGCATAAATCATTCTTATCTTTGCAATTATTAAACAATCTACTCAAATTATTGCTATTTTTAAAGAAAATTTAAATGTTATATTTCCGAAAATTTCTTTTTATTCTTTCAGATAATCGTCGAACATATGGTAAGACAATAATTTTGCCTCCGTTTCATAAATATTATATAAATTCATAACATAAATTCATAAATATTTTTATCGGTTTACAGTCTTTATACAATAAAAGATTATACTAATAGAATGACAGTTAGACTCTCCTAATTTATAATAACCCCCATAAAATTTAAAATACAAATTACTAATAATACAGAAAATAAAAAATCAATTAAATTAAAAATTCAAAATTAAAAATAATACAGATAAAATAATCTATATTATTTGTTAATAAGGGAGAATCTGATTTCCCCCACAAGCTTAAATTTAAATTTACTTTTCATTTCCGACGTTTCGAACAGTTCCGGTTCATCTTCAAGGACTAAACTCTAATAAAATTTACTTAATTCTAACTTTTTTATTTATTTTTTATTTAATTTAATATTTATTTTACTTTTTAGTTGTAATTTCTATTTCAGATTGTACGATGGTGATTATAAATAAGGATTGTCCCATACTCATTATATTAGTATATTATATTATTGTAGAAAAACTGTAAGACCGATAAAAATTTTTATCAATTTACAGTCGAATTTTCTACCTTTTCAGCTGAAGCATTTGCTTCAGATATGCTAAATACTTCTTCGTATCAGATATGCTTAGTCCACTAGACACAGTTTCATCTTTATATATGTGCGGATTAAAAATGTGTACTAAATTCACTGCACAATCTCAGCGCCAATAATTAAGAAAGTAATGAAATGAATTATAAACTCATAAAATTCAATAAATCAAAAAAAGAAATCAAAATAGAAGTCCTAAGGATATCTGTGCATTCAAAAAGCACTGAAAATCGTATTGCCAGCAAAGCAGCTAAAGAGGCAGTTCTAATACAGTGTAAAAAATAAAATATAACAACGCCGCAAATATGTTAATACGAAAAAGAATGACACTACATGCGATAGTAATATATTGTAATAATGTATGGATAGAGAAAAAAAACACAAATACAAACAATAAAGACAAATTTTTTCGAACCAAATTAAATTTTACAATAATAGTTATTTATTTTTGAAAGTTCTTAATATTCTAAAAACATATTAAACTCACCTAGTTATTTTGCTTTTCTTAAAAAATTTCTTATAAATGTATACTTAGTCTGTAGTTTTATTTTTTAAGTAGTTAAAAATTGAATAAATTTTTATAATTTATTAGACCAAATTTCTGAATCTAAAATTTCTGTTCCTAGAAGAAAGTCCTATTTTCGTAACATAGACGGGGGCTAGGCCGTGATTTTATCACCAAGCCACGTAGAACCTAAACTCGCTAGTGAATGTATCTTTTTATAAAATGCTCTATGTCATATTTAATTTTAAATAAAGTAAATGTTCAAATTGGTTTTTCAACGTAGTATTTTTATTCTTTATAGTTATAGTATCATTTTCGTATTGTAATTGAATTTTTGGTCGTTCTTACTCTTTGTAGGTTGAAATTTTCATTGCAATATTTATTTTAAAAACTAAGTAAGAAAAAATGATAATGAAAAATCATCTACCACTCTTAAAATATTCTTCCAAAGATCTTATTTAACCTATAATTAAAAAATAATAATAATAATTAAGCATAAATAAATAAAAAAAATGTTAAAAACCTATTTTTTAAAAAATGGTTAACAAATTTAATTAATAGGTAAAAAAGAAATAACAGAGAAAAATTTGCAGAAAAACTATGCGCAGAAAATATTAAATATGAAAAATATTAAATTATAAAATATAAAAAAATTATGCTCTAAACAGCAAAAACATCCAACTAAGTTTAGGTAATCTGCAGGTATCTCCGCTAAAAGAATAGATTAAATTTCAGATAACATTATATCGTATTATGTTGTAAAATTCAGAAGGGATTTTATATAAGACCCCTGATAGATATTTGGAACACTGCGTCAAACAAATGACACAATTTTTATTCGAATTTGTGTTTTAAATTTTATAATATAGAAGGATAAAAACAATTGAAATTTGTTTTCAAATATTATATAATTTTTATTAATCTATTATTTTCCAAAATACGCTTATTTAGAATAAGTAATTTAAAAATAATTTAATACAACAAATAAAATAATTTATTTTAGATAAATATCAAATAATGATTTGATTATTTTTTTAAATTACATAATTTTATATAAAGAAGTCTAGTGTGCCATTATGCTCCAGATACTAAGTATTTTTATATTCTTTACCCGACAGAATCAAGTACGATTCTGTTCGATACAAATTAAGATTACAATTCAAATTTTAGATTATAAATACAGATTTATAAGATAAAATTGTAAATAAAAAAAATACAATAAAAATGTAATTGTAAGTAAAAAAGTGCACGATAATCTTGACAAATTCAAATTTATTTAGATAATACGCAAAACTATAAAAATTTAATATTTTTATTTCCTACTTACATATCATAGCATTGCAATAACAAAACTAATATTTTATACATAAAGCCAATAAAATGAAAATATTGAATGTCTTTATATCTAATAATTATACGTATAAAGAATGTCAACTTGGTTTTCTGTAAAATGAAGAAGAGAAATACCTTAGGCTACATTCCTGGTACTAAAAAATAATTCCAAATTTAAGTGTTGATAAAAGGAGTTATAATGGCTAATTTATTGTGCAAGAATAGATTAAAAGTAGAATTCACAGGAATACTGAAAAATTAGAAAGAAATCAAAGAATAACCAACAAAAGCTGAAAAAATACTTTCAAAACTTTCAGAACAGAATCGAAAATTAGCATTATACATCACCTCGTAGATATCGAATAATTTTGAGTAGGCTGAAATCTAGTCACTACGAACTAAAAATAATTGAACTATTATGTTTATAAAATAGACAAATCTTAGAATGAAAAATTTCAACATTGTTATAGTAAATTTAAGAAAAATGTATAAACTAGGTCCTTTTATTTCTGTCTAGTAAATAATAATTTTATTTCATATGCAAGTTTTAATTACTATACTGCAAGAAATTAATATTTATAGAATAATAATTTATTGTGTTATTTGTTTAATAAAAAATAATTTAATACAATACATAAACTAACTGAAAGAATTGAAAGAAATTTAAAATTGAACTAAACTAATTGAAAGAATTATAAAATAATAAAGTCTATTGTGTATTGGATTTTGTCATCCTAAAAAGTAAGTATAATAATTAATTTTGCAATTGATTACCTTAAACAGATATTATTGAGTATATAAATTTTCGCAAAAAAAATAATTTGGAAATATTATTCGCTGTTATCTTTATACTTATTTCAATATTCGTAATTAAGAGATCCCATTCTATTTATTAATGAAATAATTAATATCATTTAATTTTTTATCAGTTTTTTTGTGCGTTTAACGCGTTGTACACAACCTAGGGAAGCGCTTCAAAAAATAACAGAGGTAGTATGCTGCTTGATAGCCTTAATTCTCTTCAACTCCACGTGGTTAATAAGGGATTTGAATCCATTAGGGGAGATAAACAATCAGTCATTGAGGTAACATTCGCCAGTGATGACCTGATTCAGCGGATCCTTAATTGGAGAGTGAGCGACCTTTACACTGACAGTGATCACAGGGCGATCTTGTACGAGATTGCAGAGAAGAAAATGAAGAACAAGTGCACTGAGTGGATGCCCCAATGACACCCAAGGGACAATGACTTGATGATCCGTCATAATACAGGCCATTGTGTATGCTCCATTCGGTAGGTAAAATATTTGAAAAAATAATATGTAGCCGACTGAAAGCACTCATTGAAGGATTCCACGGTCTATCCTCACGCCAATTGAGATTTCGGAAATCGAAATCAACAGTCGATGCTATTAAACTGGTAGTGTGTACCGCAAGAAATGCAATCAGTGGTAAGAGATATAAAGGTCGCACTAACCAGTATTATGCCATTTCACTTTAGATGTCAAGAATGCCTTCAACTCAGCGCGCTGGTCTTCTATTATGAATTCTCTTAAAGAGTTCGGAGTACCTGGTTATCTATAGAATGTTGTGGCCAACTACATTAAGAATAGGATAATATTATACCGAACGGACGAAGGCATTGTATCGCATAATGTTACTGCGGGAGTACCCCAACGCTCGGTTATGGGACCTATATTGTGGAATATTATGTATGATGGCGTGTTGAGGATTCCACAACCGCCTAGTTCACTAACAGTAGGCTACGCCGACGATATCGCACTAGTAGTGACGGCTAAGACCTTTGAAGAACTCACTGAAAATGCCAATGAGGCAATCAGCAACATCAGTAGATGAATTAAGTCGGCTGGTCTACAATTAGCGGAGCACAAGACAGAAGTAGTTGTCAGCAGTCGTAAGAAGGTAGATAGTATTACTCTTAAAGTTGGTAGGTGCCGCATTAGTTCTGCGCCATCTTTACGATACTTGGGTGTACAGGTTGATGCCAGGTTAAACTTCAAAGAGCATCTAAAGATATCTGGTGAAAAAGCGCAACGAGTTGCAGTTGCCTTGTGTCGACTCATGCCTAACCTTGGCGGCCCACGCCCACCCCAGAGGAAGCTATAAGCTTATGTTGTTCATGCAAAATGTATGCAGCGCCAATCTGGCATCATGTATGTGGAATTAAATGGCATTGTGAGCTGGCCATTGCAGCCCGTCGCCGCTCCTGTATACGTATTATTAGTGGTTACAGGAAAGTATTCACCGTGGCTGCTGAGGTACTTGACGGAATTATTCCTTTCGATTTAGCTGCAGATGAACTGGCTAGGCTGCACAATATATGTAAGGCTGCAGTGGATTCTCTACAAGGTGCTGAAAACGTGGAACGTAATCGTTCTATAGAAATATGGCAAAAACGATGGACTTATTGTATCCTTGCAGACATACAAAGATGGATCAACAGGAAACACGGGGAACTAGATGTCCACCTAACCCAGTTGCTGACTGGACGAAGGTTGTTTTAGGTTCTATTTCCACCGTTTTCACCTGGATAATAATGATTTCTGCCCCATCTGTCTGACATTGGTTGAGGATGCCGAGCACATATTAGTGAGCTGCCCTTGTTTTAGAACACAACGTGATGAATACCATCAATAAGCCAATAAGACCAGAGAGCATTATATCAATAATGCTGGAATCTCTTGAAAACTGGAAGGCAGTAGCCAGTTTCGCAAAAGCGGTGATGACCAAACTTGGAAATGCCGATAGAATTGGGCGAATGGCCCAGGATGAATTAGGCTAGCTGATTCTATTTTAATTTGGAGAGGACAAACACCGAACCCCTGATCACTTGTGTGGATGGGGGACGTAGGATAATGCCATAAGAAGAAGAGCCGTATCAGCTAACTAACAGCCCCGCCGAAGTAATATTCTCTGATAGTTCCTGCGGGATGCTGGTTTCGAGAGGCCACTTGTACTGTGTTGTGTAAACAATAGTAATACACACACACACACACACACACACACACACACACACACACACACACACACACACACACACACACACACACAAAACACATATATTCTCCATACTCCTCATTTCTAACCAAATTACTTACTCAAAAATGTCGAGTCCCGCGGTGTATATATATATATACTGTAACTTTATATACCAATGATTTACACAATTTTATACGAAACTTTGGTTTATGGAATGTTACAAAAAAAATGATAAAAAATTAAATAATATTAATTCTTTCATTAATAAATAGAATGGGATCACTTAATTACGAATATTGAAATAAGTATAAATTTAACAGCGAATAATATTTCCAAATTATTTTTTTTGCGAAAATTTAGATACTCAATAATATCTGTTTAAGGTAATCAATTGCAAAATTAATTATTCAACTTACTTTTTAAAAAATAAATAAAAAAGTTAGAATTAAGTAAATTTTATTAGAGTTTAGTCCTTGAAGATGAACCGGAACTGCTCGAAACGTCGGAAACAGACCCAACCTCTCAAAAAATGTCGTACTGCTGATCCGCTAATATATATATATATATATATATATATATATATATATATATATATATATATATAGATATAGATATGTATGTATATGTATAATGCAGGTATCAACATAATGATTACCTGATGAATGGAGATGGGTTTTGATACAATTCTTGGTGATGTATTCTGATAGATTATTCTTTTCTCTCCTATAATATTAATTATATCCAGATTTAACTTTTTATGAATTAAAAATAATAGCTAATTAAAATTTTATTTCAATAATAATTGTAAGTTAATGATTAATTAAATAAACATGTAAACAATAATTCAATAGAAAGTATTAATTATTAATGGAAAATTAATACATATATAATTTATATCAGTATATATTCCATAAAAAAAGTACAGATAAACGGTTATATACAGGCGAGACATGACGGGCACCCAAAATTCAAATAAGTTCAGTTATTTTATATTTCAATGTGCAAGTGATAGACAAAAACCTATAATTTAAGGTGCTATTTTTCAAGAAAAAAATTATTAAATAAATTCATCAAAAATGGAAAGCCTCCCAAAAGACAATTAGCTTTATCTCTCCTTCCCCAGAGTGGGACACGAGGGTATGAAGTATTTATATTTATATAATAAGATTCTTATTTGTAAAAATAAGGTAATAGTACAAACTTATTAATTTATTACGTATTAATAATTAACCAAATCGTATAATACGTATGGCCTTCATTATTTTTAATTTTAAAGGGCCATTTAAAGTATAAATAATTAAAAAAATAATAATAAATTAAAGTTTTGAAGGGGGCGGTTTGATTGTTCGTAAGTGATAATATTAATATTATAGATATAATCTGATGGTAATGCAATCAAGATAGCTATTATTTTAGTTCCAAGGTGTCTAATATGCAGAATAGTGAAAAATTAGAGTGGGACGAATATATAATTATGACTTTAAATGAAAAATATAAAATCACCATTTTCTGGGAAAGTAAGCAAAACAGTATGATTGTATATTTAGATGATGGCATATTATGCTCTACATTATAATTATTTAAATAAAATATATATATATATATATATATATATATATATATATATGTAGGGATTTAAATGAAAACAATAAGTTAATTTAAACTAAAAGTAAAAGGTAAAATATATTTAGTATATGAAATATAATTCTATAAATCTTATACAAAATGGTTAAGAACGTTTGATACGTCGTACAAGGACAGTTGTCAACGGCAGACTGACCCACGCATCTTACATGTAGAAGCTATGCTCCGTCCGCTCGCATTTTATGGCATTACCTGAGTACCGAACGATCCTAAACGAACGCCCGCGTACTGCATTCAATAGATACATCTGCACACCATACCGTCAACACAACATACGATAATTTATTACTTAAGCATTAGAAGGCGTGAGAAGTGTGAAGCGAAGAAACGTTTTCCGAAAATATTCCGATACTACAATCGGCCATTCTGCAGGAACATCTGTCCCAGATGTTGTAATTTTATTTGACCCTTATACTACTCTTCATCTGTTTCTTTGATAGCTAAGAATTTCCATGCCTTCATATAGTCAGCTGCAGTTGAGGTCCGCAGGGGTCCTTCGTGCTCGCCTACCTTCTCTACAAGGTAACGGTCATTACGCATTGATTTAATGACACGATATGGTTCTAGATATTTAGAAGAGAATTTAAGACCCGACCCGAATTGTGTTCTTTTGATAGCTACTAATCATCTTCTTTATACAACGTTGCCTGTTTTCTTTTCCTGTTGAAACATTTCCGATTTTCTTCTTGAATTTTCAAAATATTTTCTTTAGCCTTTTCTCTGACTTCGTCGCGATCGTGTTCAAACATACTAATCCACTCTTCGTTGAGTATCTCTCGTAAATGAATATCTTCCGTCAGCCGCATAGAAACACCAAAGAGTAATTTGAAAGGCGTCCTTCCGGTACTTCTATTCGGCGTTGCGTTTAGATATTTTTGAGCGATGTCAATATGTTTGAACCACTCGTCGGGTTTTGGCGCGGTTAGTTTTGTGAGCAGGAGTATGACGATTCGATTTATTCGTTCTACCTGCCCATTACCCTTAGGGATGCCTTTGGCAATGAGAGAGTGCTGGATACTTTCCTTTCAACAATAGTCCTGGAAAATATTCGAGGTAAAGGCCGAACCTCGATCAGAGATGATCCTTTTCGGGTTTCCGAAGATCGCGGCTTGTTTTTGTAATCGGTTCAATACTGCCTTTACATCTGTCGATTTTGTTGGATATAACCACACGAAATTCGAGAATGCGTCTACAACTATAAAGATATATTTATACGCTTTCTTCGTAGACTGCACGGGGCCGACATGATCAATATTATAGGTATCTAAGGGCATGCCACCTTTATCTATTACGTGCAGATATCCCTTCTGTTTCCCTTGCTTCCGTTCAGCCAAAATACAATTTATGCAGCTTGACACGACTCTTTCCACCTTTTCTCGCATACCTTTAAACCAAAAATCCTTTTTTATCAAACACTCAGTTTTGTATATTCCAAAATGGCCGCGGTCATGTGCTTGCCGTACTATTTGAGACTGCATCGCTTTCGGAAGGACGATTAAATATTCATCGCCATCATTTCTATACAATATTCCATTTTTAATTTCGTACTTACTATTGGAATTCGACTTTATGGCTTCGAACTTTTTTATAATCTCATTATCTTGGCTTTGCGCGTTCTTGATTCGCAAGAGTAAGCTATCGCCGCTTTCTTCAATCAACAATGCTTCCGAAAGAGGAGACCTACTTAACGCATCTACATGCCTCATAGTCGTGCCTGATCGGTGTTAAATTTCATACTGAAATTCTTTTAATGAAATTCTTTCAATGCCCATCGCGCGACGTGTACATTTAAGTCCTTTTTATTCATCTTTAGAGTGAATGCTTTGCAATCGGTTATGATTTTAAACGAAACTCCTAAAAATAAACGCGAAACTTTTTTAAGGACTATTGCTAGTACTTCGAGTTCGTTACTCGTATACTTTTCTTCGGTTGCAGTGGTCTTTCCGCTAGCATAATAGATTGGGTGGAATTTACCGTCCACATTATCTTTCTGCAATAATATTGCACCGTACCCAATCTTAGAGGCATCTGTATGTAACTCTGTTTCGGCGCCAATCTTATACAGTTTTAACACAGGCTTATTAATAAGTTCTTGTTTTAATCTATTAAATGCTTCGACCTGATTATTTGCAAATTTAAACTGAACCCCATTTTTTAATAAGTATGTAAGCGGGCGCGCTATTATTGAGTAATTTCTCACTCAATTTTTTAAAATAGCCTGTGAGACCGAGAAAACTTTGCACTTCTTTCACGTTTCGCGGCGTTGGAAAAAGAGCAACTGCTTTTGTCTTGTACAGTGACGGCTTAATTGTTCCTTTTTCGACGATATATCCTAAGTATTCAAACGTATATTGCACAAATTGGCATTTTTTCTAATTTATTTTTAGAGCGACTTGACTCGCTACTTCAAGAACTTCTTGTAAATTATTAATCGCTTCATGCATATTGCGAGCAGGAATTATTAAATCGTCCATGTATGTCAGTGCGCAACCCCTTTCAATTAAATTCTTAAAAATAGCATTAATATATTTTTGAAAAACTGACGGCGCATTACATAACCCAAACGGAACTTTCATAAACTCGTATTGACCATTAGGTACTACAAACGATGAATACTTTTGGCTCTCTTCGGATACATTTACATGGAAAAACCCGTTTATTAAATCGGTGGTGGTGAAAACTGATGCACCTTCTAAACAATCAATCTGGTCTTCAATTAAGGGCAAAGGAAAACGATCTTTCACAATTAATTTATTTAGATTTAGAAAATCTACACCAGTTCTCGTTTTGGCGTTCCTTTTTTTAACAAGAACAACCGGACTCGCGTATTCTGAACTAGAAGGTTTTATAATACCGCCCATCAACCACGTCTGAATCTGTTCGTCTACCTCTTTTTCTTCAGGAGAGAGTCTTCGTCTTTGATATACGGGTGCATCATCTTTCAATATTATTTCATCTTTACATTAACATTACGAACCTTATATGGTGTATAATTTTTTATAATTGATTCGACTTTATTCCGTATCTTATTCCGCATTTTCGTTTTCGTTTTCCGATACGGCGCGTATAGTTATTCTTCCGTTAACTGAATGCAGCTCTATCTCGTTTAAAAAATCGTTACCGATCAATATATTATACTTTAACAGTGAATACTTTTCCTACATTAAGAGAGATATTAAATTTTTCGCCGTCTATAAATATATCTGTGAAAAAGGCACCCTCGGTAGAATTTAGAAACCCTTTCCCTTCGAAATATGTCTTATCTGTTAATCGCGGAGATCCAATTTTTGTATAGCAACTATGCGACATCAAACTTAAATCTGGAGCGGTATCAACTACAGCAAAAATTTTCTCACCCTCCAAAGTAACTTCTTTAAGCTGCTTTCTATTCGCCGCATTAATTTTTGTACAAACATTAATTTTACTTTCGATGCCTCTATTTTTCGCGCTCGGACATTTCGTCGCTATATGTCCGACTTCATTGCATTTAAAGCATTTCGTGCCTTTGTTCCGTGATTGACATTTTTTACTTATCGTATAAGTAAAAAATGAATTTTTACTTATCGTATAAGTAAAAAATGTATCTTAATAAATACATCGTTTATTTATCGCGTCTTCACGCTAAGTCGTCCTTCTTTGATCTTCCGGCTTTATTATTTTCGTTCTGCTAACGTCTTCCTTCTTCATAGCTTCATACTGAAGGAACTTTTCTTTCAGCTCCCGAACATTCGTGCTCCATATAAAATAACCTTGTTAGCGGCAGAGTCTGGTACATCTTAGATAATATACTGTATTACTATTACTGCACGCGTCTCGATGTCTGCTTGAGCTGAAAGTTCTATCAGTTTGTATATGTATTCGTGGAACGATTCGTCTTTAGTTTTCTTGCGATTCCTTATATATCTCATGGCTGTCCACTACTTCCGCGAATTCAGATTTTCACGCACTTGTTAGTTTCTTCCATGTTTTTACACGTTACTCGTGCTTTATGAATATTTTAGCTTAACCACTTAGAAGACGTTTGGCGTAAACTACTTTTTGTATGTCTGTCCACTTGCAAAGTTCAGCCATTTCTTCAAATTCCACAATCCAGTGCTTTACGCTTGATTATCTATCCCCGCTGAAAGTGTCGAGGGAGGATTCTACGTCTATAAACGTTAGCGGAGTCTCTTTACGTCATGATTTTTGTCTTCTTTGCCGCAATGCATCGCCGTCGTTTCCTTCTTCTTCATTTTCGTCGTCACTGCTATTGGTGTTGCTGTCTTCGTCGTCATTACTACTGCTGCCCTCATCGTTGTAGCTTAAAAATTCATTTCTACCTTTCTTCTTAACACCGTGTACTTTTTGTAGTTCGAGAAAGGTGTTGAAGCGGTCCAACAGCTCAACTTTAGTGCCCGATGTTTTCAGTCTACATTTCTTCAACTTCTCTTTGAGTTGTGCAACTGTCCATTCTTCTGGCGTGCTATCTTTCTCATTTAAAAGTGCGCTGTCTCCTACATTCACAATTTCGTTTTTTATCGTGTTCTGAAAAACTTGAATGCACAAAACAAAATACACTTGCACTTTTAGCTACACAAATCTTGTGCTTTGACGAGCCCCCAAAATTATGTAGGGATTGAAATGAAAACAACAAGTTCATTTAAACTAAAATTAAAAGGTAAAATATATTTAGTATATGAAATATAATTCTACAAATCTTATACAAAATGGTTAAGAACGTTTGATACGTCGTACAAGGATAGTTATTAATGGCAGACTGACCCACGCATCTTACATGGAGAAGCTATGCTCCGTCCGCTCGCATTTTTATGGCATTACCTGAGTACCGAACGATCCTAAACGAACGCCCGCGTACTGCATTCAATAGATACATCTGCACACCATACCGATAACACATCATACCATAATTTATTGCTTAAGCATTAGAAGGCGCGAGAACTGTAAAGCGAAGAAAGGTTTTCCGAAAATATTCCGATACTACATATATATATATATATATATATATATATATATATGTTTTTACAAAAAATATTTCTATATTAGATATCGTGATATTTTTGGCGGCAATATATGTATAATTTTTGTATTTTGCATATTGACTTTATTTATTCTGACATATTTATGCCAAAAAATTACAATATATGAAATACTAAAGAAAACTTATTTTAAAATAAAATTTTTATAATTATCTGTTGAATGGATAGTAATGAAACTATTGAAAAGATACTTATTGATAAAGATAGTAATTTTTAATATATAAGTGCTATTGTCAACTAGTGATACTTCATTAAAAATTATTTTAATATTTGAATCTGTAACAGTTTTCTTACAAAAAGTTTCTATAAAAGCTGTTTATTATATAAATTGTATAAATTATACAAAGTGCCAATCACTGTATAATGATGTGTAATATAAGAATAAATTTAAAAATTGCTTTATATAGATAACTATAGATTTAAATATTTATAATATAATATATTAATTTAGGAGCTGTACTTACTCCTTATATAAAATTCAGTACTATAAATATACATCTATGCTCTTCTAAATTCCAAAATAATGATGGTTTTTTGATATTTTACATTTGAATTAAAAATTATATATTCTTTTCACGTTACTTTTTCTTATCCGTTTTATCTAAAAAGAGTGCATATCGAAGTAACAACTCAAATGCATCAATTACACGTTATGAACACTCAAAACTCATTTTCTCTGAAAATTATGAGTTTTAATTGTAGCTAAAAGACTATCCTGCAAAAAAATAAACATGTTTGAAATTTTGGTCATTTTTTATGAGCTTTATTGTCATAAGAAACGATTTATTTAATAAAAAATTTTTAGGATGTATATAAATATTAAATCTGCGTAGGCAATAATAACATTTTTGCCTACATAAATATTATATATACTTTAGGTTAGGAAAAGAACAGTTACTTTCTTATTATATATTCATATATATTTATTGGCTCAAGCTTGTACATCTCACACCTGTCTGTAATCTCAAATTTCCGTATGACATTACTTTGTTTGCAATGTGTTTGCATGTATGAATGTATGTATGCATGTGTATATTTCTGTGCATATATATATATATATATATATATATATATATATATATATTCTGCACCAGGATACATAATTCTTTATTTGATTTCTACAGAATTGAATATTTTCTTCAGCGCCACCTATTCAAAAAATCAGAAATTAAAGGTCTCACTTTTTTATCTACAGAACTGACAACTTGCATTGTAACCGTAATAAAATTGTATATTTCGTTTTACTCTCTCAATTCTATGAATAGAAAGATGAAACAAGGTTCATTCGATTCATTATTCAATTCTACATCCGGAGCTATCCAAGTTTGTTCTGTACTATACGTATAAAATTTATAATATTTGTTGTTATTTGATGTTACTCCAAAGCGGCCAAGTCTATAGTGCAGACGATAGTTAGATACACATTTTCTTATTTTTTAAACTAACTTTGAAACATATTATGAAAGCAGTAAGGGATACCCCCTATTGTAGAATTTTTCAATGATTCGTATAAAATTTTGTTTCAACATTGTAAAACGTAAAATGAGGACGCAAAACGAAATCTACGATTTACACATGTTCATTTCCGTTTGAATAGTTCATCGTGGCGCTGGGATCGCGGTATGGAACACTCTTAATAGAAAAGCATATATACATATTCGTATATAATAAAATCTAAAATGTAAATATAATTCGTTCGATGAAAGTTAACGGCATTCTATGCTATTTTCAGACTTTTATATATATAGTATGTTACAAAATTTTAAAACTGGGGAATAAAAGACGCATTAAATGTACAATATATTTACAACAAACTTTTTATTAAAAATACTTCCATTGGAAGTAATACACAAGTTGGCAAATTTCTTGTCTCTTCAGTCCTTTGAAAAACTCCTCTTTTGAAATACTTTTTAATTTCGTTTGATGCAAATTGGTTCTGAGTCAAATCCATTTTTAATGTTCGATATATTAAGTAGTCAGGAGGACTCAAATCAGGCAAGAATAGTGGGTGGCTGAGTACAGGAAACATTTTTTGGCTAAAAATTGAGTGTTAATTGTCACGATATGTGCTGGTACATTATCGTGCAAGAGGAAGAAAGAGTGGTCCTTTCGTAACTCGGGTGCAATACGTGCAATTCTTTTAGACAATCAATGGAACACATGTTGGTATAATGCAGCTTTCACAGTAGTACCTTGAGGAACCAAATTTTTGTGGATGTATCATCCAGATGCCATTAGAATAAAAAAATTCTCTTATCTTTTGAATTTTGAAAGCGCAATTCTTTTGGTCGTGGTAAGTTTTTGACAAAGTACTCAGCACTTTGGCGTTTTATTGCAGGGTCGTATGAAAAACAGCAACTTTCATCACCCATAACAATAGTTTCAAGAAAATTTGGCTGCGTTTCAATTTCCAACAAGTCACATGCATGAGAAACTCGTTGCCATCGCTGTTCAGCAGTTGGCGCGTGTGGACGAAACTCGCGCACCCTTTTTTTCAAGTCGTTCGTTATACTACCTTGCACTTTGGTTTATGGTTTCCATTAAGTTGTTCAATCAATCTCCAACTCAAGTTAGGATGATCGTTTAACGCAGCTGCGATTTTGTCAATGTTATTGTCACTCTTCGCAGCGTATGGCCGCCCGCTCCTTTGATCCCCTTCAATCGACTCTCTAACTACCGAAAGAGCTTACGGTGAATATGAACATTTCCTTTGTTTCCGTTGCACTTTTACCAACTTTAATGATAAATTTAATAGCAACACTTTGTTCGATATTTTTATTCATCTTAAACAATGACAGCGGTCACATTGATACTCCCACGCAAACTGTTACTGAACAGTTGTTTCTAATTCGATGAACTTGAAACTGTGTATAGAGGTAGTGGAAGGTTATAGTAACTAGTGGCCAAAGTCTCATGAATATAGCGCAAGTAATAGTACGGATTTTATATTCGTAGTCATATTAATTTTGGGACACACTGAATATGTGAGTGTGTGTGTCTTCATGTGTCATAATTATTAATTGTTTAAATTTAAATCACATTAGATGTACGAGATCTCTCTGGGTCAAGCTTCTTTCCAATAATCTGAACATCAAATATTACTGTGAAAATCCGCATCATGTCGTCTAGATCAGGCTTTTGCAGTTGCTCAGTAATCAAGAAATTGGGATCTTTAGTCACTTTAAATCGAAATGGATTGCAGATGATAAAATGAACCAAGATAAGCATAATTTTCAGATTTGATTATTAGTTTCTGGAAGTGCGCTGATTGCATAACACTGTCTTTCAGGTTTACTGCCCTTAGATCTATGTGGAAGAGCGGGTAGCGTACAGATCTTGATTATGTGACAGTGTATGTAGTCTCATTCAGACAGGAGTTGAATGCCGTTTGAAATCCATTGATATGCAATTTTTCAATGCGATTTTTTAAATGTAGATTCGTTTATTTTCTATAGAGAAGCTTGGCTCACCGCTTGTGGATCTTACTTGGAATGAGGCGCTATGGGTATAAAATCCAACACCCCAACCCAAGGTGGGAGCAATGGTGCCGAGGGGATTAACTTGGCCACTGGGGTAGTAGCGGTCTCTAACGATGCTTCGGGGACATCCGGCCATCTCCCCGAGTAATTAGCCTAGATGGTACATGCGGGACTCTGTGCTGAAGGTTAACATTTGCCTAACTTCTCGTAGGATCAAAATGAATCATGAAAATAAAAATCCTGAAATGAAAGACGAGGCCCGAGGGTCAGTACTGCCTCCGGATCTCTCAAATACGTCAGCTGCCTAGGAGGTCAAGGCAGACACAGTTCCAGGTACTAAGCCTGTGACCCTTGTATCCCTGTAACCCTTGTGACCTTTGACCCCAGGCCAGTGAGGATGGAGACAACAAGTTCTCAGTTAAATAGAGGCTGTGCGGTGCAGCGAGGAGGAAGTTAGCCCAGCAGCGTAGAGCTGCTAAATCTGACAACTCAGGATTCGTTAGATATTTGGCGATCCTAAGAGCGGCAACGCGGTCGCGCCTTTGAGCCTTTTGGGTTATTCGGCACAGCCACCGCAGCTTCGCGATTTCGTCCGCCCACCAATAAGTCGAACGGCCAGAATGACCCGCGAATTCTTCGGCATTGCTTGCTTGCAGGTTTAGCGGATCAGATGCATTGTAGCTTCCATTACCGCTTTCGCACGCTCGCAAAGCGTTGCAGTCATTGTTAATTCCAACTGGAGGCGCTGTCCGCGTTCTAGCACCTGGGAAAACTTCTGGTGATCCATCCTCGCGATGATCCATCTGGCTGGGCGACGTTTGCTGTATTGGTGATGTATGGCGACGGGTGATGTATTGGTGATCACTGGCTGTATAGTCTTCGATCACCCGCCAGTCCCGCATGCGTGCGGCCAGAATCTCCGTCGCGAAGGATAATCAGGGATAATCTCTCTGTAGCCAGGTCTCCGAAAAGTCGACGTATATCCGATGTTTAAGACCAGACCTAGTCTGGATGCCATCACTCGTCTTCCCATACCAGCTCCCCCTCCATTTTTCCTACCGAATCCTCTAGGGCATTCAAGCAAGGATTGTTGCCGCTCACCCAGACGAAGCCGCAGTCAGATCCGTGGTGCTCCAACCGAAAGCGGCGCGGGTTGAAAATCTAAATCGCCGCAATACCGAGGTTATGGCGATACCAGACCCCCGCATCCCTATCTCGATATTGTTGGCTGATGATGACGATGTCAGCGTCCTTCTCAAGATAAATCTGAGTGAGCAGGTCGCTCGCCGTCCAACTCCTATTCATGTTTGCCTGCAGGACTTTAACCATTTTGGTGAGATCTGGTTAGGGCGTCGCGAAACACCGCACAAGCTCCAGACCCCGCAACGTGATTTAACGCTGCGGGCGTGGTCTCCGGGCAGAGGAAACACTGTGAAGACGTTCTATAGTCAGAAACCTTGTGTCCCTGCTGCTCGCACTGGAAGCAGGCCATCGCAACCCGAACCGTGGTGTCCATAGCCGAGACATCTGTAACAGCGCTTGACCTGGACCCGCCGCCGCAAGCCGCAAAGGACCCAACCAATGATCACCCTTCCGACTTCTAGTACTCCCTGGCCAGCCTTCTCAGAGAGGCTCACGAGAGCTATTCGTTTTCCGACTTCGTTCACCCTCGTGAACCTCACCTCGAGGGCGCCAGTATAGTCCCGCAAGATGCCAAGGAGTGCTGTCTTCACTTTGTCGAGTGTCGCGCAGTCGTCCACATCTCTGATTTCCAAGGTAGTCTTGGGGTCGGAGCGCTAAGTGCCGCGTTTTACCCGACGACTTCTTTGAGAGCGTTATTCTTAAATTCGATTAGGACATAACCGTTGAATTTTCGGCGGATGTCCTTGATAGTGCGTCCGTACTGCGAGGGGCCAACCTTATGGCAGATCCCTCCAAGGATCTCCGCGTAGATCTTGGAGGGTTTGAGGAGCAGCGCCTCAGGCTTCGCTCTTTTCGATTTTGTATGTTTAAAGGCTTCTCCTAATTTATCAGACCTCTTCTTCCTTATCTTCTCCCCTGTTTTGACCGCCCTTTTCCCCTACCTCGTGGGATTATTCTGCCAACCTTGCTTGGACTGAGCAAGCATCTTCCTCACGGCAGGATTTGGCGACCCTCTTTTTTTCTTTAATGGTATCTTTTTCTTTCTTTCTCTTCTTTTTTTCTCCCGCTCTCAGGTAAATCCATTGGGGAGGTAGATGGGTGCCTCTTCTGGGCTTTCACAGTCTCCGCGGCCTCAGGAGTATATAGGCGCCTCGCTCTAAGGCGCTTTCTGCCCACAAACTCCTCAAATTGGCTTTGTAAAGTTCGAAGCCCCTCCTTTATAGTATTGTTGACATTCCTTTGTTTCTTTATTGACTTCTTCATAAAATAATAAAAATAATAATAATAATTTGTGATTGAGTCTGCCCGGTTTGGCTATAGATCTTGAATCCTACTTGCATCGACGATCATCTTTCCATTTTTTCCGAATGGAAAGTTTTCAGTATGGATGAGCATCTGAAAGTAGATCAAGATTCTTCTTGAGATTGGTTATTAAATTAAACTGTTAAGAAAAAATAAAATTCATTGTATATGTGTATGTGTATATGTAATATATATTGTAACCGCCCGAACGGCAGTGGTATATTAGAGCGCTCGCGTAAAACCGCGAGTGTTCGCGTAAGTTCGCGAGTTAGTACGCGCGAGCCGCGAGGGCGCTGGAACTGTCACGAAAGATACGAAGTTCGAAATGAACTTCACTTCCGCCCCCGACCTTCAGATAGTCCGACGTACTTTCACCTGTTCCTCGCTTTCATTATCGTTTTTCTCGTTTCGTTTAATAGCGTTTCGAATCGCACAGTTTTAAGGTCTCTTCCGCATATGGATGTCCTGCTGAATAACTTACGTGACGCGCGGTACCTGACTAAAATAGATCTCAGTCAGGCTTACCATAAAATACCGCTTGAGGAGAGCAGCAAAGAGGTCACCGCCTTTGCGGTCCCGCAGAAAGGCCTCTTTCAATACACGAGATTAGCTTATGGGCTGACGAACGCCCCGGCCACCTTCCAGAGAGGTATGGACCTTGTTTTCGGGCCAGCGTGGCAACCGAACGTCTTCGTATACATGGATGATATTATCATCGCTACGAGGACCTCCGAGCGGCACCTTCGCGAGGTGAAAGCGGTACTCACCCGCGATTACAAATAAACAAGGAGAAATCCGAGTTTTGCTGCCCGGAGGTCAAGTACCTGGGGCACATCGTAGATGCGGACGGTCTGCACACTGACCCCGACAAAATTCGTCCAGTGAGCGAATACCCAAGGCCTACCAATCTGAGACAATTGAGGGCCTTTCTAGGCATAGTCGGGTGGTACGCTAGGTTCATAAAGGACTTAGCGGAAATAAAGCTGCCCCTTACAAAACTACTAAAGAAAAACATCGAGTGGCACTGGGGATCAGCGCAACAGGAATCTTTTGATAAGCTCAGAATCCTGTTGACGCAAGCGCCTGTGCTAGCGCACCCCGTGCAAAACAAACCATACGTCTTGCAAACCAATGCGAGCAAGTACATCCTATGCGCGGTGCTAAGCCAAGAGCACCACGGCGAAGAGCACCCGATTGCGTACGCAAGCAAGACGTTGACACCAGTTGAGGTGAATGACACCGTCACCGAAAAGGAGTGCTTAGCCGTCCTGTGGGCAGTAGAAAAATTCCGCGGGTACCTACTCGGCGTAAAGTTCACTGTGATAACGGACCAGAGCAACCTCAAATGGTTTCACACATTAAAGGACCCAACAGGACGCCTAGCTAGGTGGGCAACAGCACTCCAGGCCTACAACATGGAAATCGTCCGCAGAAAGGGAGCACTCCACGTGTCAGACGCCCTATCAAGACCCCCTCAACGCCCCGAATCCTCTACCGCGACCCTCACAACCCTTGAAATGGCTGACTGGTACCGGCAAAAAAGTGCCGAAATCCAACAACACCCGGAATTATATCCCGATTGGTCGATCAAAGATGGACGTTTGTATAAACATCGGCCAAATGAAATTGCGAAAGCGCTAGGCCACGACCAGGATGACTGGAAGTTCGTGGTACCCTCTAACGACAGAGAGCGCGTCCTCCATGAGTGTCATAACACTCTGACCTCAGGGCACTTTGGAGTGGATAAAACCACTCACAAAGTCAGCCAGCAGTACTACTGGTCAGGTAAGAAAAGAGACATACACAAACATGTGAAGCACTGCCCTGAGTGTCAAATACACAAAGTGTCGCAGAGGACCCACGGGCTTGATGTCACAACGAAACATCGAAGGTCCCTGGAGCAGTGTAGCCACAAACATTATGGGCCCATTCCCGAGCAGCAAGGGACTACATAAGTATCTCTTGGTGTTCCAAGATCTCTTCACGAAGTACATCGAGATACGCCCATTACGCAAAGCAAATGGCCAAGCAATCACACGGGCACTTGAAGAGCAGATCATCTTCAAGTAGGGTTGCCCGAAATACCTAATTTCGGATAATGGTACCGAGTTTGCCAACAACTGGCTCAAGACCAAACTAGCGGAATTAGGTATTGTACTTCAATTTATCGCGCCGTACCACGCACAGGCAAACCCTGTAGAGAGGGTAAACATGGTCATCAAAACCATGATCGCGATTTTTGTCCAAAACGACCATAAGAACTGGGACACTCACCTCCCAGAGTTTGCATTTGCAGTAAACACAGTGGTGCACGCTAGCAACCAGACGTCGCTGGCATTTTTAAATTTTGGCCGGAATCCCCGAGAAATGCCGACGTATCGTCAGTCTCAAGGTTCAACGCTGCAGGTGCAAACATTAACATCACTGGAATGGCAAAATCGCATGAAAAGATTGCCCGCCATCTACAATCTCGTAAGAAAACACCTGAGCGCCGCACGTCAAAAACAGGCCAAATATTATAACAAGGGACGCCGAGCGGAGGCATTTGAGGTAGACGATATGGTATGTCGACGCAACCATGTCCTGTCGTCAGGTCTGGGCCAATTCTCAGCGAAATTGGCTTCAAAATTCGTAGCTCCCTGCAAAAATTACAAAAAAGATATCCCCCGTCGTATTCGAGATCAAAGACATGAGTGACGGGAAAACGACAAAGGCACATATATCAGACCTCAAGAGATATCATCAACCTAATAACAGTAATTTATCCACAGGTACCAACAGCGAGCAGCAGCATGTACCGAGTCAACGGACGAGGCAGAGGACTGCCTCGATCGGTCATGTCCGATCAGGCCAAGAGACCTGGGGACGCACAAATCCCCCCATCCCTCGCATACGACGCGTAAGAAATGTGGGGACCAACCCCCATAAATGTAACCGCACCTACGGTGCATACACGCAGGGTATCCCCCAACCGCTTCGACACTATTCTCGATATGGGGAAATTAACCGAGGCTTTCGAAGAAGTGCAGAAATCGCGGCTGAACTTGATTCAATTCAGCCCCGATACGACGCAGGAGCTCGCCGAAGACGAAACGGCGATGAAAATTACACCAATAGCCGATGCGTCATTCGCCCCCTCGCTATTAGACACGAGTATACCAACCCTCGAGGACCCCGAAAATCCCACCCAACCCCAACCCCATACCGCTACCGAAAATCCCCCATACCCCAATACCGAGAATGTAGAGCAGATAGCTCAAGATGAGCGCGACCGTCCGCAAAGACGTAAAACTACCACATCAACATCTGAAGAAGGTACTGAAGAACATCAACAAAGGATCGAGGATACGAAATCAGCCAATGAGGAGGAAGACGGATACGTATCGGAGGCAGCCTCATAAAACGGGACCACTAGAACCGTCTCGTACGAAGGTCAGGGTACAAAAAGATTTTACCCCGCACGACCAAATACGATCGGTCAGTCCGTTACCGTATAGGCCAGGGCCAAGGATTTTAAAGCGACCACCTCCCAAAAAGACACACCTACCCAGAAGTGTGCACAAAGTGGTGTATGTGAGCACCCCGGAACAGGGTGACGTTAGGTTGTATTGCGGAGATCGATGTGCATTCATGCGGTCTGTCGCGACACAGCAGTCGGAGATGCAATAATTCCACCCTACTGCATACGATGCTCACAATACCATCAAGGAGAAATGCATCATTCCCTCGAAATATAAGCAGACAGCAGTTGATGATATCGCAAAATCCCCCAAATTGCCCCACCTCAAGAAACTACGCCGATATTGCGCCCACATATCGTTGTAGCACCCCATAACCTCAAACAAAACGACGGAGTCAATAAAAGATTTAATCCGTTCACAATACCACCACAGAGTGGTAAGGATGGAAATTATAAAGTAAATAAAATGACGCATTTAAATATAAATGGCTCATCCACGATACCACGACAAGAAGATAAAGAAACGGAAACAAGCCCAGTGGCTAGCCTGAAAAACTCAGCGGAAAAAGAAACCATAGAGGCGATTATCCCCGCAAACAAGAGAAACATCCCAGGCTTGATAGACTCCCTTATCGCCCCACCACCCAATTTCATCCCGCCCATACGACCCCACCCTTCAATCCCCTCGACGCCACTTCCAGGTCTAGGAAGTATGTGAAATCGGTCCTTCACGGGCCCAGCTGGGGCTGAAGGTTCGGACCTTAGCGAGGCAGCAGTAACACATTGCTGGAATTGTGACGAAGAAGGTCCCCGCTACAACGCCTGCCCACACCCCAGATCCAAGAGATTTTGCTACAGGTGTGACAGAGCTAATATCGACGTCCGCACGTGCACGTCCTGCTTGCGGCGGTCGACCCCTGCCGTTCCGTCTTGGAAGGAAGAGGGCGATAGAGGTGCAGATAAGACGACACGTCAGGTGTCCGAAGAGATGGTGGTGCTAAAAGGTATGGCAAACGTTAATGAGGAGGTGAAAGGTATGCAACCAATGATGGAGCAAACCATCAGGCAAGCAACAGCCGCTGCGGAAGCTCAGCAACCACTGCTCATAATAATGCCGGGAGCGACAGTCTATTTAAACAAATAGGTCGCTGGTTGCTGAGTGCCCACGCTGCCGCAGAACACACATATATAAATGGCACACATATAAATGACGCCCAACCCATATGTATAAAATGGCGCGCGAACAGATGAAACTAAATATAAATGGCGCGAACAGATGTAGCTAAATATATTGGCATTGATAGGTAAATGGCGCGAACAGAGGCAAAGAGATAAAGGACGTGTGAACAGGGACATATATATAAAGAACGCGCGAACAGAAATATATATAAATGACGCACCCCGTGAAGTATAACAGGGCAACAATCAAAGAAGAAGCAGTACCCCTAACGTTTTCCCCTACGGCCATCCCCATGATTCCCCCACCACGTTCCGAGAGAGGAAACGGTACCCATGTATTCCCATGGAAAATATATATGGAGTAAGCGCGAATCGTGTTATGGGATGGCCTGGAAAATTGAAAAAAAGATACTAGAGCCAACCCTCAGTTGAGATACGGTGATGGCACAGCCTCGGTGGGTGAGGACGAAAGCAACAGCACTAGTTAGAAGAGCGCACAATGGCTTCCATAGTAACCAGGCTACTTGCTCGCCCCACCAACGTCGTACCAACCCCTGATAACTGGAACGTCACTAACGACGACAATTTTTTCCAGCGTACATGCGTCAAGCAGACGAAGAAGAAGTGAAGCGCGAGAAAGAAAGCGAAAGGCTCGCGAGAATTACGTAGAAGCAGAGCATTAAGAACTTTATTATGTAGATTTAGGCTAGGATACACATTAATAATAGTTATAAGTTTTTTTTACGCATCGATAGTTACCTTTTTCTAGGATAAGTTCCGCGATATCAATAGGTTAGAATAGGGCTTAATTTATAATTAGATGTAGGGAAGTAGTAATAGGAAAATAGATAGAATTGTATCGAGTCACAGCGAGCAACCGACGACCAACTTCACACCAACGGGTGTAATCATATTTTTCGTTTATCGTCATCTTAAATTACTTTTTTTTGTTTCTCTTTAGTACCCAGGCGAAGGGTAAAACAATGGTCGTCGCGTATCCCCAAATCATGTATTACCCTCTACTGTGTTTTCGTCAAATAATCTATTATCCCCTACCGTGTTTTCGTCAAACAATGTATTATCCCCTACCGTGTTTTCGTCAAAGAATGTATAATCCCCTACTGTATTTCGTCAAGCTATGTATTATCCTACTATGTTCCCCAATGTATATCCCCAACGATCACATATTAAACGGCGAGTAAATGGGACCCGCAACATTCGCGTCTCGCGCACCGCCATCATTCAAACTCCTGCGCGACCACGTGCCCACCTGTGGTTTGGGAGGGGGAGTTTGTAACCGCCCGAACGGCAGTGGTAGATTAGAGCGCTCGCGTAAAACCGCAAGTGTTCGCGTAAGTTCGCGAGTTAGTACGCGCGAGCCGTGAGGGCGCTGGAAGCGCCACGAAAGGTATGAAGTTCGAAATGAACTTCACTTCCGTCCCCGACCTTCAGATAGTCCGACGTAGTTTCACCTGTCCCGCTTCCATTATCGTTTTTCTCGTTTTGTTTGATATCGTTTCGAATCGCACAGTTTTAAGATCACCATAGTAGCGTCCTTCGCGGTTGACGTGTTGTAAGTTTACATCTGTGTAAACTGTGCGCGAGCCATCGGAGGAGTAGAGAAGACGCGGCGAATCCTCGCAACAGCCCCGGACCGTGAGCGTTGTAGATCTCGAGGAAGCACATACGCGCTGCCGTCGTGTATCGTCGCGAATTGCGACGCCATCAGCAGCTAAGAACCGCAGCCACGCGCAACCGCGCGAGCGAGAAGCGAGAGCCAGCAGCGCGGCCGCCACGTCCTTGCGCGTCAGCGTGAGTGAGAGAAAGAGCGCCTCCAGCTGCTCTGATACCATGTGGTGGCCGCGAGCACCCGAGAACACCCACGAGCACCAGCGAGCACCAGCGAGCTTCAGGCCAGCGACAGCATCGTCGCCGGCGGCAAGTAGCCTTGTATTCTTTTTATTGTAGTAATTTATAAGTGCGTAGAGCTAGGCTCCTGGCCCACCGCCGCGATTCTCGCGTGTATAGCTTCGCGGTTAAGTTTGATAGTTGTAGCTATATCGCGCGTAGTTAATAGAACATCATAGTTTATATCGTCTCATAATTTTATAATTTCGTAAGTGATTTTGTGCGTAGGTAGTGTATAGTTCCGTACCGTACCGTCGTTTCCATGTATTTTATAAAGCAAGCGTCCCGTTCCGTGTTCCCCGTCCCCGCGTATTTTATGTGATTGCGTATAGTCCCGTTCCGTGTTTCCCGTCCCCGCAACTAGTATATTGCGTACGTACTAGTCTAACTCTGTGAATTAGTCTCATGCGTAAATAAATATTAACATTGTCAAAATCTGATCAAGTATACCGCATAAGTCATTTCCCGTTCCCTGTCCCCTTTCCAGCGGAGTGCACAAGCAGCAGCGTGGAAGAGTCCATGCACACACATGCAGATAACCGTAAGTAATAGCCCGAATCTGGGGTTATAATATATATGTATATATATATATATATATATATATATGTATGTATATGTATGTAGATGTATGCATATGTGTGGATGCGTATCGTATATCTAAAACAGTCAATAAGACCAGATGGGCCCACACGCGCGCTACAATTTTTAATCCGACTCATTATGTCGTTACGGTAGAACTTCGTAGGCAGAACTGAAACAATCGCGCTCTAGTGTCGCTCTAGAGTATATTGCGGGTCATAAAAAGGAAAGAGGGGGTACGCGTGACCGCGTGTGTGACAATAGGGAAGGCCTGCCTAGCACGTGTTGGCCAGATATATAGAAAGATTCTTCCTCCTATAATGCTCAACCAAAACTCGGAATATTCCAGTCTATCTAGGATGGTAAAAATGTCGAAATTCTCAAGTGGTCGAGTATAGTTATAATTATATCACGCTTGTTCCGACGAACGTTGTAAACAAACAAAAAAAAACAAAAATAATGCGAGGGAAATCGAAAAAGGATATTACTATGTTACTTGCACCATCGGGTGAAAGATCGTCCGATGTCTGGTTTCTCGGTTTGCAGCAGCGTGGAATATGTAAGATTGTAGATGACGAATGATTTATATTTATGTATGAGTATGACGGTTCGCAAAGGCCTGCAAGCCATTTAAAATGCAGAATGTCTATGCACCCCTGTCCCTCCCACTCTGTGCCACCGCGATGCACGTATTCTATCGGACCGAGCTCGAAGCCTTCGCTTGAGAAAGGTCTCATTGGTGTCCGAAATTATAACATCTCCGAAAGGATGGTCAAGACTTTTCTCGAGGCGTTCCGACCCGCCCATGTACTGAGGTCATCCTATGGCTGAAGGGAGTGGCACCCTGTCAGCTAGGCACGGCAAGGTGAGCGGTAAGCGAGGGCACGGGTAACCGAGGAGAGTGCACGATGTTCGGCACGCGACCGCTCAGCCTGCTAAGGTTTGGGTAGAGGGCTGTCCCCTCTCCTCCGGCCTCTTGTCTACTTCTCATAGGAAAAAGACTGCGCAACTAACATCGGTATCGAAAATATCGGTTATTGTAACTTAACATTGAAATATTTGGATTTTTAATCTAATGTATTTTTATGTAATTTAAATTAATAAAGTTTGTAAAATAAAAAACTTATCATTTCCCGCTTACACGCCTTATCCCGACCAAACCTGTAATCCAGGTGATTAGCTCTATAAGCAGGACTATTTTATAGTAAGTGTACGAGGCTAATATGATAACTCCGTGACTTTTAAATGAAAAATACAATTTATTTAACAATTTTTTTTAGTTTTCAATATAGTCCCCTCCCAACTCGATAGATTTATTCCAGTGGAATTCAATCTTTTTTAAGCTTTTCAAAAAATAACTTTTGTCGAAATCCTGAAAATAATCGTTTGTGGCAGTCATAATCTCTTCATTCGATGAAAATCTTTTACCACCAAGCCATGTTCTCATGTTTGGAAATAGAAAATAATCGAACGGTGCCAAATCTGGAGAATAAGGTGGGTGAGGAAGTAATTCATAACGTAATTCTGCTAATTTGACTGTTGCTATAGCACTCGTGTGAGCTGGTGCGTCGTCGTAGTGTAAGAGCACTTTTTTCTTCATCAGATGGGGCCGCTTTTTCTTCAGTATGGTTTCAAATGTGTTCAATAATGAAGCATAATAGTCTCCTGTAATTGTTTTCTCTTCTGTAGGTAATCGATTAGTATTATACCCCGTGAGTCCCAAAAAACTGTGGCGATGACCTTACCGGCTGATGGAACAGTTTTTGCTTTTTTCGGAACAGGTTTTCCATATTCAGTTCACATTTTTGACGGCTATTTGATGAATTCATGTTTCATCAACAGTAACATAACGGCGCAAAAATTCGGTAGGATTACGCTCAAACAAGTCCAAACATTGTTTAGATACAACAATGTGTGACCGTTTATTGTTGACTGTGAGCAAACGTGGCACCCATCTTGCAGATAGTTTTCTCATATTCAAAATTTCATGCAAAATATGAAATACGCGTTCAGTCGAAATTCCTACAGTGTTACTAATCTCGCGTATCTTTAATCGACGATCTTCGAGTATCATATCATGGATTTCATTGGCCATATCTTGATTAGTCACCTCTATTGGGTGGCCAGAACACTCAGCATCATTTATATTCAGTCTATCACAACGAAATTCAGTAAACCACTTGTGAACCATTCCATGTGATCGAGCAAAGTCCTTATAATATTTTTTAAGCTTTTATTCAGTTTTTCTTCAGTTTTTATTTTTCCACGCAGAAAGTAATGTTTAATAACCACTCGAAATTCGGTTTTTTCCATGCTTCTGTAAAAACAATGAAGCACTAAATTCAAAAGACTATCAAAAATTTTTTAACCAACGTATTGATATGAAACTTTGTATACCTACTTGTATGAGATAATAGTCTCTTAGAGTAGTAAAATATTTACGATAACAGTGCCACCTTTCGAGAAGTGACGGACTTATCAAACCACCCTCGTATATATTGTATTCTCTATTTCTATATAATCTGTCTTCAATCTATCTGACTTCTTGCTTCATCGTAATATCATTTTCTAATTGGGATTCAATGCCAATTTTTCACCTTTATGTTCCTTCGTAATAATAGAGCGACTGCACGTATATTGCATCCAGTTGCTTGATTGCTTCTTTTGTCATTTGTATTTATATCTCTTTCAAATCTGTTTGCACTCCAAAGGTTTTCAGCTTTTCACTTAAATATTTATTCACTGAATAAAACATGATTAGTTTTATTCTGCTTTTCTGTTATGCTTCGATAATCGATCTCTTCTGGATATCTTTTCTTGTTCGTTTTACGATGTGATTATACTGATTAATGTGATGGTATCCTACTTACATCTCTTTTCTCTTCTTTTTTTATTCTGTAATAAGGAGAAGGTCAACAAGCAGTATATCGCGGTTGGCTTCCTCTGTTTCATACACTTTTCTGAGATATATTTGAATAATTGTTATTTTTTTAACTTTCAGAATGTTCCCAAAGTGAAGTTACAATTGCCATTGCAATTTGTTAACCATCGTGTTACCAAATGTTTCCTTGAAATTTTTTTACATTCAATCAGCTATCAAGCACCTTCGATTTCGCCAGAAGTGATTCTAATCTATAGGACCTTATCGTCATTCGAAGGGTCGGAGTTCTCGTTCGAAGAAATCGTACGTGTATGTTTGCATTCGTATATTAATTATCAGTTCGTAAAATACTATATTGATATATGAGTCTTAAATAATAATACCTTGTTTGTATCAAAGGGTTTTTTAAGGGTTTTGTATAATGTTAAATTTTACATTGAAGTTCTTATTGAGCTTTATTCTCTATTGTAATTTTCTGTCAAGGCCTTGTTGATTTTATCATACCACTTATTCAACATAACAGCTGATTTTAGGATCTTTATCTAAACATTTGCGATACGATTCACGAGTCTGAATAACACACCTTGCAAAAATTCAAAGTCATGCAAGCATCCGCTTGAATTTGACCTCTTAATAGAAATTCTTGACATGACACTTAACACTTAATACCCTGTTACAAAAAATCATTGTAATCCCCCGCTCAAGAAGAAAAATATCAAATTTAAAGTTAATGCCGAGTATAATTTAAACGTAGTTTAAAAAGAAAGCGCTCAAACTAAATTTAGAAAAAATATAAATTATGAAATTTAAAAAATGCGAATGAAGGAGAAAAAATATCATATTTACAAAAAATTTATATAGTAACTACAAACACTATTTCGGATATAATGAAGGGTAATGACAGAAATGGATAATATATCGAGAGACTATGACAAGAAAAATATAGGTCGTCAAAATTAAGTTATAGGATGTGCGAAAGTCTAGATTTATATGAGATAGTAATATATGAGTTGGAGGAAATAGCACATATAGAAAAATTCAAGAAAACTTTATAAAATAGGTAAAAAAGTGAAGAGCAACACTCGAGCCTGTATGGTATTGAAGGAAGCAGAAAGGTAAAAAAAAGTCAAACTCTCGAGACAGTCGTCAAATATAAGAAGAACTAATACTAGTAAATATCAATCGTGTATTTAATATATACTATTGATTAATATACTGTTTATATATTTCATATATAGAGAATATTTAAAAATCATATAGAATGATAAAGATAAATTTAAATGACCTTAATTTAGAAGAAGTAGGTTGACACGTTTGGGACTTTCAAAAATGGATGAATAGAGAATTAGAAGATGAAAAAAATATAAAGGAAGAAAAAAGGAACCAAAATATACAAAAGCAAATAAAAGAATGTAGGATCGTGGAAAGAACATATTTTGAAGAACTGAGAACTAGAACAATATATGAATACAAGGCTGTCAAGAAAAGATTTGGATTGGAAAATATATTAAAAGTAGATAAAAGAAAACCTACAAAACAAGATAATTAAGAAAATGAAAAATATAACTTTAATAAATTAATAAATAGAGGGAAAAGGGGAAGAACAAAAATGGGAATATAGACGCTTAATAGAACATTAGCAGTAGGAATAGGATTTTTCTTATATACAACTATAAATGTTTGTAAGTTTAGTTTTAATTATGATCTGTTGTAGTTATAAATATATAAATAATAATAGAAATAAATGGAATTTGCTAATTGTTAGCTACTTTACAAATATTATATAGAATAATTATTTGGATACATAATTTAGGACGAAATTTATATTTATTTATTTAACTTTTCGTTTAATTCTTCTTTTTTTTTTATAAAAAGAAACATGATTGCTAAATTTTGCAAATAGTGGGTTAAAATTCATAATTTGCACTCTTTTTCCCAATCATCTGGAATAACGTCTTTCCAAATATCAAATAGGTTATTTAGTTCGCAGGAATAATCACAGCCTGGGATTTTCAGTCTGTGTAGCTCTCTTGAATCTGTATTATTTAACATTGAAATCTAAAATGTTAAAAAAATAATAATAAGGATTACAAAAAGTTTATTATGTAGCTGATTTGAGAAATGTAAACATTTTATTTTTTATTTTATTATTGTAGTAGCTAAATTATTGCCTTATAACATATATCAATTTTATCATTAAATTTTGAGTCAAGAATTAGGAACTGAAACGTTTTCAAATTATTTTTTAAATGATATCTTATAGTGAAATAATAATGTGAAATAACATTTACTTAAAACTTTTTTATTACGCGTAACTTTTTTGTGATTTTTTTCGGGAAAGGTAGAACATTGGATTTTAATCTCTGTTACACGCCATGATGATTTTACTGGACCACGAAAAAAAATTGATTTATTTCATTATAAGTATTATTATCATTGTGTAACCAAATACGTATTATCAGTTAATAAATGTCAATTTATTAATACGGAACATTAATCGGAAGTACATGCAACTAGATATTTATTTATTAAATTAAAACTTACTTAAGTACTATCTTGACTGATAAAGATTTATTAAAAGAATATATAAATAAAGAGCAATTTTAATTGTATTAGTAATAAATTCTACATAATGTCTTTCTGTTGTTTGAAAGCAAAATTAGATCGAAACAGTTTACAAATATTTGTAATTTAAAATTTAGTTATTTAATTAAATATAAATGTACCCGAACTTCTTGCCGATGGCCTTCACCCTTTACTCGCAGTTCAAAAACAAGAGTGGCACCAAAGTCAAGTTTAAAAAGTTCATTAGTAAATCCCATGGCTCGTAAAATATTTACTAAATTTACATCGTGAGTGCCATATAAGTGTATTTTATTATCAGCACTGCCGTCTCTCATGTCTTGTAATATATGTTTTAACATCGGCCCTTGAAATAATTATTTAATTTTAAGAAAAGAAAATGTAAATAAAAAATAATTATTATATTTATTAAAATAAATAATGATATATTTTGAAAAAATGATATATGTCGAATAATTTAGTAAATTTAATATTTTATAAATGTTATTTAATGAAATTTTTATTCAATGATGAACCAGTAAGTCAAATAGTTTTGATAAAAATATCATTATTCGAAATATCTATCAGTAAGTTTTTTCTGTTTATTATTTTTTACATTATCGATCTACTAAATGTTTTCATATACATATCAATAATATTTTTTCGTATTAATATTCATAGCAATAATAATTGTGAAGGTTAATACTCAGATATTTGCGAAAGATATTCGTTTAATATAAAAATAAATTATCTAATTAATTAATTTATAGTACCTCCACGTAATCGCTGTTGCACTGTGTTACTCGTAAATAACGAATAACTCTGTGCTGCAATTTTTCGCATCTTGGAATTAAAATATTTCATCAATGATGGTGGAAGCTCCAAGCCATTCATGACCTATTATAAAATTTTTAATGATTTTTATTTTGAAAGTAATTTGGAACAAATATAGAAGTTAAAATAATGAATTATCATTATTATCAAATAATAAGTGTCGTCCTGGTAATTATAAGATTTACAACCTTTGAATTACCAATAGAGAAATACTTTTCGTTGTTTAAGTAAATAGTCTCATCCGATCATATATAATAGAATAAATGTCAATAAATGTTTGATTTCGGTTTCTTTTACTTAACGTTACCATATTTAAATAATGATGAATAGAATATTTATGAATGACATTCTATTTAAAGTATAATGTAGCAGATGAAAATATTTCTATTAAGTAAAAACTCATTTTAAAAGAAAGCATTTTGTTTTTCTTTATTAATACTCTACTTTTTCTATTATTCATAAAATAATTTAGCTGCTGATTTCTCATTTCTACAGTTAGTACATTCCATTGAATTCGGAGAAACTTGAATAAAATCTTACCTCAATTTCCAAGGTATTATACAAAAATTCCACATCCGTCACTGTCTTTATTGATTGTCCTGTGATATTCGATAACTCCTCATAATACGATTGTAGAAATGCATCTGATTTAAGTGACTCATTATAATATGCTTCTTTAAGTTCATTTTGCAATTTTGGACAAGGCTTGGTAACTACTATAATCTTACCAATGAGCAACGAAAGTCATATTCATTAAAATAATTAAAATAATTAGTATAAATAAAGAAATGCTTTTTTTAAACTAGAATTATTTCTTAATACTTCAACCAAATATTTTTTCTTTTTCTGATACAAGAATAAATTAAAATCAGTTTTGTTTCTAATGACAGGATAATTTATGTAAATTCAAAGAAAATTTTATTTCGTTTTAATTTAAGAAAATATTGAACTAATTTAAAATTGAAATTAATCTATATATTAAATAAAATATTATATTAAAAGATATATGGAATGGAGTATATATAATTTTTAAAAAGTTTTTAATACAAAGAAGTCAAGGTTGAAAGAGTAGTACCTGTGTAGAATAAGAGAGAGAAATGATTAAATGTACATTACTTTTCTTTTTATCAAGATATAATTATGCCGCACCGAAACATAAAACAAATAGTGCAAAATTCCCTGTAATATTTTTTTATATTGTTATCTAGTATTGATGCACTAATTGTATAAATATAAAAATAAAAAAATCCAAAAGTTCAAGCCATATTGCTGTACATTCTGTATATTTTCGACATTTATATATATATATATATATATATATATATATATATATATATATATATATATATATATATATATATAAGATACTTTATATTATTCGATATTGTATAAAGAATAAAATTAAAGATATTGCTAAATTATCTAAACTTGTCATAGTTGGCTATATAAATCTGGTGGTGACACTTCATCAAACTAAAATCGTATTCATCATTAAGTTCTTGAGCTCTGAATGCAATGAACCTACCGTATCCATGTTTCTCGGCACATAATGTACGGGTATTGGCCTCCAGAGCAATCCCGATACAAATATTTCCTCTTCGTTCGGAGGATAAAGTGCGGCCAGAAGCGCCTGTGTCGACATTATGCAACGATCCGCGTAGCTGCTATTCACTATTGTGCTTGTCGAACTATATTTATAGTCGGTTAGCCATCCGAATTCTTGCCGAATCCATTTGCCCAAGTCGTACATCTGACGCATTCCTTTCTGTAAGCAGCAGCAAATATATATATATATATATATATATATATATATATATATATATATATACACCGTGTCCCAGATATAGCTGCTCATATTAGAGGCAAGGTATCGGCAAGGAAAAGTTACGTATAAATATTAATATTCATGTAGGTCTATTTTTTATAGTTTTTGCAGTATGGGCCCATGTCTGTGAGTCAATCAGGGCTAAAACGAACGAACACGGCAAAGACCAGTAGTTGTTATTTTTCCTATCCACTGTCAACGTTCGCGTAACTGCTTGGATATACGGCCGCATTGACGAAGCGAGGTTTACGCGTCTACAAATAAAGATTATGTTTCTTCGTCTACATCGGTAAATACCTGTATTTTTTGTCAAACTACGCTTTTTTATAATAGCCCACTCGAGCGCACACGTGTGTTTTATAAAAACAAAAGTGAAACGAAATTGTCGAAATGTGGCAAAGATTGAGAAATAGATATTTGATAATCATATTCAAAACTGGCAAAAATACTGATTGCAAGAAAATTTGATTGATAAAAATCGGATAAAATGATCTTATAGCGCTTATGCAATACCTTCATAATTATTTTATACGAGTTTATATGTAACTTAAGGCCAAACCATCCGATTTTTACCATTCAAAGTTTGTTGCAATCGATATTTTTGCCAGTTTTGAATTTGATTATCAAATATCTATTTCTCAATCTTTGCAGCATTTTGAAAATTCAGTTGGACATTTGTTTTTATAAAACACACGTGTGCTCGCGGCCAGTTCGTCCGCGCCAGCGAAACATCCGCTTTTTCTTCATTATTTCCAATGTAGTAGAGTTAACTATCATAAAAAAGGGTAGTTTGACAAAAAATATGGGTAGAGACCGCTGTAGACGAAGAACGAGCGTTGACAATGGACAGGAAGAATAACAACTACTAGTCTTTGCCGTGTTCGTTTGACTTCGCCTCGTTTCCCTTCTCTTGACCTCCTTTTTCTTGTTCGCAGGCGATGACCCACTTCTCTGAGCCCTGATTGGCTCACAGACATGGGCCCGTACTGCAAAAACTATAAAAAGTAGACCTACATTAATATTAATATTTAAACATAACTTTTCCTTGCCGATACCATGCCGCTAATATGAGCAGTTATATCTGGGACACGGTATATATATATATATATATATATATATATATATATATATATATATATATATATAATACTCGTTGTTTTTTTTTGTTTAGCCGCAAAAAGTATTTGATCAGATCGGCGATTTGCTACTAAAAAATAGTTCAAAAATTTCTATAAAACGTTTGTCGGAAAATGAAGTGAGACGCTTTGAAATAAAATTCTCGATGGTGGATTATGGTGGGTTTCTTCTAAATAATAAAATATTTACAAGCGGTGGAGTTCAAAAAATTATTTTGGATAATCGTTAAATTATTGTTAGAGAAGTTTTTGATTATATTGAACTTTTAATAGGTTCAGTGCCTGAAAATAAATTGAGATGTTTTTGGTATAAAACATGTGGCGACAGTTTGTTTGAAAACTGCTAATTTGAATGCATCGCTGAAAGAGTTCTCCAAACTGAGCAATTCAATGAATTAACGGAAATATTTGACTATTAAAAAGATAAAGACTATATGGCTGAAAGAGCAGAAGTCTATTCAAATGTGATTATCAGAAAAGTTTCGAAGGTTGGAAGATTATAGGGATTGATTTGAAGCAAATAATTAAATTATAGTGATAGACTAATAATAAACATTTTTGATAAAATTCATCTTACTTTTTGAACATCTCTTATATATGAGGTTAATCTGTATATGTGCGGATGCACACGTATATAAATGCATGTTATGATATTTTTTAATAAAAATAAAACCGACCTTAGTTAAAAAACCCCATCCATTTGGCCAATTGTAATGTAAATACGGATCGTTGGGATAAGTCTCTGTCGGATTTCTATAGCCATGCCGAAATAGCTAAAAAAAATTAAAAATTGATATATAATTCAACATATATTATTCTTTCGCATTTTTATCTTAACATATGTAGATATAACATCTTAAAACTTTTTATATTTTAAAAATTATTTTATTTGGAAAATTTGTAAAAAGAAAATGAATATAATTACTCTGCTTACATTAAACAAGTAGCGTGAGAAAAAGAATTGAATGCTTGTATTAGAAAATTTTAATCTTTTAAAAATTCCTCTAAACGCATTTGAAAGTTTTATAACGGTGGAAAAGATTTTAAAAGATTCCGATATTTTCTAAAATATGTTTAAAATAATTTATGAGTTTTTATTAAAATTTCTGTTCGCCGCTTTTTACATTAGCAGTGAGTACAAATGTAATTATACTATATGTTAGCAGACAGATACCGTATATGTAAATTATTTGTTTTACGTGCTTTATGAATATTCTTAAATGACTACTACTAAAACTATATAACAGATATTTTTTGACAGTAAAATTTGTAACGAGTAACAGCATTCTAAATATTATAGTACATCGTTTGTTATCTGTGTTAACCTTAGAAATTTAAGCAATTAATTTTGAATAATAACTAGTCGATATTATTTAAAATTCTGTATCCAGCTTCACTTTTATTAAATAAAATAACAATTCATTTATGTCTTCGATTTTTTAAATTAATTAAAAAGTTATTTTCCAACACATTTCACTAATACATATAAAATAAATAGAGATTTATGTTTATGAAATACTTACTATAAATATTTTCTTTAAAGAATATTCCCTTTCTTTGTTTCCGAAAGCTGTGCTCGCCAAAATAATACTTCCAATTATTACTGCGAGGACTATAACAAAGAAGCAGGTTTTCCTGTTTCCTGGCTGACAACCACGTATTAAGGCACTTCTGCTCTCCATTATTCTTTGCAAAAATAATAAATATACAATATTTTATCGAGTTTGTTCTGTATTTACTTCATAAATTAATTTTCACTCATATAACGTTAAGAAAAGAAGAAGATATATGGCAAAAATTATATTTATATAGAGTCAAAAAAATGTAAATTCTGAAATGGATAAAATTATGTTTAAAATCATAAATGTTAACACTATTAACAAGTATTTATATTTACTTATTCATTTATGTATCTAAAATAACGATAATAATCCAAAATTAAAGTTGTATAACAATGGTAGCATTGTGCCATGAAAAATGTGTATTTTGAATGAGAAGAATGAACATTTATTGGATGAGACAGAATTTTCTAAAATACACTTCTGGAATAGAGAGCTGGGAAAAGAAAATATGCATTAGAATTTTTTTAAAATAAAAATAAAAATATAATCTTAATTCATTATCGCCTAAGTAGACCTTTTGAGACAGTCGAGACAAAAAAGTTTCTTTCGACAATTTTCGGCAACAATATTGAATATACATTATTGAATAACAATATTTTAATAGGACACTATTACAAAAGTTCGTTGATCATTCAAATTCTAGTGTTCTGGCGCTTAGTTTTAGCTATCAGTTTTCTTAATCGGTGAAAATGAGTCGTTAAATAAAAATGGTAAAATCGCAAAACAAACATTGCTACATAAATCTAGTATAACTAGTTTTTTCTTATTCTTGTTGTTCTTAAGTACACATACTGTACTTGTGACTAATTGAATTTATGATTTGTAGCAAAGGTTATATGGAGTATTTTTTTCTATATTAAATACATTAAATTTAGCTCGCATAGTAGGCAGATTGTCTTCACTAATTTAGTACCTGGTTTATTATAATTTTATTTTTAGTTTTTAATTAAATTGAATTGAATTTTTTAATTTTAATTTCCATTTCAGAATATACCTGTCATCATATTAGTACATTATATTATTGTTTAAAGACTGTAATACCGAAAAAAATATTAATTTCTTTTACAAAAGTCGACATAAGTACAATTTAATGTTTAATATTAATATTTTATATATTGAATTAAAAAATATAATATTTGGAAATGCCACAGTTCGGCCACTTTGACAAACGTCCATCCTTGGTTTTGTTCTAGGTGAGGGTCAAAAACTCACTTTTCTATTGAAAAAATAAAATATCGAAAATTCCAAAGTTTCAGTCCATATATGGATAAATTTTAATATCAATGAGAACTGGAAAATGGATCAAAAAATTACTATTGGTTTTTTGAATTTCATTTCGCATTTTGAAAATTTTGAAAAATTCAAAGTGTTGAAAAAATCTAAATTACATCTAGAATTTTCTCGTTGCAGATAACATTTTTCGTGCTTTCGTCTTTTTTTAAAAAACACAAATCATTATTCAAAACATTAAATATTAAATGATTTCAAGATGAAAAATGGAAATGAAAAAAATTCTTTTTTGATAACTATGTTTTTTGCAGAAAAAATCATTACAATATAATGGTAATTAACTTATTTTCATAGGAAATACAAACGTTGAAAATTCTTATGAAAATTTATTCATTTAGGACTCAGTAGATTAATGTTAAATCTGGAAACCATGGAAAATAATAATAATATTCATAATGTTGAAATTTATATTTTAATTAATCTGGTGGGGTGAGGTAAATGAAGATGTACAAAATACCTAATTATTTTTTATTTAAAAAAGCAATGATACGTTAACTTGATGCGTTGACTTTATCAGGCTATAAATTTATTAACTATATCATTAAAATATAAGATCAATTAAAAATATAGAATATCGATAAGGTTTGAAAAAATTCCTACATAATAAGAAATAAATATCAAATGTTGTTACATTAATTTTTATGTATTATTCTAGTATACTTATTTAAAAAATAAGAATATTTATTATTATAGCATCTGCTTGATTCGGAAGATGCCCTTGAACGCCTTGAAACAATTAAAAACAACTAGCTTTTGGTAGAGTAAAATCTTTGCTAATTAAAATTATTATATTATTTTTTATAACTGTTTTCAATAAACTATTGTTGTACTTAAAATAAGGTAACTATTAACATTAATGTTATAGCATACATAAGTATTCTTCTTTTTATGGAAATATTTATTTAAAAAATATTCAGCTTAAATAATTTAGATTTCTTAAATACAAGAGGATTATTAGCGAATCTTAGACCAAGGGTTCCACCATTGCTAAATACGACTCTGCACTCGTGGCTTTCGGATTTTTTGGGCCAAGGGCAAATTAAGCCCAATTTGGTACTTGAACTAAATTAGACTGGTGAGAATTGTCTATCACCTTATACCTATACCATTCACCATATAAGTTGATTCAAATTGGTCAGTTAGATTGGGTGGAGCTTTTTTTACTTTACAGAATAGTTACTTATATATTTTTATTTTGTCATTTTTGAATGACAACCTCTTGATGAGATAAAGGTCCAAAAAATTATGTGAGGAAGACTTTCTGAGAAAAATCTCTTATGAAAAGTAAAATTTTCAAATATTATATACAATTAATTTAATTAATAATGTTTCTGATCAGATCAAAAAAAATTAATAATGAAAATTTTTGATTAAAGCATTCACGAACAATTTATTCATTATCGTTGAAAATCTATCGTATTTATTGTTTTCTATGTAGAATTTGAAACTCGCCTTAGTGGCGCTACCGCACCATTGTTTACACTTTATGTATTTGACCAGTCACGTGACGTATTACCAAATCAAATACTGGTATGAAGAGCATGCAGAGCAAGTGTAAGCAGAGATATTATCTCTGGTGTAAGCAGGTGTAAGCAAGCAACTTCTTGAATCTATAAAAACATGAAAATATTCAACAGCTATAACTCGATTTTCTGAAACGCAAAGTGAATGAAGGTGACAATAAAACTTGTAAAAATCGTCGAATTTTAAGAAATAGTGTTACAATATTTTATATACAGAGTGTATGGTGAACTGGCACCACACTGGGACAGAGCAATGACAATTTTTGTCTGCTATACACGTAGAAATTAAAATAAGTACTCATATTGGCATATATACTTTCATGATATTACGCTACACACACATTTAAGATTTAGTGATGAATTTACATGTAAACATTTGTCGATGCCTTTCTTACGTTGTATTGACAGTTTCACTTACCAGAATGTCTTTGCATACAGGAAATTTTTTATCACGCTATAGATACGAAATTACTGAAACAGAGTATAATACAAATATGCAACGGCATGGTCGCTGTTATCTTATCGATGCACTGCTTCTAATTTTAATTCTTATCTTGTAATTGGAAAAGATGGAAATTTAATGCTCCTATATGCACTTTAAATAATAATTTCGCTCGAATCTCGCATTTAATTAAATGTTAAACAACAATAAATAACTTCACTATACAACTTTTCAATAGTCCACCACTTTGCAGAGATTGAATTAGTATAGTCATGAGATGGATAATAAGATTTCTCCTTTCATATTCCACTATTCTCACTTCTCGCTCTCTGTCTCTCTCTCTCTCTCTCTCTCTCTCTCCCTCCTGTCCGGGCCCCCTGTTACTCTCGCGCTATATGTATACATATCGTTTTATTTTATCTCTCTTATGTTGAAACTGTTTCAGGAGTGTATGCGATAATATTGGTACCTCGATCATGGATTTTCATAAACCGAACAATCAAATTATTTTATTTTATTTTTTTAAAAGAGCGATTTTCTTTGTATAATCTTAATTCTTATAGAAAGTTAATTTATAGTTTCTGCAAATTATAGATTTATAATTTATAAAAACTATAGATCTGTTAATAAAGTTAAAATATAAGTAACTATATAATACTAAAGTTCATGATCTAACCATCAAGAAACATAATAGGGACTTTTTTCTCAATAAATTACATAAATATACGTAATAATTTTTTATGTGCAATTATTATTTATTTCTAAGTTATCGTTTTTCGTTCTTAAAATTAAAAAGTCAATTAAATGAATTCTAAAATGTTTTCACTAGTAATTTTTTGGCAGTAAATAATAGATTAGGATGCATAGAATGTGTTCTTGAATTATTAGGATTATAGCAGATCGAAAACATGGTTTATTATTTATTTTTTTAGCAAAATACAATAAAATCTGCTCTTTTTTACTTTTTTATCAATAGCTCAAAAACTATTATTTGTATCGAAAAATGCCTTCATTAAAAGATTCACGGGAGATAATTGTAAAGAAAAGTTTAGTTTAAAAATTTAAAAATACCAAGTTGTTATCATTAAATAAATAATAAAATAACACAATTAATAATTACTTGAAGCACTATAAAAGTTTTTTATAGTACTTCAAATCGGTGGACCGTCCCAAACAGTGGACAAGCCGGAATTGATGGACAGGAAGGTTTTGCTGTGTTTTCGGTGGGATTGGAAGGTAATCATCCACTATGAGCTGCTCCCATATGACCAGACGCTTAATTCTACCATGTACTATGAATAACTGGACCGTTTAAAGCAGGCTATCGATCAGAAGCGTCCACAATTGACCAACAGGAAGGGTGTAGTGTTCCATCAGGACAACACCAGACTACACAGTTCGTTGATGACTCGTCAGAAGCTACGGGAGTTCAGATAGGAGATTTTATTGCATCCACCATATAGCCCGGGCATAGAGCCAAGTGATTACCACCTATTCCTGTCCATGTCGAACGCCCTTGGTGGTGTAAAGTTGGTCTCAAAAGAGGCTTGTGAAAAGTGGCTATCCGAGTTCTTCGTAAATAAGGAGAGGGGTATTATAAAGTTGCTGTCTAGATAGAAATAGATTATCGAACAAAACGGTGCATATTTGAAGTAAATCCAACCACTGTAACACTTTTTATAAAGCATTTAATGAAGAGCAAAATAGCGGAAGAGAGATATTTGACAACCTACTATTACTCGTGTATCAGTGGAGTTATTGCTATTATTGTTATTAATTTTTTAATCAGTCCTATAATAGATATAGAATTTGATTTTATCAGTATAGATTAAGGCTTTTCACTTTTCCATTCATTTACTCCACTCACCGAGTAAAGAATTTTTCTACTATTATTTCATTAAAGAAATCGTTTAGTAATATTTGACACTTCCCATTTTTTATTTTTTTTATGTTATTTAACGTTGCTCTATTTATGCTTCCAAATATCGGTACTAATCAACGACGGAGGTCTACCATGTGTTTGTAAACAAAGCACACGTAAATTTTTACAGTGGTGTTTGTGTCAATCGTCCGAGACCGGGATTTGAACTCGGATCACCAAGTTACTAGTCCTTCACTCTAGCGATCGAAACATCGTAGGCCTCCCCCGTTTTTTTATTTATCATACATGGAGATAATTCTCCTAACGTAACAAAGAACTTTACTACATAAAACTAGATTATATTAAATTATACTAAACGATTAAAATAACTGTATTATTCCAAAAGTTTCCATACTATAGAAAACTGTACGAAACCTTGCCGAACCTTATCGAATCAGATGCAAAATCTTAGAATTACCTTGTATGAAACAATTATAAAAAGGGTAAAGTTCTTAGTTTGTTATGGTTTAGTAGAAGATAATATAAAGTCGTGTCATCTCTTATTATTCTGTGTTCTCATTATTCCAAAACCTTACGGCTAATATATGACCCAGGCATATTTATACTTCATATATATAATCCAAACTCGTATAATCCCTTTTATTATTATACGCTTCTAATACTGCAGAATATTTAAGCATTTGGTGGTGGATTTTCGATTCCAGTATTATATATATATATATATATATTATAATATTATATTATATATGTATATATATATATATATATATATATATATATATATATATATATATATATATATATATCTGTAAATCGGTATAGTAGTTTGTACATAATTGTGGATACGTATGGATACCCTGCATATACTTACATTCGCTTTTATATATAAAGATTAATTACTTCCTTTCAATTATCTATAAAAATAATTTTATAATTCTGCTTCAACAGATTAAGAAGGCGTGATAGTGCGATCAGAATGGGTTTGCAATAAATATAATACTAATTTATTCCTGTTTGCATTTTATTACAATAATAAAAGAACAAGAATCACATTTTTCAAAATTTCTAAAATATAAAAGAAACTATTGCTAAAAAATACATCAGACCTGCCTGTCACGTAAATTCGCATTACTCTCAAGTCGCCTGCGCTCAGGTGGGAATTAAGATTATTATCCATTTATAATATATAGAAAAAACATTCGTAAAATGCGTAAATACCATTTCTCTCGATTAAAATGCTGTTTCACCACAACTATTTTTAGATTTTTTTTTTGTTTCGATACCATTCTATAACGTAATTCGTTATATAGTTATATCAATCCAAAGAATAATGTTTCGTCCATTATAACGGCTCTTATAATTTAAATACGGAACATTGGTAATTTATAAGAAACTTTTACCGACGGATATTTCATCATTTGCCATTTTAAAATATTTGTATATATTTAAAAACTCAAACAATCATGCGTTGTTTGCCCCAAAACAAATAGTTCATAAAGGAAAAATTCTTCAATTCTCGTAATACAATTTCTTAAAGCTTATACTCAATATAGATCAACCGTTTCGCATATTCTTCGATACGTCGATCAGTACATAAAGCACTCTATTTTGAATTTTCATCCTTTTTAAAGCATTAAAATTTATAGATATACATATATAAGGAGTGCAGTTGAAAGATAAAGGCAAGCTTGTGGACATAATAACTATATAATATACGCATCTAAGTGTACAGTACTATACTTTTTGAGATACCAACAACGGAGGCACGCAAAAGATCGAACAAATACAATAAATTTCACCGTTAAGACTAAAAATTTTAGATAGACTTCCTTATTAAAGAATAGCCAATTGAACTCGCTCGAGCTTTTATTGCAAGCAGGACTTTAGCAATTTTATCAGGCAATATTAAGCGCACGTTATAATTGCATATGAATATTATTATATATGTGGCGAATCTTTACGCATAGCTATGACGAAGGCAAATTTTTATAATTCTGCCAATTGGAATGAATATAACCACAATATATATTGGACCTGAGGGCTCATATCAATAAGCCCCAGCGTTATTCTCAAACATAAATAAAATAGATTTATATAATATGCATTCAAGAATTTGATGGCAAGCGTGCTGTCATGCAACAAATACTATTCACGCGTTTTACAATTCATTTTCCTCTCTTCATATATATATCTATTCGTACGTTCAGTTTTATAGATTTTGTATATACTTTTCGATCCATTAATCTACCTAGAAATAATCGGACATCTGATACCTTATAACGACAAATTGACCTACACATACAATTTATATGTGTGTATATATTAGTCTTCAAATAGTATGTAACGTCCATATACGTGCACGTACATATTTATCTATATAAGAATAAAGAGTAACATATCCATGGATGCACGTCCAGCAGTCCACCGCTCGCACAGCGTTCAATACAATATTATTGTTTGCATGAAATTTTTCTCAATGCCCAATTATTATCGTTAGAATATATGTATATATATTTCATTTAGTAAACAATAGACAGAATAATGTAAGGGACAATAATGTATTCGCAAAAATTTCTTGCTTCTTTTCATTACTTCACTTGACAAAACAAAAAAAAAAAGAATAAACAGCAACAAATACAATAAAATCAACTCTTCTTTCCCTGCAAAACTGTATTTTCTCCATTATTTCTCAATTTATATCTTAATGTATTCTCCTTTATTTCTCAATATATATCTTTCTTTTACCTGGAATTTTTAATTACAGATTCACGTGCTTTTCGCTGTCCAAGTATATTCGTTCAGGTATAATTTATCTTTGCGATGTCGTTATGACTTTGTCGCGCGCATTAAACATATCGCAAGTAAGAAGTTAAGGCGAAATAAAGTGATATTACTCTTATCTTATATAGCCTCTATTTCGACGGATCCTACCGCTATAGGTTTTGAAATTTATAATTATTTTATCTTCCCCCTGAGAATAGAAAATATCCACGTAAGATCTGTCTAGGTCTGTATATGAGGAAAAAATATAGTAACAATAACAATAATGCTTATTAAATTGCTCATAGAATCTAAAAATAAAAAAATATTACTATAGTTTTCAACGAGTTTTACAGGGTTCAATGGTAAATTAAAACATTTCTCTTATAAAATTTTCTATAAAGTATAATGTACTTTTTGAGGCTGTTACGGTATGTGAAAAAATAAGATGAAGCATATTGTAATTTTCGTTACAAAATTTTTATCAGTGTTATGAATAATTTAAATAACGGATGGAGGTCAATTTTTTCTTCTGGATACCTATGGAGAAACTGCCAGTTCAAATTCTTCGTGCTCAGTTCTAGTTAAGTTCCACGTATAGTATATAACATTCATATAGTAAATCCCTCGATTATTTTCCGAAGAACACAGTGTATATTAATTCAATTAAAATCTTGTTTAATTTTGTAAGATATCGTCTTTATGTATATATATATATATATATATATATATATATATATATATATATATATATATATGACGTGCGAATAAAGTCCTTGATACGGCCAGAATTTTTTCTGGAATTTCTGAACAATGCTAACATGTACAGATATGCGCATATAACAGATTGTAGTAGGCTATAGAGACGACGTTGTATAGTTTTTAATATAATATATGCATATGCTAGTCATGTTGGAAAAGCGGGAACTATAAACTTCTGATAATTTCAAAATCGTGGATATACAAACTGAATTTTTTGTGGCGACATTGAAAATTTATATATATTCGATTATTATGAATTTACGTTAAGAAGATAATGAATTTTAACTCTTCTCTTTCCTCTCTCTCTCTCTCTCTCTCTCTCTCCCTCATAGACAAAAAATTAAATTTTATATAATTTATTATTTTTAAAGCTCACCTTTCAATAAAATATTCATAAAAAAGCTTTATATCAAGTTTTAAATGTTCGATCATGTATTTTGCCTTAACAATTATACTATTAATAATTAATTCATATACTGCAGCTCTTTTCAGCCAAGTTTCGAGAATGATAATTAGATATTTCCTGTGTTTATTATTAAAAAGAAATGGTTTTTTCAGACAGCAATTAAATTATTTATAATATAGTTATTTATTTAATTATCTGGATAAGCATATCAAGCCATATTACAGGATCCATTGTATTAATCCCTTTACAAATTGATAAAAGATGTCCGAGAAAAATTATGAAATCTGACACGATATATTTCGATATATTGTAGACGCCGGCTGAATGTGAAATAATATTACAAGAAATTTTTTTGTTGAATAACTTGAAATTTTATAAGAAAATATATCTTATATTACACTATTAAGATTTTAATTTTTTATTTTGATTGTTTATATGCGTACATTAAAATATATTTCATAAAATTAGAAACTATATTATTAATTAAAAAAATAAACATATTTAAGGCCAACATATTTTTTTAAAGAAATTAATTCTATTCTAATAAAATAATTATAATGAAATAAGCCTAATAACATAAATTTTTGAGTTGTTCTAATATCGAGACATGGTTTGCATTATCTTCACTTGATAAATCTCATTTAAACAAATCTTTAACTAACTTCTATTTAACTATGATTATTGTTTACCTTATTTTATTCCTCAATATTTCATTAATAGAATTTCAAATTCGATAGTCATCACTCCAACATTTATTAAAATTTCACAAATTTTAATATTTCCAAGGATTCTATTTAAAAATTTTAATCAAAAGCATATCCCACAACTTCCTAGAAATTGCAATCAAAATGAAAACTACTAACTGCTCAGAGAACTCTTCTATAAAGAATAAAGAGTGTAAAAAAATGCATTTGAACATAATCCGGTTAAAACGTAAAAGGCAAGTTACAGAAAAGAAAATTCAATACACTTTTAACATTGATCAATTGAGCAACCGACTGTTGGGCGGAACAATCCAACCTCGAACTGTGTAACATAATTTCGGTCACCTCATTCATGTTCTATACACTTCTTGCATTTCCTATCGTAACAAAAAGGTATACAAATAATTATACAATATAGCGGCACTAAACGATATACGAAGCATATATGTAGAGCAGTAGATGTTCCGCAAGGGTGTACATGTGCGTGTGCATAAGGTTTCTGGTGAAGGGATAATAATAGAGAGTTTGATTGTTTCGCGTTCCCAAGAAGTTTTATCTACGCATATTTAATAAGAGAGAGAGAGAGAGAGAGAGAGAGAGAGAGAGAGAGAGAGAGAGAGAGAGAGAGAGAGAGAGAGAGAGAGAGAGAGAGGGAGGGGGGGGGGATGTAGGAGGAAGATATCTAGTAATATAAAGCGGGCCTAGAGTTGAGTGTCTTTGGCGACGGCAGCAACTGCTGCGACGGCGGCGGCTTGGTATATCGTAGGCTAGCGTCTGCCGAGACCGAAGCCCTTTTCAGCCGAGAGCTGGTGACGTTGATCGTTTACGCCTGTTCCGAGCGGCGCCTCCTGCCGGGCCCGCCGGCGTAGTTTGCCGCCGCGAGGCCCATCAGATGCTTCGCCGCTTGGCTACCGCTGAAGCCGCGGTTCACGCCCAAGTCTAGACCGCGCTTAGTGCTGAAAAAAGGAGAAAAAAACATTTCTTTGGCTGCTGCGTGTATTGTACAATATACGCGTAGAGGATAGGATTGAGTTATTCATGTGACTATTGAGAAACTAAATAGCCACCGTGGGTAGGATGGTGCACATTGTCTAATAGTATGGTCATTAAATAGAGCGTACATGTAACATATCGTAATTCATTACTGTTTCAATGATGTAAAGTCAGTTTCATATTCCTTCTTTTGCAGACATAACTTTAATAAGTTTTGTGTTTTAAATTTATCGAACTCAATAGTCTTTTACTTTATTTATATATTAACACTGCCAAAATTTAATTATTTAACTAATAATAACCCTTGTTTTACCACCCAGGGTACCGGGGTATCTGTAAACGTGTATTTGCTACATAAATTTTTTTTCTATAAAAGATTAGTTTACATCATCTTGCATTGCCATCAATAGACCACTTTTCTGTCGAATTAATCCTTAGGCATAATTTTTTTTGTTTTTCACTAGTAACATTTTTCATTTAAACAAAAACTACGCGTATGCGCCATCTGGCTACCTGGGTACCTCAATATAACAATGATGAAATTCATGCATAATATTAAAATGAATGATTATTTGTATGCAAATAAGATTGCAATATTAAATAGTGATTAATTATATTCATTTTTATTTATTTATTACCTACAAATAATAAAGTTAATAATAATAAATACTATAATTTATAATATAATTATTAAATATTCAGTATTTCATGAAAGCCGAACAGTGTGAAAAATAATACTCTTGATTTTGTATCTATCATTTTTTGAGGAACAAAAGACTTTTAGCAAGCGGTAATGTTGTAAACAATTGACTTATGTTTTGGTCAGATCTTTTGAAAGCTACGGCAAGGTCGTTCACAACTCTTTCTCTTGAGATTATTTCTCGACTATTACTGATTTTGCCAGTGTAGATTATACCTTTGAGCGACAACCCGTTATCTGAATCACGAATCTACCACACCTTTCTGCCATAATTAGCAAGTGTCGAAGGTATGTATTGAATTTTGTTCGCCTTTGGAACGCAAATATCTATTCTTCTACAGTTAAATATGCCGTTGGTTTTAAAACTGCATGTGAATTTTGCATTCAGCACATGACATTTCAAACTATGACTGGAGCAGTTTTATTTAGGGCTGCTCGAGCAGTATAGTCATTAAAATATATAAAATATGTAAAGCGATTGAAATCAGTTCCTTTTCATTGTTGTGCGATAGAGAGGACATGTTTTTTTCCAGATTTTAATGCATGATTTATATTAGATTTATTTGCATTGGTATCAAAATTACAAAAAAGAATACATTTCTTTATGTGTTATTTTTTTCCAAACGCCTTAATCTTTTTCAGGATGATTAGTATTATAATCTTGATATACCATTTATGCTGTTTTGTTTATACAACGAACTGTAACGCGTTCTTGGACTTTTCTTCAAACGTCTACTTGGGCCATATTCCGTATAGGTTATATTTGAGGAATCTCTACGTTGCTTCGTGCTTTTCCACGAGTCCCACAACATGCCAATCTATCAGATAATTGACTCAGCATGAAATGGTAAGAAAAGGTCAAGGCAAAAAGTATCAATGAAAACATCACCGATCTGTAAACAACAACGCATCGCATGCGACCACTAGTATTTTTAGATTGATTTTATTTCATGCACGGGGGCATATTACTGAAAACAGAAGATCAGTATTATGCAGTGTTATATATTACAGGTGTACAAGAATAAACATTAATTAAACACAGACACCAAGTTTGTTTTCTGTGATTAATGTATCATTTTCTTAGTTGAAGTATTGCCATTTATTTCTATGAATTCATATTCGATTATTGACTACATCGAAGTGATTCAAGAGTATTATTAATATTCCGCAATATTGGTTATCAATTTTCATAGAAAATCGTTTTGAACAAGCAAACATATTTCACAATGATAGGTAAAGTAAATAATAGGTAAAAGAATTCAGTTTGGACCACTGAATATCATAGGAATTAAAAACAACTGATGCATCCTCAAAAAATGATTCTTTAGTATGGATTATGGTTAAAAAACATCATAAGATTGGGAAAGTGGCTACCGTCAATTCAGAGCGATATCTTGCAATCAGATAGATTAGATACAATATAGGAATATTTGTATCCTGTTTTACGGGAGAACTTTAAGGAAAAATACAAAGAAAGAAGAAAATATGTCAAAAAGTTCGGACATACTGAGAATACTAAATACAGTAAGATTTCATCACTATTACAGGCAATCAGGATCTTTAGGGCATAGCTTATCGATTGCAAGCAGGTAAGTTGCCATTCAAAGAAATTACGTGCAATGTAAAAATTATGATATATACATGACCGACTGGGTGAGCATTACAACACCAGTACTAAGTCCAATATTCTACCTTGACATCGAATAGCAATCGAATAGAAAAGTAAATCGAAATTATGACAAAAAGTTAGAACACTCCCACCCTGAAGGGACGAGTTTAAATTGTCTGTATCTGAGTTGGATCAGGTCTTCGCACACATAAAGCTAAAAAACCTCAGGACTCTACGTACTACAGGCCAATATGTCTTATACTTAGAAAAATACTTGAAGCTCATATAGTGAACTGATTGTGTGGCATGATTAAGCTCAAATTCTCTTAAAGGAAATATGGTTGTAGAACTAAAAGTTCTATCCAGGACGCGATTGTTTAGTTGCAATAAATTGCAATTGTAGCAATCTTTCTAGATATGAACAGCATATTTGATAACGTCTGGTGATATGCCGTCATAGTAAGGTCGCATAATATGTCATATCCCAGGTGTCTCTATAAGTTAATAAAGAATTAGGTGAAATACATACAAGTCATCATTAGAGATGGTTTCGAGGAGGTACAATTGATGATCATAAGTGATGCCTGCATCTATCTGTCCTTGGTCTAATCTTATGGAATCTAGTTTCTGACCATTTGGTGAGGAGGTTTGCAAAACTGTGTTACGAAGTTGTAGCGTATGTGGATGACCTAAGTCTCCTAATGAAGATAGAGCCGAGCACAGAAATTGAAGAGAAAGGCCAAAAGTATATCGATGTTCTGGACACTGGGCGTTGACAAGTGTGCGATATTAATTGTGAAAGGTCGCTTTCATTCTAAAGTTCCGTTTATCATAAAGATAGTGAACAAGAGTGTGGAGTGAGTGTACAGTCCGAAACCGAGGCATACACTTCAAGATGCTTTTCAATATCGGAGACCACATCAACGTTTTTGCGTCAAAATGTACGGAACTATCTCTGTATTTACAGTGGGAAAATGAACTAATGTATCAATTCATTATCAAACCACTGTATGAAGTACATTGAGAAAAAAAATAACTACATTGAGAAAAATAAAACTTTCGTTTTATCATTTTCTAAAGGTATTTGGACATCCCCTAGAAGGAAGGAGTTGTTGTGCTAATGGTGAATTGGTTTGCAAGATCCTGTCGTCTGACACCAGTTGACTTTTCTTATGGAAAATATTGATGAGAAAAATATACATGGATAGGTAGTCAATATTTTAAGATCTAAAAGTTTATATCCTTTCAGAGAGTAGTCATTCAAGTAATCATGCTTGAAAAAATCATTGAAAATTTCAATCATTGTATCGGTGTCTGTAGGACACACTTTGGGAAACATTTGAGCGATATTAATTTTCATAGATAAATATACCAACGACATAAAATAGGTAACTGAGTTTTCAGATATGCATTTTTATTTTTTATATGCGTTGACATTCCTGTGCCAGGAATGAACTACTATTTTTGTTAATAATACCACGTGAAATAAATTCGTTGAATGAGAAATATTTAATTTTTTTATTTTGTCTTTTTACATCTGTATTGTCTGTATAAAATAATAAATTAATGTATAAATTAAATGTGCATTTTGTTTTTATTCTGCTTTATAATAATATTAAAACTAAGTTTTTGTTAAAATACCATATTATCTATTATTTTGAAACAGTAATGAATTTTATGTCAGAGTACTTTCGTTCAAGCTAATTTAATAATAATAATAAGTTTAATTACCATCTGAACTGTAGCAACGCATATTTATACGAAAAAATCAATATTTGAATTGTGCAATTTTCATTATGAATCTTTATCTGATTGAGGAAGTCAATATAGTAGGAAGAAAATAAGTTAGTATTGTTTATTCTATAGAATATTTTAAGACAAAGTATTGCAATATATTTTTTTTACTTCACGCTCCCAAGAAATTCACATTTTCTAATTAAATTTATGGGATACTCACGTCGGTATGTGATATCTTTTAAAAATGTCATATAAACTTCAGTTATAAAAGCAATTACGATTAAGGCTGCATTACTTCAATTTTTTTAAATATAATTGATATTGTGAGCCCTTCTTATCGAAAGTTATATGATATACATTATAAATGTCCTATTATTATTTAACTAATTTTTTATTCACTGAACATACCGTTTTTATTAATAATTTATATTGTAGTTGGCGAATATTGTATAAATAATTTTTTTTATTTTCAGTATCGAATAGCATCATAGAACATGCACTTTACTATATACTTACTTATCCGGCTGCACAAAGACTGCCCAATTGTCAATTCTGTCCAGTAATTCCTGAGCAGCTTCCGGATAATCTTCTTGAAATTGATTCCAAAGTGATCGTGATCTACTGTAAAGTCAAGATATGAATACATTAAGGGTGGGCAAAAGATTTAATTTTTTTTTTATTTTTCCAGGTTAGCGAGACGGTACGTTAAAGTAAATTGCTATTTCTAGAGAAGCCTTTTTGAAAATGGCTCGTTTAAACCCTCCGCGTTACGAAGTCGAGAGAGGCGGTGTAAAAAAGGTGGAGGGGTGTAACGGAGTGAGAAATTGAAATTGTTATATCCGGAATACGTAAGCTTCTGTTCCAATTCTTTTTTCGTCATAGAAACAACTTTGTACCTAGCGTACTTTGCCCTTAATTTCATTCGTTTTCCTATAATTTACTTATTTGAATTAATTTCGCATTTGAGGCACTTGTGCGTTCTTGACGCTTATGTGTATAGCTTTTCATACTGCCATTCTCAAACATATAAAAATCCGACTAAATCAATGGCAAAATAATGCGAACACGTAGTGGCGAATTTAAGATTATTTAAGTTTTACGAATATTTTTATTCTTATCAGGTACGATTTTATCTGTGTTTATACGCTTGATATTCAAATACTTATATGGTATTATTTAAAATCTATATTTTATGAAAATCTTAAAATTAAATCCCAATCTAATTACGTGCCTAGGCGATCTTAACAAATCTACGCATTTACGATTGAAATGACAATAAAACATAGAGAGCATAAGAGTGTAGCTATCAGTGAACTGAAGAACTGAATACGAAGCTTCGGTCAATTTATACGTATCTTTAAAAAAAAAAAAAGAATTTAAAACAAAATCAATTTCGTATGAATGTTAATATTGTGCTTCAAGATAATTTCCATGTGAAATAAATATCAAATTAATATTTAAAACGCTATCAATATGTGAAATTAATCAGTTTTTATGTTATATATAAATAAATTATCTTTTGATATATATATATATATATATATATATATATATATATATATATATATTCAACTTGTATTCATTATACGATGCGCGAATAGCAAACGAAAAATTACGCTTTATAAATAATTGGGAATCAATTTTAATTTATACAATTCAATAACTTTCTATGCTAAAATTTTTTTCGTCTTTATATCTATTTTTCATAACAACGTATTGTTATTTATTATATTACTAATGTTTAAAGGTTTTATATTTCTAAGTCGAAAAGTGCATGCGAAATATAGGAGAATTTCCTTTTTAAAATTATTCAGCTAAAAACATTATTTCTTTTCAATATTCCTCGGTTTCACATTTGAGCCAGTTACTTCTTCTAATGAGCCGTTTTACATAATTCAGTTAATTCAGTTATTTAGTTAATTAACATCTGGTTAATTCAAGAAAATTTACAACTTTTATAGTGAGATCTTCTAATGATTTGTATTTTTCAAATTATCGACGACAATTTGAATGCAATATTACCGGTTCATGCATCAAACCGTAACAACTCCAATGTACGGATGTATGTATGTGTGTGTGTGTGTGTGTGTGTGTGTGTGTGTGTGTGTGTGTGTGTGTGTGTGTGTGTGTGTGTGTGTGTGTGGAAATACGAGAGAAAAAAATTATGACAGGCTTGCGCGCGAGTATTTGCAAAGCTCCAGACAGAGCCCCGATTTATGTATGGTGAGCGTGCAAACACGCGCGCGCGCGCGTGTGTGTGTGCGTGTATGTATTATATAATATGATACATTCTCGTCCTGCGCTTCTTATTAGGAGACGATAGAACCGCGTTGTGTCACGCGAAGGACGCGGTATAAGCACCGCAAAACCCCCGCCACTACCTCCATTCACAGTCTACACAATAATCGGTTTATCGCGATTCCGTAGCCTCCGCATCAGCACCAATTTACCCCTTTCCACCGGCTCTCGTCATCGGCGGGTGGGCGTTGCGACTATTCACCGCCTGTTCGTTCCATTAGGCAGATTAGTCTTGGCTTGCATATGGAAGCTTACTGCATATATATATATATATATATATATATATATATATATATATATATATATATATATAGTGTTTCTGTTATTCCTTTAATGCAGCGCTTTTCTGCCGAATTAGCTTTACATGCCGCAACAGGCTGAGCAGCTAATTTTTGACATGGTCCTTTCGTGGTCGCGGGACAGAAGTCCGAAAGCTCACCGCGTATGATTACGTCTGTATATATACACACTGTGTTTTCGAAAAGGCTCGGGCGTGAATTTTTAATCGGTAGCAGTTAAACATGCGCTAATAAGTTTCGGAATAATTTAGGAGCGTATATTACAGTCACGATAACCGAGACTAATTATCGCGACGACATTTCATTCTATAATAGCTCTTTCTGACCCGCTGAAAAGTTCAACCTGCCGTGCATCGAAAGATTTTAAATTATTTTTAAAAAATAATTTGTCCCTTAACCTATACGAACTTACCAGAGACATCGCTCACGCTCAAAATCGCCGAAATCGAACCGAGTTTTTTAAGATACGAAGTGGACTCGCGGGAGACTGAAAGTTAAGGGAAGTTGATCCCGAGAAAATCGTTCTGAGTTTTCATAGGCTCATTTCGGATGAGAGGTAAAGCCGGACAGATGATAAGCGTTTCCCGCAGTGTTCTCGAATTTTGGCCCGGACAGTATATAGGCTATGAAGGATAATTGAAGCCATCTCGGGGGTACATACCTTTAACGGATGCGCTCAGTTTCAGACGCGAAGGTCCTTTGTACCGATATCGTTTATTCTCGCGTTATATTTTAATTTGAGTCCACAAAGTTCGATAATTAATAATATTATTATAAAATTGTAATATATTAATATAATTGAAATAATAAGAACTGAAAGTTATATATATATATATATATATATATATATATATATATCAATTTCTTTGATGGAAGTTTTTAAATAAATAAATTTATAAAAAAAATACACTGAAATTCATCAAACTAATTTTCTTATTAATTTTTTGTTGATGATAGTACTAAACTATTACTTAATAGCAGCTTATCGAAGGAATAGTGATTACTATTATAAAACGAGTACAGTATTAAAAATGAAAATATGTAAAATAGATAAAGATAATTTGATACAACAATGCATACATGGCATAATGAAAGTTGAAAAAATATTATTTTTTGTTTTATTTGCTTGTGCGTAAGAACTTTGATCTCGGATGATGAAACGTTTCGAATAATAGGTTTTGAATAATCAAATAATCTATTGAATATGATTAAGTCCGTCCAAATGGTATTACTAATTAAGATACAAATTAAGAAAAACTCTCACAAATACCTGCTTTTCTTCCATTAATTAATAACATTTATCCTAATTGACTTTTGAAGTTAGCAGTAAGATTCTTGTTGTACTGCATAATATATTTATGAAAACAAAATTTAGCAATAAAATTTCCATAGTTTGGTAGTTAATTTCATTTAATCCTAAGAACAGACTCAAATATATTTAATTGTAAGATAGTTCATTTTTACAAATTTACTATTAATATGGATTAACTAAGTAATGCCCTGCATAAGAAATTTAATTTATTTGTGAATTTAAGACCTATAGATTTACAATTTCTTGCATGAGATTGTTTTTCTTTATTTGATTAAACAAAGTATTTATCTTCACAGAGATATATTAAATTACTAAATTTTCATTTACTCAAATCCGAAACTGTGTAAGAGATGATTAGAAACTGCATTAAATAAACTAATGCATGAAATTATACGAAATATAATATTTAAGTAACCTCTATTCTATTGAAGGATGCTTTATTGATATTTGATTACTAACTACTTTTTTCTAATAATAATAAATTAAATCACGTATTTCAAAATTAAGAATTAAATTGATTTGTAAATCATTTAAAACCTTCTGATTTCACTTACAAAGTATTATAATACCCTAAGGTGTTTGAAACCATGAATTCAACTGAAATCATTTTGAGCCCTTGAAGATAATAGTACTTCTCTTCCCCATAACTTTCCCCATAAAAACAAATTTACACGCACATGCATACGATTAATATATTTATAGAAATTGTCTGCATCTTACAGGTAGGGTAGAGCGTCGACTCTGCTGGTGGCGGTGAGAGCGACAACGGTGACTAGCAGTAGTAGCCAAGTGAACGCGATTTTTCTCTGCATTCTTATAATGAGACGTTCTTTCTCCTTTTATTTTGCTATCTCTCTTTCTCTGTCTCTTATCAGTCTCAGACGAGATAACACCACAGCAGTACTCTGGAACAGAACAGACGCAGGTATCGTATTAATGACGGATCTCGGATTATTTTATTATTCTTATGGAAGTGTGTGTATGTGGGTGCACGTACGTGTGTGCGTGTGTATGTGTATTTTTTTTGTCACTTTATTTTTTAGAATTTTTTGCCTCCCGTCCTCACGCAATTCAAAGACTCTAGAATTCTAATGGAGCTCTTCGTTATTTTTTACCTTTTCTTTATTGCGTCAAAATTCGTTCCACTTTTCTGCGCTCATTGTTCGCATATTGTCGTCGGATACACGAATACTGATCATTAAATAAAAATAATTAAAATTAATTTGAAAGAAGGGAGAAAATTTATAGAATTTCTGGTATTGTTGTTGAAACAAAGCCAAGCATGCTAAAAATTTCTTTATTACATTCCGTCAATCGTATATTGAAAATTTTTATTAAATATATAAATTTCACACAACAATTTATTTACTTTTATTTTTGTATTTGATATAAAACTGTTTAATTTTCATACTTATTTTTTAATAATTATCAATTAATGTAGTTTTTATAGAATTGATCTTTATAAAAGAAAAAAGTACAAAAATACGAAAGCCAAATCACATTTATCATTAGTCTTGTAAAAATAGTGCATCGAAAAGACATAATGTAATAAAAATTTTATATATAATAAACATAATCATAATGCAGAATCTTACTTTAAGAATTTATAATGAATATGTTTTTAATATAATAATAACGAAATTAATCTTCCTCTTACTAAAGTTTTAATGGAAAAAATGATAATTTCGTTATCTACAAATCTAAACTGCCAAAAGATATCTTTAACTTTAGAATTAATCTTTTCATAATTACAAAAGAACAGAATATCAAAGATGTAAAGGCTCGTATATAAATGCAATAATAGTTGCTTGCAAAATATTAAGTTAACGAGAAGATTAGGCATGTACTTAATGTGAAAAATACGATTTTCATATGTATAAAGATGAACAATAATATTGATTTTATAGAAGAGATCAGAAATTGGCCTAATTTCGAGAGTTCTATAGATATATGGAGCATGGCAAACGAGGTTTTCTTTATCTTCAGTCATCGAATTGGATGAGCTGAATAATTCAATAAAGATGCATGTCGGTTTGTTTCAATTCAGTGCCCAGCTTAATATTTTGATCCCGATTTTTTTCATGATTACACGATTAAATACTGATATATAGCTATATTTATTAAAAATCCAGCAATATAATATGTACAAGTCAACAATAACATATTATTTTAATCAGTTTTTATCCTTTTTAGCTTATTTATTGTGAAATTAATAATAAGATTGAATCAGTTTCAGATATAACGAATACATTGATTTTTAGATAATACTTATGCGAATTGAGTTATAGGATGAGTATTGTTTTTTCATTCCCGCCCCCTCCTGCCCGGTGTGAGGTAATTCGACAGTTGCATTAAGACGCTGAATTGATGTGCGGTCTAAATTTCAACTAATTAGGAAAAATTATTTCCAACGCATCTCTCGAGCAAAGACAATGTCAACGAAAGTTTTGAGAAAATATGCGCTTCAATAAATAGTTTAAATTTTTTTAAATTTTAGCATTAGCTTAACAGGATTCTGTGCCACTAAAAATAAAAAAAAAATTTCATTACAGAATAAAAAGACACAATAGAAAGATAATACTCGGTTAAAGCCCTGCATTATTTGCAAATTTCAAATTAAAAATCTAATGAAATTATAAAAACGGTGTTTTTTTAGCTCCTTCCACCCCGCAGCGAGATAATCCGAGAATTACATTAAGTCGCTGAATAGATTTATCCTCGAGAATTACGGTAAAACGTACATTGGAGTCCGCAAACTATGCTCGGTTCTTCAATAATCATAAAAATCCGCAAGATTTTTAGATTGCGTAGAAGTTGTACGATTTGTATCAACATAAGCCGTGCGTATTCGAGACTTCTGAACCTTAGCGTAAAATAATGTTTTAACATTTCGTAAAGAAATATTATGTAACATATGAATCTCGTTAAATCAAATTTAAATCTACCTGAGCTTAAATTGGATGAAATTTTAATATTAGATATGAAATGAAACTTATTATAAACATTCCATCCTTTTGTATAGTAAAAAGATGCGTGTAATTTGACATTTTTCTTCCTCTCCTTTCTCATTTTCTCTCTCTCTCTCTCTCTCTCTCTCTCTCTCTCTCGCTCTCTCTCTCTCTCTCTCGCTCTCTCTCTCACATGCACACACGCACGCGCAGCCTTTCTGTCTTGGCGCTGGCGAGTTTCTTGATTTGTCTATTTATTCGCTGGTTCTACTCATAGTATTATTTATGCTCAATTTGGCTCTTGTAGTATTTCATTGGTTACGGATTGTGGCAAATATTTCACTCTGTACATTAATAAAATAGTTCTTGTAAGCCATAAACACTGTCATTCATGGATTCACCATTTTTCAAATGCAAAAAATTTAAGGTTCGAAATTTTACTGAAATTATCTTTAACTAAGTGAAACTCATTACAGCACTACTAATGCCATTTGTGTGAAAATTCTAATTTGTTTTTTTTGTAGAAATTAAATTTTTTTCATTATTAGCCAGTTTCTAATGTAATATAAATTGTGGCGAATAATAATACATGTACCACTCTTTGCCTAAATACTCGAGTACCTCTAAACGACGCCTGAGTTGCATCAATCCTGCTATTCCAAAATTAAATTTCGAGTAGTTATACTAATAAGGGCAGGTTACATCGACCCGAGGACCAAGTGTTATAATTTGGGGAAAAATGTATAGAATTTAGCTAAAAAATGAATATTTTGCTTTTTTCAAATGAGTATTTATTCCATTTATTTTTGGATACATAACTCTTTTTTTACTAATTATTTATTAAATTTGTACTAAATGTGTTTTCGCTGTTCAATGTGACATCTTTTTATTTTTAACAGCTATACGGTACCGCGTTTTATATCATTTTCTACTAATTTATCGCAAATATATCTAAAACTTAAAATTTTTTTAGTCTTAATATAAATACATGGAAAATTGATATATAATAAATTTTTTTGATTTAAATTATTAACAATAATATACTCCGTTGGTTGAATCGAAATACTATGTAATATTAATTTCTGATTTTACTATAAAAAATTTGATAACTTATATGTTATCAATAAAGGACTGAATAAAAACAAATAAAGCTACTAGAGTCATGGTTATTATATGTGACTGAAAAAGATTAAAATGTTCAAATATAGATTTATTATGGATTTACTGGCTGCTAATTGTTTTGTTACATTGTTATTGAAAACACTAATCAAAAATCAAAATATTAAATACCTTACATATATCTAAATAATATAGTTAGACCTATAACTAGTATCTAATTATATTAGCAAAAGCCAATAATTCAAAATCTGTCCTTGAATAAGACAAACAATTCATATTTAAGAAAATATCTGAAATGTCTAAACACCATGAATTATTTCACAGCCATTACTTTTTTACTATTTCTTAAAACTGCAATTACTTTTTAAAATAATTTGTAATAAAGCAAAATATTTTCTTGATTGAGCGCAGATATAATCTTCTGGCATGTACACACTTATGTCAGAGTTGGAATGTGTCTATTTTATCAATAAATCCGTGGACGATCACAAAGGTTCGATTTTGTGATCATAAAGATATCGGAAGTTTGTGTACGTGACAGATTATGGATTTTCTTCTCTGCTGTTCCAATCCACCTAGTATCCTCCATTGTACAGAGAATATTTTGGTATTCAGATATTGATATTGCTCATCTGTCTCTTCGTATCCTCCAAGCCACTGCTGCGACTTTTTGGTTTAGTTTCACTCGATACTCAAGTATATGATAGTCACTGCCAGGATATAAATTCTTCAATTTCCATTTTAAACCTTCTCCTATGAGCTTAGGATCGATAAAAGTCTGGTCAACTATCCATGGCTCATTGCTCCTGTTTTGGGTTGGACCTATTCATATCTTTGCGATCTCCAACACAAATGTAGAAAGGATCTTGAGAAGTGCCCATCCGCACGTAGTGGTTTTCGCATTCTACCATTTTGTTGTCCAAGCATGAATATCCTCTACTATTACAACCGGTAGTATACAGTTTTTAAATTTACAATCTCTCTCTCTCTCTCTCTCTCTCTCGTTATATATATTATAATGTAGAATGTAAGTAAGGTTTTGTATAAAGAATAGAAGGAAGTGTGGTTTTTTAACCATTTTTTATTGATATCAATGTTTACTAAAAATTGATATAAGAATTATCATAGATCATAATTTTTTCAAAAAAAAGATTTTTTTCAAACGCACAATTCATTTCAAAAACATTCATAACATCCATTTCGAATTCTCGAGCGCATTGCAGTACTTATTAAACGAGAGAAAATAAAAAAATCTTCCTCCTCGTGGAATAGTAGCCGCAAGCTATTCCACGTTTTGATAAATTTATCCGTTCGTTAACGAAACGCCCATGCAACAGGCACGGTTGGAGAGGGAGAGAGAGAGAGAGAGTAACCCTTAGACGGAAAAGCCACTTTTCTCTCGCTACGGACGCGCGATTGCGATAGCCGGCGCAAGAGCAAAGAGTAGCTAAGCGGACGGTTTGACGAAAGCGGGGCGAGCGGGGAAATTTCAGAGTTCAGTAAGGTCAAGCTTACGACCAAGCATAAATTGACGTCAGCACTAAATGGAGACGAATTTCATTTCGTTCTTCCTTCTTTTAATTATTTTTCATTATTATTATTATTATTATTAATATTCTTTTTTGTTTTTATCTTAAGGGCTTCTCTCTCTCTCTCTCTCTCTCTCTCTCTCTCTCTATATATATATATATATATATATATATATATATATATATATATGCTTTTGAGAGGAGGATGAACGAATATATAACGAGAGGATTTATATTTTTCTTTTTGGACAGGAGTCATTATAATTGCGGATGAATTACTTATCTCATAGGGGCAAGAAAGAGTAATTTCTTTTTGATTATCTTGTAGCGACATTTTTTCTTCCACTGTTCGCGAGAGAGCAGCCCGTCGGAAATGCCACCGGTGGCAAAGTCACCCCGGAAAGAATGAAGCTAGGCGGGTGTCAATCCTTACAACTTTACGATCCTTTTACAACGCAATTTTATTTCGTAGAACCTGGAAGACCGCTATTCACAATTTGTGTGAAATAATAAGGAGACAAGAGCACGTCGGAGACAAGCAAGTAGCCTCTATTGTCAGTTGAATCTTCTTTTTAGTCAGTATTCGTATGAATTTTTATTAAAAATTACAGTCTACTTACAGGCCATGGTTAAGGGTTAGTGCGGAATATTTTTCTGTCGTGTTAACTAATGTTAGTTTAATAAATGTAGATTCTTATTATAAGTTTCAGCGACGATACACTGTGAACATTTTCATTAAGATTGTTTTTTTCTCTATTATTTTATTTACATTCGGCCGTATACCGTCGAATTTATCGACGCTAGGTTCAAAAAAATTGCTGCTCACTTAAAAAAATGAATATAACCATCTACTTTACGAAGAAAACAAAGAAATATAAAGATTCAATTTATTTTTTCATTAATTTCTCTTTATTCAAATATAAGCTTAAGTAAATATCCAAATAATATTATTTATTATTAAAATAGTTACTGTTAGTATAACATTTCATTTATATTATTTTTACGCTTCATTCAATACATACATTTTACGTATTTTAAAACTATCATTCAATTTTTTAATTTAAACAGTCACAAATAATGCATGGAATTCAATCAATCGTACGTTGTTACTTCTGTAATTAAGAAATCTAGTTGTTTTCATGCCAAAGAATCTTGTATGAGATAATAATAGTGTTTTAGAACATTGAAACCCTTTTTATTGATGCACGTCTTTTCTCAAAATTTTCATTGACAATATTTTTGTTCCAGAGAAGCTTTGGAAAGATTGGCTGGGCAGATGTTCTATTTAAATACATTGGTAAATATTCTGTGAGTTATAGCCAAATGCATCAGCCAAACTTGTGACTCTCTTTGTAAGAGAAAATTCGGACGAACTAGTAATTAGGCTAAGATAAGACTACGAACTTAAAAATAAAACTATGAAGCTCTAAATTTGATACAATTGTCCCTAAAAATCAGACTTATTTTTAAAAAATTTTTTGTCACGACTAATGGTGAAAAATCTAATTTACATTTGCTCGAAAAAAGGATTTGAGAGATTAGTTCTGTTTTTTGGATTGTCCCTAATTTAACTGAATTGTCCATTGCGTTATGACGAATGATTTCAAGTATATTGCCACGCACACCAATTGGCGCCCGAATCAACTTCTTCGCCAGTAATTTTCCAGGAACTTCAAAATATTAACTAAACGAGAAAAAAAAGAAAATGAAACGAAGTAATTTCACACTAATAGGGTAGAGAGAATTTTTTTTGCATCGACGAAGCTATACACCGAGCCTGCTCCGTAATGGGCCAAGAGGACACCGTCGAGTTAAGCTTAATGCGAACACGTTTCGACTTAACGAGAGCAAGTATAAAGTGTTTTTCTTTTTTTTCACCACCATTAGGTCTTGCAATTTCCTGCTACCGTTCTTTAAAAAGCCGTAACGACGCGCCAAGAGAATTTTCCCATTCTCAAGATTAACCATTCCGATTCTCCGTCACGCTATCAATTTTTTAATTCAATGGATAATTGAGATAAGCCTACGCATAATCCGAAAATTGGAAGCTAATAACCTCGTTATATTAAATTATTGATCTGCGCTTGCAAATGAACCTCGTATTGAAAAGTTGAACAACCGATAACTGAAACGTTCAGCAGAAGTAAGCAGTGTAGCTCGGATGTTTCGACTTTGTTGATCGCTTCGATATTTTTTAATATTCATCAATGCAAGTTGGGTAGGATATTGATAAGTTTGGCACCCAAACCTACGAAATGTGACGCGAGTATCAAATTTGATCATTTTCAATGCATTGATCACTCCACAGCAGTGTTTCCGAATCGGCATTAACAAATGTATACGTGGAAGAAATAAAAACAAATTTAAGAGCAAAATTTTATTAAAAAATTGAACTAGAACAAGGAGGCAATCTACCAATTTTATTGCATAAAATGGTAAATAAATAATATTAAAAGGTTTTATTGGCACATTTGTCAAGTTTACTTTGCTTCTTCGAAATAATCTCTTGTATTATCAGAATTTTTCCGTGCCGCAATAAATCAATCGGCTGGAGATGAGAGGGAGTTTAAAGCAGAATTGGAAAATGGTAAACGACAAAAGCGGCCGCCTCCCGCACGACTCAGCAAGACCCCGATATTTAAAGGATATAGCCATCCACCCTCGCGGCCACGATGCAACTTGTTGCGAGTGAAAAGCGCGACGAACCCGTACATACGTATCATTCGATCACGCCGCTGATTTTTTGTAAACTTATTGTTCAGACAAACTTATTATAGCAGTATATTTGTAAATTTAGGAGGTAATCTTTTAAAAATTAAATGCGAATTTCAAATTTCTACAAATGAATAATTTTTCCGGTATTTGAAGAAAAAGACCTAGCAAAATTTTTGCCAAATTTGTGATTGTATCAATCGGGACTTCATAGTTTGGAAAATATATACATGTTGACATTCTACCTTTTTTTACAAATATTATTAGAAATCAATAATAAGCCTATAATTATTATAGTTAGAGTGGTGTTATTTTTACAAATTTTCATATACAAATTGCCTGTTGAAACGTATACGTTACTACGTGCATGCGCGATAAATACTTATCGCTGTCGTACATATCAGCGACAGATTGCCTTTCATCCCTACAACTGTTATTGTCTAAACTGCCTGTTAATATCACGGTTACTAATTACTCATGTAATGTTTCTTTATTGATTTTATTTATTTTAGCGAAAGGTTGCGATGTTGCGTTCTAGATTGACGAATTTTCATGTAGAAATGCTTGGCTCGAGGCATCCGTTCTACATGCGCTTGACATGTGAACACATGGATATTATATATATATATATATATATATATATATATATATATATATATATTGTAGAAAAATATTGCGTTCCAAAGTTAGAATTGAATAATGGTTGGTTTGATCATTTATTTAAAATTTAATTCATTAGTAATTTGTATGTGAATTAAGGTTTTTGTTATTGAGATTGTTAATTAAATGTTATAGTTCGTCTTTGGAAGGGAGGGCGATTATAAAGTAACTCTACATTTCGCCATAAAAATAACGTTTAGTTTTATTTATCCAAAACAAATAAATTAGAGAAAATCATTAAAAGCTATGTTATACTATTTTATTTGAAGAATTTTTTTTCTTATTTTAACTGAATCTTTTCATTAGTAAATAATAAATAAATGTTCATTTCAATCTATTCAATTTTTATTCAGTGCATAAATTTTTCATTTTATTTAAAGGAAGTGTACTCTATGACTAGTTGAAAGAATCTTTTCTTTTATTAAAAATTGGTTTTCACAAATATTTGCGAAATAATCTTCTATAAAAGAAAAAAAGAAAAATCTTCTAATAAGAAAAAAAGCCTTTTTTAGAAGAAACCTTTAATGAACAGTGTCCATACTTATAATCATTTGTTTTTTTTTTTTATATATACACCCGATTATCGATGTCGAATTGGCGTTACAGTTCTGTATAATGGAGATTAATGGCGAAAAAGTTTTTAGTTCATTTGAATGTAAAAGTTAATTATACACTTCTACCTGAGTGAATGACATCGATGATTGTAACGAAAGTATAATAGTAAGATATATTATTGAAAATATTCTCTTTTCTCCTTGAGAAACTCCTCATTCATCAGTCTAATTTTGTTTCAGATATACATTGTAGGAAAGCAACGAATTGGAAATATTATTTGTTATCTCAGATGGGTAAATCGACTGTAGTTCCGTAAGGAGTAAATCCATTTTGTTTGACGAGGATGTTTGCGCGCAGGCACCGAAATGACAAAGAGTGGAAAGAGTTCGATTTGCTCCGATTTATTGTCTGTCTTTTGTTTTATATACGGAGTATAGAACGTATAGACTATGAATAAACTGCTTATAATCTGAAGCATAAATCATTGACTCTCGCAATGTCAACTCAATATACTTCTTTATGTAAACGAATGAAAGAGTGTATAAGCAAGGACGTTTATTTCTTTTCTGTCTCGAGTGGTAAAGAGAATCCCTCTTTGTTCGTGAGTTGGTGTTACGTTTTTTTAGTCATATCAGTAGTGCACAATTTAGAGAACATTTTGCAATAGACGTTTAGAGCTACAATTCATTTACACGAGACAATTTCTCATCTACATCAAATAAAAGTTCAGGATAAATTCATATTATTTTAAAATTTAAATACTTCAATTTGTCAATATTTTACAGAATTTAAAATAAAATATTCTGAAATGCTCCAAGAAACCTTTAAACACAAATATATATATATATATATATATATATATATATATATATATATATATATATATATATAGATAGATAGATAGATATGTAAGCATGTACAAGTTTTAATTAGCTCTGGAATAATCTTGAGAACTTACTTGTGAACAAAAATTTGCCAGAAAGAAAATAGAAGTAAATATTTTGATGAATGATAAGCATTTGCATAAATGAGATTATGCTAATATTTTCTTCTTAAATAATGATGGATTTAAATATCTACAATTGATATGCAGTTTTATTTTTAATTCTATTTTTAAAATAGAATAAATATTCCTGTTATTTTCTTAAACAGAATTTTGTTCCAGTTCTTTCAGTTATCATCAGCACAGTTGTTATTGATTTTACTGCCCTGTGTTTTTCGAACTGTAAACTAGTTTTGCTCTACTGAATTAAAATAATCACATTCTTGTTATTTTAGAATATATTACTTATTTATAAGGGATGCAAATAAATAAATCTCAAAATCATGAGAAATTCGAGATTGAATTTTGTAATTAATATATCCTAAATGCATATATTACAGTGAAGCAAAATTAAGCATTGGCGAACTAATGGGAAATCTTAAGAATTCAACGCGAATAATTGCTGTATACATTGCACGAAATCTAATTGACCCGATTTAGTTTAAGCCTCATAGGCAAGCTTTTAGATCTATGTTTATATATATATATATATATATATATATATATATATATATATATATATATAATTAGAAGAACGATTCGTTCGGATTTAAAGAGAACAGACAGCGGAAAAAAGATTGCATTCCGTGTTTACTCGAGCTCTACTAATTGAGGTATACAAGGTAAGATCGCTGAGATGTCCGCGTAATCAGACAGAGATAGAGTCGGGGAGATTAAGGGTGGAATAAGACATTGAGCGTTAGAGTCTGCGCATATATTTGTTCGCCCAATCGAGGCGAAAATTCTAATTGGCAAATTTCTCCTTTCTATTATGTTAAACAGGATTAAAATTTTACAACGACTTCAACATAGGATTCGGCCTCTGATAATGTCTGATCCCTTTCGTAAAGATTTCCATTGTATAGTCGACTGCTCGATGCGCTGAAACTGCAAAATGATTAAAATATTGTTTATGATGATATTTATCGTGCATTAACGAACCCTTTCGCATATGATTTTGTCTATAAAGCGTCATTTATTATTATTCATTTTTTTTTGAACTTTTGAATAATCCAGACAATCGAAATAAGAGTTAGTATTAAAAAACTGATAGAGGCTTCGTCCGAAGTTCGAACCTCTTTTCTAATTGATGCTTCTCCAAATACTTGTATATCTCGTTGATTCTTATTAAAAATATAAATATTCTTATTCCAGGTGCAAATTTCAAATGAGAAAAATCTTTCTTAATTTTAAGCAAATAGTGAAGAAATTATGCCGGTTCATTATATGCCAGATCGTTGGTTATTTTCTGTAGCTCCGCTGGTCATAGCCAGAGATTGATTAGAATCATTAGATTTTAGTGATTTATTTAAAGAATTTACGAGTATAAAATGTTGAAAGAAGGTGTTCAATTCATTATTATGAAACTTATTTAAGAAAAAAAAATTTTTTTTTTCGAATACTCCAAATTGGTATTATTTTATTTCATCTTTTTCACTTTTGCAGGTGTATTTTTAAAGTGACATAAAAATGACCGTCTTAGAGAGATTTCGAATTTAGATATATATATATATATAGTCAAGAGTACGTATGTAAATACACCAACTTATACATAAAAGAAAATTAATAACAAGAAAGGTAAAAGAAAAATTTTGGGGTACGCGGGTGTTCTTGATAGCGTCAATTGAGCATATAAGTACATAAATACCAATCGCCTTGGATGACGAGTTCTGAAGGCTTTGGAATCAATGTGTGGAGGGATTATCTCTCTGAATAGTCGGAGAGGGCCGGCATAATAAACGGACGGCAAAGGAGGCTGCATACATAAGAAAATAACGAATAAGGATTCTAATTTGAATTCTCATTGTATTTTTAATCACTGATTTAGTGCGCACAGTTATTTTGTACAAATATTTCATTATGAAGTACTTAATAGACTTTTGCCCAGTTTAGTAACTGATTTCTGAAACAACTATAATATAATCTAGGAATGAATACTGGATATAAGCGTTCGGTCATACTTACCTGTATCTCGCGACTGAACGTATATTTCGATTTACCGGAATATCGCTCTTCGGGACTTTGCGTTTATTTCAATAAAAATAGTATCGTCGAATTCTCGTGTTTATGAATACAACGGAAAGAGTTCGGTAATGAATAGCTGAGAACACCTCAAGTGACGCCGATCTCGTTAAATTTGAGAGGTACATTATCGACAAACCCAGTCAGTAAAAACTACACTTGACTTTTCCGTTACTCTCAATGCATAAATTTGATGATATCCGAATTAAAATGTTGCATATTTTTACCAAAAACAATTAATGGATCTTTAATTTTTTCATATTAAACCAGAAAATTCTTTTTGGCTACTTTATGCTATAAATATATTGTATTATAATATACATCCTTTTAAAAATGAACTACTTGTTTTAACTATATTATTGTAGAAAGTTTTTTATTCTATTCCTGACATTTCAGTTTATATGCATAGACTGACGCCTGCTTCTGTTTTCTTTTTGATAATGTCTCTAATTATACATAAGCATACTATTATAAGCAATAAAATATAGATAATATTTCCTGAAATTTTCACTCGTCAATAGAGGTTTTCAAGCCGCGGCTAATTATTGCTCAACTCGTAAATCAGCTAATAAGTGAATCTCGGCGCATCTTCGTGCAGGAATTGACGGACCGCGCGGAAGCGATTAAACGCTTCGACGTGGAAGGTATCGGCAGGGAGGATGGGTAGCTTGGGAGTATACGGTGGTCGATAAGAACGTGGAGGGTAGAAGATGACGGGAGCAATTGATTTGAAAGCTTTTCCGAACGGCAATAAGCGCCTTCAGATATTACAGCGACGAAGCGGCCGACGGGAGAGAGCGCGAGGAAGTCTTGCGCTAAAATTAAACACCGAATGAATTTATATACGTTGGATCGGCGCGCCCTACTCCACTTCCTACTTATCCCCATTATATATATATATATATATATATATATATATATATATATATATATATATATATATAAAGACGCACCAACTTCGTGCTCACTTTATTTGTTTGCAGAGTCGAGGTTGTACTGATTTTATGTCTTTTGCAATTTTAAATTATCGTCTCAGAAAGGATGGCTTACGTCGTTTTATGCGTAACGGGATGTATGTGTATGTCTGTGGGTGGACGATGTGTGCATGGATGTGTATATAATTCAAAGTATTAGGAAGAAAATGAAATATTCAATTTGATGGTATCGGCTATATATTATGCTTAAAGTATTTATCGGAATAATATAACTATGAAATGGATTTTTATTTTTGTTAGGAACTGAGCGAAAGAATAGTACTTTTCGAACACAACTGTTTCTAAATAATGAAAAAATTTGTTCGATATTAATATTTTAACTGTTTTTTTTAATTATTATTTTCATTTCTCAAATGATTAAGAAAATTTGGAAGCTTATTTCTTCAAGATAAATCTTGCTATTAATAGATTCTATTCTTTATGATATGTCAATAGAAATCTTAATAAAATAAATTAAATACAATAAAAGAGAAATGTAGTGAAATAGATAAAAATGGCGTCGGCCCTTCTTTACTAATAATAATTTTTATTTACTTATTTACAATAGAAAGTATTTAGTTTTATTTCATACACAGATGAAACATGAAAAGAAAAGCAAATATCCTCCGTTCTAATATTTGTCAATTATATATTAATATCTGTAAATAAGATATTGAAGGGGCGCTCATAATTGAACTTTAAACCAAAACATACAGGCAATAACAACTGAATTCTCAGCAACGTTATATCTGTAGACCTGTAAAAATACCAATGCGCTAGAGCTATGCATCTTCATACTTCGACCGATTCCAGCAGAGAATGCCATCGGGCAGTTTTGAATGATACAAACACAAACATTTATAGATATATCAGAAAATGTGGAAAGCTGTTGTAGAGTTTTATGCCTGTAACAAGTTTTTTTAAGTTTTTATAAATTTTATAAAATAATAGTATATAAAAGAGAGTGCTGAAGTTATTTTATGATTAAATTATATTTATTACGCCACAATTTTAAATAATATATCAATTTTATATCAATTTTAAAAAAATTCTAGTAGAATCTTTTTTTTTGTTGAGGTCAAATATATAATAAATGACTTTGAAACGATTAGATTAGAAAGAAAAACAAACTTTCTTCATATTTGACAACTCTGTAAAATTAAATCAAGAAGTTTCAAGTTGTACCCAATATGAAAGTGCACGTACTACTAAGAACTTACAAAAAACTACATTTCCTCAAAAAACACAAAAAGTAATAGTTTTTAAAATATCTAAAATACGGTTTATTTTTTATAAAATTTTAATATTTTCTACGTTAGATTTCATAATGCTTGAAATAATTCGATTAAAATGTGCGGGGTCAACGGGTCCCTCTTATTGAAAAATCAAATTTACCCTCGACACAATTAAATTATTATAGAAAAATACTTATAATAACGCCTGTAATTTTCATTACTACATTAAAAAGCATTTTCCAAATTCTTGACAACTTACTGAAATAAAGAAGTAAGCTATAGCAAAAGTTTTCTCAAAAGCAAACAATTCCTCTATATTAAATAAAAAAAAAAATTGTGTTTATAAATTATACTTTTCACTGTGAATAACGTAATATATATTAACTTTTTTTAGTAATTTAGTATTATTGTCTGAATATGTTTGTTTTTAATTTTACCGTTAAATTCTGTTGATGAACTAGGAGAGTAGTGCAATGCTAGTACTTTGAAAAAAAAAATTAAACAAGAATGTACTGTAAAGAAATTTTTTTTTCCACTACTCAAAAATTAAAAGTTTGCTGCATTCGCTCATGTTTATGCAAAGAGTGTGGAAACGTCACTTTTATACTGTCACGTTCAGTCGCTTTTAATAATATTTCGCTTTAGCAAAAGCAATAAATGGAAAAAATTCTATGTTGATAGATACATTTTCCCGCGTAATTAAAGTTCGAGACGCGTTCTAAGTAGCGGGAAACAATAGGTAGCAGTAATATATATAGAATACCTTGGGCGAGAATGCCCCGGGCCGAGATTTATATGCGGCTAACAAACTATATTCAGACGCCCAACGCTGCCACCCCAGAATTTACAGGCAGTTCTACAGGCAACTTTGCACGAGATGTACCTTTTTTACCACGGGACGGATGCAATTTCTGCCTGCTAATCTCTTTGGCATTCCGGAAGTTTTGCTGAAGCTTTCGGCCTGTGGTTAGCGTAACGAGATTCCGTTATCTCGGGCATGCCCGTCAAACAGATAATGATGTTGAATAATTTTTTCGACAATATTCTCCACTTTTGTATTAATGGCCTCAAAAACTAAATAAATTTTGTTATTATTATTAGAAAATAAAAAAAAAGAAAACATTTTAACTAGAACAAGAGGTCTGATAAATAATAAAAAATCAATGGTGTATTTACCATTATCTGATGAAAATATATACGACTTATCATTTATAAAAATAATTTATTTTATTTAAATAATACGAGATCATCTGTTATTAATTAATAACTGCATCTATTAAATATTTTCACTTTTATATTAACTACATGAAAAAACTTATAATTACCATACTGATATCTGTCACTTGTATTACCGAGTATTTTGCATTATTAATAATAAAATAAGAAGTAATAAAAATAGTTTATTATTTAATTAATTTTGTTATTAGCCCGTCACATGTATTTAGTAATAATTAAATTTTAAAAATATTAAAAATTATTTATCATTCCAACGGAATAGATATAAGAAATACAAAACAAAAAAAAATAATAATACTTCTGGAGAATGAAGGTCCAAACGTATAAACAGTCCCCTAAGTAGGACGCGAGCACCGCAGTGATAACAACTGAGTGCGGTCTGACAACGCCAGCGACCGAGGCGAGTTTATACTACTGACGCCTACGGTGACGACGGCGACGGGGGCACCGACATGAATTCCCAAAGAGGAGGGCGTCGAGACCTGTGCCGCTGAACGCGAAAAAAAACAAAAGAGAAAAAGGGACAGGAACGCATATACGAAATGGAAACGGGCGCGAACGCAGAACGTTGAAAGTATATAATGCTTCTGTACATATATATAGTCTTAGATAACCACCTACTAGTCAAGAGAGCTTTGCTTGTCGCGTAAAGTTCCGAGAGTCTGTGTAGAAAAGAGAGAGAGAGAGAGAGAGAGAGAGAGAGAGAGAGAGAGACGGCGGAAGAGCCATATATGCAAAGCGAGCAATAAAACGAGAGAGAAGGCTGGCGAAGAATATCGTTTATTTTAAGAGTGCATGGTGCCTTTCGCAGTTCTTTTCACGACTGGCGCGGAGTTACGTGAGTCTATATCTTAATTAGAATCTCATTTAGAATGAGCGCCAGATCGAGGATTGTTTTCATACAACAAAATGCGAGGTTTATGTCAATTGAAATATGCATCATCGTTAGATGATTTATACGCGTATGTTGGTATATATTCTTGAATGTATCAATTATTCCGGTCGATCAAAAAAAATATTTTATTTTTATCGCATAGCCTTATATTACTTACTAGATATCTGAATGGGAGGCTCAACTGCAGACCCAGCTCCCAGTATGAATGAAAGTCTACGTCAAGTAAAATAGAACGAAACTTTTTTTTTCGTTACATCTGACCACGTATTTGACGGTCATTCGTTTAAAGTGTTCTTATTGACTTTTTAACAATCAATAATATTTTTTTCGCATTTAAGTGCGTCGTAATATTTAAGGAGGCATATGAATTAAAAAGCTTTTTTTATTTGGACATAAGAATCTTTTGAAGTTTAACGTCAAGTAAAATGTTCGACAATGTTCTTATAACAATTAACGATAACAAAAAAATATTATTCCAGATATAGAATTCGAAACAATAATTTCAAATATGTATCCATTATTTCATTGCTAATCTTAAATTGTTTACGCAATTAAACAACAAGTACACCCTACGTGTACGCAATTCCTCTTTTTTCGCTGTATACTCCCTTATTTTAGGGAAAAAATCGAAACTATCATCGGACGAGATGCTATATAAAAAGTAAAGTCCCCTCCCCCTCTTCACCAAGTCAAACAACTCGAAACGAAGAACAATAAGAGGCAGAGGGAGAGACAGAGAGAAAAACAAAAATGTGGGCGAATATACGAGGAACGTAAGCTCCAGCGAAGCGGTGGGATCGCTTCGTCGCCTTGTGCGTCCGACAAATACGCGGAGATGAATGAAAATTGGTGGAGCAGAAGAGAGAAGGAGGGTAATGGTAAATATAAAAAAATCGTCGTCCCCGGCAGAAATATCTACTCTTGCGAAGTAAGCATGACGGATCTCGCGTTTGCAAGAATGGTAGTTTTATGAAGCAGACACACACACACACGCACACACACACAGGACCTGCAAGCGCCAACGCCAACCTTTTCTTACTTTCTGACTGGATTATCTACAACGAGTTCATACATGCTTATATATGCACATAGAATTTATTATTCGAAGCTTCGCTACAGCTGCAGCTTTACCCGAATCTTTTCACTTTTTACAACTTTTGCCACGATCCTGCAAAAGGTTATTTTAAAACTTTCTCTTCCCATTGTTTCTGATTCTCATAATATATATATATTGCATATTATTTAGGAAGATCGTACTCTAACCGTAATATATAAATGACGTAAAAACAGTCTGAATGCACAATGGCAAAATGTCTAAGTACTGCGAGATTCCGAGAAAATACCATATAAAATAGATGAGTCTAAAATGGGTTAATTTGAAATCTGAGTTTTTGAGATGTGAAACTAGAATAAGATCTTAAAATCGTACGTCTCCTTACTAATCATATGATCAGAACTAGCACATAATATAAAAAATTGTAAAATGTATTTGTCCTACATTATCATGATCTTCGCCTGTTTTATTTTTAAAAAGTTTCAAGTAAAAAAGCGTCAGAGATTATTTATGTTTAGAGATTATATTCTATTATACTTCTTCTTTATGTTTCATGTTTGCTTTCATATTAACGTCAATCTTAAATTTAGACCGAAAGTTAATGAATAAAGAATAAATTATAAGTATAGACTGGGATTGCATTTAATTTGAAATAAATATATAAACGTGTATTGTTATTTATGTATATCGTTTTAATATCTTGTCAAAGAAAGACGAGCTGTTCAAACAATATTCAATAGTAATTTGAATACAAATCATTACATATCACATTTCGATTATGCATATAAAGGGATTGATATTTTTCTCTTAAAACTCAATTTTTAGCGTTTATTTAATAAATGTAAATTCATTCAAATCGATGATTGCGCATATTTATTTCGGTATTTATTTATTTTTTTATTTAAACAATGTAATGAGTAATATAATCTTTTGACACTAATCTAGAGATATGCTTTTTAGGGAATGCAAAACAGTATATTTATAAATCATGGATCTGTATAGGTTACCTACAGTATATTAGAATAAATAACATTGTTGAAATTGTTAAAGTAATGATTGCATAGAAAATTAAATAAAGTAAGGATTTTTCATAAGAAATGGAGAAAACTTTATCAATTTGAGGTTGGGCAATTTGTCCGTTTTTTCGGCTTCTTATACAGAAGCTGAAGGTGGAAATCGAGGCAATAGGGTGCACAAGTTAATTTCCAGGTAAACTTCTATTTTGATACACATTAAGAGAAAAAATTAAATTCATAGTGCTTCGGGCCTCTTCATATTATTAAAAGAAAATTTATCAGTTTAGGAGTCGTAAACATGTAAAAATGTAAAAATGATTCATGAATAAATATTTGAGGAATTAGAATCCTTATTGCGGATTATCAACTTGTATAATGTAAAAACTCAACAAATTTTTAAAATCGCAATGGTTTTGGCAATGAAAATTGACTTCAGAAAATTCATAAGGAACTATGAATGATAATGATACAAATAATTACCGACCATATGTAAATATAGAACTAACACCGCGGGAGTTTTGTTGAAGCTTCAACGATCGCGTAAAATGCTGAATTTATTTATATATTTATTTATTTATATATAACGTATAGGTATAGACGTTAAAGCGACAAAAGGATTATTATATACCTTAAAATTGGGCTTTTCAAATACGGCTATTTAATATGCATTTCTCCTTAATTTGTATTGTCATTTTAACTGTATACGTAAGTTTATCTAGTCCTTTTTTTATCTTAGAGCAAAGTTTGACTAAAATTAAATCAGCCGTTATTGAGAAATCTTAATTCAAATGCTTGCTTTAAAGTTTCGAACTAGAATCGGTTAATATCATTAACGGAAACTCAAATATGAGCTATTAAGCTTGTAAATATTAGTTTAAAAAAGTAAACTTCAGGATAAGTGTAGGTTTTATAATAAATAAATGTTCATAAACTGTATGTATAATGAATATTTTACTATTTGTAACTTAAAATGTCTCTACCGGGTAAACTGGAAACGATATTGCACAGAAAACGATATCAGCGATGGAGATCTACGATTTGTTTGTAAACGAAGCACTTGTTTTTTAAAGCTTAAATTTTTAAAGCGGTGCTTGTGTCAATCGGTTCAGAACGGGACTTGAACTCTGATGATGACCAAATTACTAGCCCGTCGCTTTAGCGATCGAGCTATCGTATGCATCGAGTTGGCTTTTAAAACCAGGTTTTATGTTTTTTTCATTATTATTCTTTTCAATAAGAGTCAGATTTAAGAATTTTTTTATTTCATACATACTATAAAATTAAGGCATTCCTTATACTCGCTAAATATTCTTTAAACCAGGACAATGTGAGTTTTTTGGCAATACATGAAATGGAGTTATCGGCACGTACAGTAAGTGGGAAATAGCAGAGAACCCATTAGTGTATGGAACTTTTATCGCTGAATTAATATATTACTGAAAGTAAAATAAGTATTGTTAATAAAAAAAGCTTAATTACATTAGATATCTGATCCTAATGGATTTTACATTTATTGTGTATTTGATAAAGTTGTATCTGACAGTTCGCTTGTCGAATGTACTTTATCATAGAGAGCGTGTCGAATTTTTCGTTTATGAAATTAAGCTCGTAACATGCCTATATTTTATAAAGGTCTATACAGCTTAATAAAATAATAATAATACAATTAAAAAATAATAAGTAAGTAAACAAATAAATAAGAATGTTTATAATATATATAATATATAATAAAGCAATAATACTGTAATATATATATATATATATATATATATATATATATATATATATATATATTACTGTCAACCAAATACTATAATCATGTTCAATTTTAACGATAAGAAGAATTTTATTCGGTAATTTCTCGTCTTTGAAATTACCATCATTTCTGAAATGATTTTTTGCCATCTTGCTTTTTGGCATCCTAGAGCTAAATGAGTTAGTTATATTCTGTCGTAACTTGAAAAACATTTGTGCTCTGTAGAAAAAACTCGCTGGAGCCATCTCACGCTACAATCGACGAGTTGCGCCTCTCGCAAAGTGATTCCAACGAGACTATAAACAGAGAAAGGTCGTAAAAACGAAACCCAGTACTTTGAAACCTAACCTTTACTCTCGCGCTTCTGTTAAGGTTAAAATTATTTAAGTTTGATATTTCTTAAATCTGTTTTTTTACCTTCGTTTTTTGATTAAACAGCCTTATACTAATCTATACTAATTTAAATATATTTTAAATATTCTATTTCCATATTATGCTAAATTTATAAGATTTCCTTCAAGATTTACCGCTTAACATTCGAAATTTTAAAATTTGTAGTAATGAATATAAATATATCATTTTATATAGTTTTATCTATAGATGAAAATTTATAAATTTATCATGCCTCTATCTTAAACGCATAATCGTACAGAGGTACTTTTTTTATCAATTTTACTTGTTTCCTTTAAACTACTGTGAAATTTCTTTAAAATAATCATGAAACATCATATATGATAATGTATAATTGTACAATAATGTGCAATATCCACTGTCTATATGGAAATAATTTTTAATAATTAATTTTTTCAATAAATAATTCAACATTTAATTAACCAATTATTTCACCGCAAGCTAAAAATACGAGAATGACAAAATTCTCGAATTCTTCATTACGATCCATATTCCAAGTTACATAATAGCAAGGTTGTATACGCTAAAGTACTAGAAATCCATTGTTAAGTGCAGTGTTATGATGAGAGAGGCATTTTAACGAGTATACCTCTCTTCTTGAGAACGTATTCACGTATTTCTTTCTTTCTCGTTCTCTCCTTCTTGGTCCACCTCCTTGTTCTTATACTTCTTTACCATCGCCTTCTTTTTCTTCAACTTCTATTATATATATATATATATATATATATATATATATATATATATATATATATGCTTCTATAGGAAGCTATGTAGTGGTCCGCATGCAATTATACGATGTCTTTCATCCGCACGTTGTATACATACGTCGCTACGAGAGGGCGAATCCCCTATACATCGGGCACAAAGTGAATAATAATTGGATTCGCCGTTTACTTACTTCACCTTCCCAAGTCTCAACTACCACCTTCGTCGCCATTCAACCAAGCCGATAACAAGAATTGATGCAAAGCAACCGCGATGGTTTGACGCCCCGCTTGATATATACTCTTTATACTTATTTTTTCCGTGACGTGCGCGCGTGTATCCGTTTGATATCGGATTTTAAAAACGTTCTAACTATTAACGAAGACCTTCGATCTATGCTGCTATTTGCTCTACCCTTCATTCTCTCTTTCGCTCTTTCTCTCATTCTCTCTCTCTCTCTCCCTCTCTTCCCTATTTTTTATTCAATTGCCATGCTTCTTCCTTTTCAATAATTTTTTTCTGATTAAACGAGGCGGTTCGCGGAGAAAATTTAATAATAGATGTAGCGTTTTATTCGCCAGTCAATGCCGATGGTAGCGAATAACGTAAGTTAGGTCGGATTAAAATAAACCTTGCTTTTGCAGGAAAGTGAAGTAATTGGTAGTTGTAGGATTTTTTATTTTCATAATACCTGAAACCGGTACATTTTTAGATAAATGCTATCGTAGGTATTCTTTTAGTGTCTGAAAAATGACAATTTACTTTTTATACCTCTCTGTTTTTTCTATTCCGAGCATCTGTCATTAATTTATTATAAATATTTCTTATAAAAAATAAGGTAGAAACTAACCATTTCAGTATTGATGTTACACGTTTAATCCTCATTTAATTTTGTAATCTTTAGATGTTATCGATATAGAAAGTTTTCTTTAAATGGCATATATACAGATAAATCATTCTAGCATTTTATCTATGCGCTAAAACATTCGATAAATAAGTTTATTAAGTTAATTCTATTTATAAAGTATTGGGTAGCCCCACTAATCGTATAATTGACAGCTGCAGTGAAAAAATATGTATGTGTCTCGGACGTTGGGCATTTTGAGAACACGCGCCATCAATATATTACACATTTAGAAGCATCAATCTCTTAGAACAATTTAGTGTCAAATGCATGAATGGTTTTCCGTAAAAATAAGGTAATGGAAAATTTCCGGTATTATTTATATTTTTACATAACTTTTATTAAGCAGCATCTCTGTAGCGAATACCGTTGTATCGAAAACAGCCGTGTATTGTACACACGGTAGCCTCATATACCTCCGCAAATTGCATTCAAAATCATTTTCTATTCGCCAGGGCAATAGAATTTGTAATGTGAAAAATATTCATGGAAATTCTCAAACTCTTTACGGTTGTCTGGCACTACTTATTCTAACGCAGCGTATTTAAAGGGCCATGAATTTTAATACTCGTGGCGAATGTGAGAGTAAAAAAGAGGAACCAATGAGTTCAGCTGCAAAGGGGCAGATCCAACCGCAAGATTAAAGGGCGATCCGATTGTTTCGTTCATTAAAACTTTTCGTATTCGCAAAATGCACTAATCGAAAAAAAATTTTATCAGCTGCAAAAATGAATAAAAGTGGATAAAATTGCTTGTCATGGTCTTGTTTCATGGAAACTATAAATTTAAACCGGAGGGGGGGTTCAGATGTAAAATCGCAGGGCTTTAAAACCTTTCCATCTTGGATGTTGGAAGATATTTTTTGTTAGAATTTAGGTTTTCAAAATGTATGCATTAAGTCCAAAAACACGAATTTTTTAAATACCCTTAACAATGTCAGTCTTTAACATTTCTCAATCAGCATTATTAAATTTATAAATAATTCTTCATCCACGGCTAATAATGGCAGGCAATAGAGAGTGTTTTCTACGTTAATTGTTTTCAGTACTCTACATTATTTTTCTGTATAATGATTACCTCTCAAGTATTTAATCGTCAATGTCGATGATACTTTTGGATATAACTTTCTCTTTTTACAAATTTTTTTTATAACCATTATATTCTCATAATTCTTTTAATATCCGTTAATCCTTATAACTGAAGTGTATATAAGAGGGAGGAGGGAGTTGGTTCTTCACCGCCAATAACGAACACGCGCGACTCGCCCGTCAACGTCGGAAGAATAAGGGTCGCAATAATATTATGCCGATTTCTCGAAGCGGGTGGGGAGGAGGAGAACCAGCCTGTATATGTGTTTGTCTGTGTATTCAATGTAAACGAAAACCGACCGAGCTCCGTGACGATGTTAAGTAATTCTGTCCTATCGCAAAGCGGTTTAATAGGACATTAATGAAACCTATGAAAGCGGTGCCGGACGAGAAAAGGCGATAACGACGGCCGTGGTACGTTATGACAACCTCTGTTGCGCTTTGTACGTATATATAATATACTTGCATATACATTTTTTCATATCGCTGCAATCCTAGCTCTATAAAGAAATATCTGTCAAACGATCTAAAGGTGTATCCGAGTGTCGCTTTATCACTACAAATATAGATAGAAGATGAAGAAATTTTATTGTTATTAAACTTGTTGTTTGAATTTTTGTGGAATCTGCTTTTAAAATTTTAAAAACCACAAGTCGACTAACTCTGGCAACCGGGAATTTAATTTCTGATTATTTCTTAAGTTAATTAAATCCTGAATCGCAAGAGAACTACCCAGTTAACGAGGAAAACGACTCCTGCTTTAGCACAAAAAGGATCTGTTGCCTAATTAAAAAAACAGCGCATAACCGTTAATTTTATCGTAAAATAATTAATCGATTATCACAAGCAAAAAAATAATTATAATCACAATAATTAAATTTCCAATTTAAAGATAGATTATAAATTATATATTTGGATAAAGTATACATTTATAATTAGATCAATCATTACTTTACAAAATAAATGATTAATTGCGGTTATTCTCAGAATAATGTGTTTCGAAAGACTCGCATTGAGAAGTAGCGTTTGTACGGTCTATTAAAGGGTAGTTTCTAGATTTGTAAAAAATATAATTATGAGGAGGGTTAGATTTTCAGATGAAATTTAATTAATTTAGTAAAAGGGCAGAATTCAATTTGAGTTTAAGGTTAGGTATTTAAAATATAGAATTTTTAATTTATATAATCATAATCTAGAAATAAATCCTAACTCACATAACATCACTATGTAAATAAATTATGTGAAACTACAACAGTAAATTCGTATTATTTAATCCTCGCCAGTTGACAGCCTCGTTATTCGTTTACTTATTTATATAATTTGAACGGACTGAATGCGTATGATATATATATATATAATGACTGTGTAGATAATGTTGCAAAAGGATTTAATATAAATTAATATAGTATAATATAACAACGGGGGTGTTAATAACATTAAATATATGATATTTGCATCGAAAATGAAAAACTAATATAATTGAAATACAGTAGGCGATGTCGATATACTTGACTAAGAATAAGTGGGAAGACATCGAATATTTAACTGTGTCGATTGAGCATAATATTTAATAGGCTCATGAAACAGATGGACGTATTGAATACTTGATCAAAACTGTAAATCGAAAATCCTTATCTATCGGTGGATGAGCGACGAAATAATTAGATGCTCTTCGAGGTACGATGGATGTAGGGCGACTCGTCGATATCAAAATCAGAGTTTGTACGAGCAGTCTTCGATGAAATGTAATGGCCGACCTTTGTAATGATTCAATGCATTGTAAGCATACACAATTCATCGGCGTAGACGAAATCGTTCGAATTCAAGCGTTTATGCTCACCATCGGAAACACTAAATGAGCAATTAATGCCCTTCAAAGCAGTACGATCGCAGCTCTTTGAAGTATCTGGGCATGAAGGTAATACTGCTATAGATTCGTATCTAAGCTGTTATACCACCAATGGAAAAATGTAGCACTAGTAAATGTTTACAGTGTAGAGCGAATATATACGAATGAGCAGAAACTTTTATATCTAGCAAAAAAAAGAAAAGCAGAGATATTTTAATAAATAATATTAATTAAATAATTCTAATAATAATGATGATGCTTAAAATAACATGATATAAAGTAAACTAAAATTGAACATAAACATTATGGCTAATCACAATGGACACCGATATTATTACTATATTGTAAGAAATCATATTTAACGCAATAATTAGGCAATTTTTATATTGCTAGGTATTATATGATAATAATAAACATTATTATTATTATAATAATATTATATATGTTTATAATTAAATGTTTATATTTAAATATATGAAAGTCACGGAAAAACTCATCTCATAAGGATTAAAACATAAAAATATCGTTCACATGTACACAACATTCGAAAAAAGGACATACGGGATAAACCAATTGACGATGCTGTATAAATTGAAATTTTTAATTAATTAAAAAAAAACATGTTCTTTGAATTTAAAAGCAGTCCATCCATTTTAAATAATAATAATGCTGAATTAATTTCAAAAGATTTGCGATTTAATCACTATTTATGAATATATATCAGCATCTTCACTTCGAATTTTAATATCTGTACGAAGCTCGAATAGAAAAAGGCTATCTATTCTTGATATAATGCAATTATGAAGATGGTATCGGATTAAGAATACTGAATTATATTTAAAAATAATATATTATTAAACATACTCAGAAGACGGTAACGAATATTACCTGAAATATTATTTAACTGAGAGAACGGCAATATCATACTAATTTATACTAAAGACAAAATGCATGCTTACATGAAATTTTGTGTAATTTTTTTTAATCAGTGCATGCTCGTGACTCGCTCCGATCACATTGTCGATGTGGGTATCATAATAGAGATCGTGCGTGGATTTCAGAAAAGTTACTATATCCGATTTCTCGATTCTTGTGTTTTTTTTAGGTGTTGTCTACAAAAATAGTGGTGTTTGGTGGAAATTGAATTTTCATGGCAACAACCAAAAAAAGTCTTTCGAACATATCTCGATAAATAATAAAATATCCAAAACATATTTCAAACGAAAGTTCTAAATTTCACTCGAATACATATTTTGTATTCTTTGTAATTAATATTGTCAACAGCAGTATTTTTCGAAAAAAATGAATTCAAATATATCTGTATGGAGTATATAGAGTGAGCCGTTTAGATGAGCCGAAATGGACTTGTTGATCCTTTTACATTGTTTGCATTGAAAGTTTTTTGGAAATTCTTTTTTCTGAGATAAATTCTGAAAATCATGATTTTTATGGACTTTTAATGAATTTAGAGATAAATATTCTATTTCCGTTTTTATTCTTAATCAACGTACGATAAACTATTAGTACATAAATATCCAGGAAAATAGGGCGAGGGACCATGTCGGGACTAACTGAATACAGCCAGACTACTAACGATATTTCAGACGAACGCCGAGACAGAATTATTGATCATAAGTATAATTATCTATAGGGGTATAGATTTATACATAAAGTAGTTTTTCCATAGATATTATTTATCTGTTTTAAAAAACGGGTACATTATTATCTTGGACAATTCTGAGGATATTCTAAGGACATTATAAGGATGCTTTGACGTAGCTGAGAAACTGCGTATAGACAGAAAGTTATAAGACAAGAAATTTTCCAGTCGACACTCGACAATTCCGTTTCAATTATTGCTGAAATTTCGAACGGTTGGAATTTGTTACGGATTTTGGGTCTAACGTATCCGTCCGAGGGCTGAGATACTCGGGATAGGCGCGCGTATATAATCATTAATCACAGTATATAAAGGATACGTGACAAATTAAAATATTCAGCATTTCACGCAAACCCAATAAAGTACAATCTCATATTAGATGCTGCCGCGCAAGCCCGGAGACGGCATTCAATCGGAACATTCGTTGTGCACTACTTCTGATATTTCACCCGTGTTAGCGCAATGAAATGCGGTAAAAATTCGATTACAACAATTATTAATACGATGCGTCGTCGAGAAGCATTAATTCGTTCGGCTAAAATTTTACAGCGCCGCGTGATCAATAAATTCCATCAAACTATTATATTCTATGAAAAATGGGGAACAAAACCCTTTTTTCTCTTTAATTTTATTTTTAAACGATCTTTTATCGTAACGTAATAAACTTTACTTAACAGCTTTTTTATGCGGTGTATTTATTATTTAATTAATTCGTTTGAGCGACATAAAAGACGTCAAATAAAATCCTGATTTGAATCGATATCATATGAGCGACGTCACTGGCGAGCTGTAAATCATTCCGAATATATCAAGTACATCATTTTTTTTGGCTAAATGCAAGCTAGATCGACATGAAAAAATGGCACACAAATATACACACAATATGTGTATATACACCGTATATACATAGTAGCAACACACATATATGCCATTTCAATATTTATTCAATGTTAGAAAAAAAACTTGAACATCTTTGGTTTGTTTCAATTATCTCTTCTAAAACGTGTATTTTAACAAACGCAGAATTATATATAGCAACGATATACCTTAAGAATTAGTCAGTCTCACCGAGAAAATCTCAAGCTCTCGTTTTTCAAAACGCCCCTCTCCGTGCTTTAGTTTACGACGTTGCGGATGCGGGGAAGCCCTATATATACTGCTCGTGGATTTGCACGAGCGCGAGCGTGGCTCTTTACGCTGAATGGTGTAAAGTGAAATGAAAAATAAAAGAGAAAAAATTACGAAAGCGGCTTTCCGATTACATAAGCCGTCGACGAAAAAAAGACTTTTACTAACATCTTGGGACTATATTTTTGTTTTTTCGTTTTTTTCTTAAAACTTCTTTATTTCAGTAATTGTGATGGATTTTTAAAATTTCAATTTAAGTTAATTCGATAGAATTTGATCTTATATTTCAGACAAAACTTTTAGTAAACATTATAATAGTATCTGGCAATTTGATCATTATTTGTAAAAAATTACAAAATTATCAGAGTTCTCATAAGTTTTCAAATGTTAGTGGTAAATATTAAAATGTTCGATTATAAAATTTTTGAAGAATTGCATGTTATTGTGTCAAACTTTTTACAGTCAGTTTGTGATCAAATTACTAGGAATTATTGTAATTTTTGCTAGAAAAAATTTTCTCTATTATTAATTACACAATATATACCGAATCTGTCAAATTTACTTTTGAAATTTACTTCTGCTATGCACACGTCTACATTCCAAACTATATACATACATACATACATACATACATACATACATATATATATATATATATATATATATATATATATATATATATATATATATTATATACGAGCAAAATAAAGTTTCTTATATATCCGTCATGCATCGTCAAGTATCTGGATAAAAGCGTCTCTCTTCAGTAAATTTTTTTTATTTTCCCAGAGGATTTTTTCTTTCCTCATCTCTTTGCTCTCACACACGGGAATTCGCATATTATATCAATATATAGCGCGGAAGACGCGTTGTGCAGTCGATGATCTAAAACTGTTATTATTAAAATACGGAGGCAGCACACGCATGTGGGATTTTTATGAAATATTATGGTCAATGAAAAATGCTGTTCAAACGGAGATTTCCTTTAAAAGTAAAGTATATTAGAAGAAATATATTATAAATGATATATATATATATATATATATATATATATATATATACATATGTATTCGTTTCTAATCTTTTGCTTGTCTTTTAAATCGTCCTTTATTTAACGTCAAAGTTCTAATTAACTTTCTATAATCTATTCATGCGCGCACTTATTGTTGTTTCGAGATTGAGTGAAAGATGAAATTGTACTTCCATTAATCTACTGTACGCAGTTGAGTCGCTCGCTATTCAATTAATTTTTATAGTGAGCTCTTTCTTCCTCTCTCCCCGTCTCTCTCAGATACAAATACACATACATAGACACACATACACAGACACATACACATGGGAAAACGTTCCCTCCATCATATGTATATTGTTCATTTTGAATATAGAATATAGATTTGTACGTGTGAATCGATTCGATCACCCTATACTGAAACAGAAGAGAATAAACGGGCGAGGAAATCAACGTGCTAGATAAGAGAATATACGCAGAAGTAGAAGTAGAAAGCCGAATAAAAATAGATCCAAAGAAACTTAACGTCAAGATTTGATTTTAGTTGGAAGCATTATAGTATGATTTTATGATTTTTATACAATGAAGAAATTAACAAGTTAATTAATAATAAATGAATCATAAATTAATATGTATATTAAAATAACTTCAAGTCGATTTCACTTTTTTTCTCCTCATCGACACTTAGTGACACTACATGCGCTGAGCCGATCCAAGACTCCGCTGTTCCGAGATAGCGAGAAATGCGAATTTATTCCAAAAAGTTGAAGAAAAAAGTTTTTTATCCCCTTTTAACTTTGCTGTACATGTAGCAAAAATGAGCCACAATCTCGAATAGTTTTGATCATTAGTTCAAACTGTCGCGAGAATTTGAGGGTAACGCGATACGCGATTTAAGTACATTTTTTTACATTCGCGCATCACGGATATTCTTATGTCTAATAAGAAATGAGCCAAAGAAAACGGAGAACCGCTGAAGCACACATGCTTTTGGCTGTTTGCTTGCAGGTCAGGAGTTTTTATTAAAATAATAAAGAGCCATTAAAGCTTTACCTTTGTTCAATACATATTGGTTGCTGGTTAGATCATGACGTTTACGACTTATATTATGATTTACTACGCGGGACATATTGTAAGAACTATAAAACGTTGCAATTTGTGAAAATGTTAAAGTTGTGTTTTCTCAATAGGTGTTGTTACTATAGTGAAAATTATGAAAATGTATTAACTTATATCAATTAAATACTCATAAAATAATATAACTTTATGTGTAATACTACTCATTACCTTAGTTAAATAGGCAATAAAAATGTCAGTTGACTAGTAGTGAGTTCAAATACGATTATCGATATGTCGACAACTTCAATAAAAAAGGATGCTCAGGGTATAAATAAAAATATAAAAAAGATATAAAAAAATATATAAAAAAAGAACAGCCATAGATTTTTTGTTCATGACTTTGGTGTTCTTTTGCGCACACTAGCGAGCCATAAAAACATTTTTATCCAATAATTCTTTTAATTGACAATTTGGGAGGAGGGGATGTTAAGAGTTTATTGTTGACGCGAAATTCGTGTAAATTTACTCGTATAAAATAATAGTAATCTTAGTAACACCTCGAAATTTTAATTAAAGCGCAAAAAACTCTTGGACCACGCCAACGAAACGAGAAAGCAATTGCATAACTTTTATATTCGTTTAATCCCTCATATACAAAGTATTGATTCACACTGCGTATATTGAATTCTCATGCGGTTCTTGTAAATTCTTCTTCTTTTTCTTCTTCTTATCCTACTTTTTTTAATTGCATTTTTATTGATTAATACGGTACATTCGTGATAACACGTAGATCATCGCTGAGATTGATTTTTCAAAAAAACGATTTAGACCTGCCAAGAATGCGCAATTATTCGTTTGACTAGCTTTTTGCGGAGAGGGTTATGTTAGTCGCGTATCGACGCTTTGGCGAGGTTCGAAGTTATTCTATACGTTGGCAAACATAGGAAATCGACCGCGTTAGGTATTTTTGGATCAGGAACGCGCTCCCTCAACACAAATAAAAGGACAAGAGTGCGTTAGGGTCAGTAGTAGAAGAAGATTACGGAAACGATAGAGTGCGCCATGAGATACATGTTTCATTAATTTTCAACGGCGCTAATGGCGATCGAACGTCTCAATGACACACAGAAAATGGATTATTGGTCTTATTTGGTCTTGTTCTAATATAAACTTGTACCTCATACATTACAAAATCTGTAGAACGTTTTAGTTTTAATGGAGATATTTTATAAATACTTTTTTACGATGTGAATAAATAGAGTTCTTACTTAATATTAATTATTGATGGTTAACAATTAGAAAATTAAAAGGAATCTAATCGCAACTTTATCAGTTAATATAGTACTAAGATATTTTTAATACTATAATAAATATTAGTTTAAACGTTTTAAAAATTATCTATTTATTCAGAATTTATTATACAGTGAACAATAAACAAGAAAACCGTAAAGTAATCAGCAGTATGATGTAAAATATTTCTACCTTCATAATAAATAGAAAATAGATAAATGATTAATTTGAAGAAAATAAATTAATATTTTATTTAAAGAATTGAGAGCATTAATTAAGAGAACTATTCGACGATATTATATATCTGTTTTGTAATTTTATTTAGAGCATTTAGAGCATTTCTATTATACTGTTAATGACAACGCAAACTCGCCCATCTTCCAAAGTTTCTTATTCCGAAATCCCTTCGTCACGTTTCATTATCGAATTCAATAATTTTTAATCCAAATCAATTTACGCTGTAAGCCGCTTGTATTCAATTTCCATTTCCCTAACTTAATCCAGGGTTCTCGGTTATTTCATTAGACGCAACAGCCTTACGATCAGTGCTGGACTAAAGCAACAGACGAACGAGGTACTGCACTCAGGACCCGATCAGTGAAAGATCATTTTTTTTTTAATCAATATTTTTGATCATAATGAAAAGAAAATCTTTATTTATAAAATCCGAATGCTATTCAAAACTCATTTCGCCATAAACTGGAAAATTTCGAATTACATTATAATCATAAAACTCTAATATCTGTGTCATTTTTAGAATCAATACGTAATATTAGTGAAAATTTAGAGAAGCAAATATCCGATTGTGAACAATATGAATATGTCAGAAAAGTCTTCGTCTTAATCCTGTGACTTATACGATAAGCGAAGCTGTGCAGTTGAATAATTTGGATAATTTTTGAGTTTAAGGCTGACGTTCCCTTAATTTATAAGTTTGTGACATCGTGAATACTAAGAATTGCTGTTTTAAAAAAATTATCGAGCTTTTTAGGGACGACCTCCAAAAGAATTTCGAATTGGAGCTTAAGAATTTTTAAGAATCATTAAGGATTTCATTTCTGATTATAAGAATGAAAAATAATAGAATATTGAAACTAATTTTTGAAAACGAGCTGACACAATAACAGACCAGCAGTTAAATATTAAATGAAACTTCGATGGAAATTTATACTGTCAAAATTATTATAATACTATTATAGCGATTAAATAATGTATAAAGAGACAAGGGAGAAATAAAAATATCATCTCGTAATGAAAGACTAATTTAATATTTTAATAGTAAATAGAATCCTTATATTGGTATCGACTAATCTGTAACGATAGGACCTGACCACGGTACAATCTGGTACAGGTAGAGGGATTGGTATGAGGACATGGTGTAGGGAGTTAAGGGAGCCAAAAAAAAAACAATAAAGCAGCTGCGTCCCCCGAGTACCCGCGCACCACTACGATTTATCACCTCGCGGGAATTCGAAATTTTCGCGGCCTTTGTCCAGCGTCGCGCGAGATCCCGCTTACATAAATTGTACGACGAAATATAAAGCGCGCTCGGCAGTTTGCCTCCTCCGCCCCGCTCCCTGTGGGAGAACCGAGAGGGGGCGGAATGTGCGTCGGCGCGACGTCGATGTCGGCGAGTTTCGAAACTCCGACGGTCCGCCGCACGTGGAGTAAACTCCGCTCTTCTCCCCCGAAGGAAAATATTCCCCGAGCGGGTGGTTGCGTCAAATCGCCGGGGAAGCGAGGAACGACGGAGAGAGGATGGGAGGGGAAAGGGCGGAAGTTACGCTTTAAATTCGTTAAACCACGATCTAAGTGGGCTCGACGATGACTCCTCGAGGGTAGCCGAGCTTTTATATTGTCTTAATGGGGTTTTCAGATTTCGTCCCAGGTCTCCATCGAGATTAACCATTGTCCATTAGCGCGTATTTCGAGTTTCTCCATTTATTATTTATATAATTGAGTATTCTAATATATTCAAGTAATTATCTTATATTTTTTCATAGAAAAATCCAATCCGTTATCGATTGTCACTTATGATTTTTAATTTACTTCAATCTTAAAACGTTGTGGTTTATCTTTATACCTTGAATTTTTATCACAGCTTTTTTATTTGAACATCGGACCTAATTGCTTCTTCTATATATGAAAATCTTTAGATAATATCTTAAAAATTGCTAATTTTGAAAATTCTGCATAATTTTTCGCAACTGAAGGAAGATTTTCAAGATCTTACTCTACGATTTGCTCTCTACCTATCTTTCCCTCTTCCTCTTCCTGTCTTGCTAATTCTGGAAAGATCGTTGGAATTATCTTTTTAAGCGCTGATATAGTTGTAAATTAGGATATTTCTCGGATCTACAGCGCGTCTTGAAAGTCACGGACTTTTCTACAACGCAACAGTGAGAAAGAATAATGGTTGATATGTTCAAAATCCTCTGAATAGTCGCATAAATATTGGCATACAATCTAAATTAATTGTTAAGAACTTTCGCATTCGCTTTGAACTCAGATGTATAAACTTCGTCACAATGGAAGGCATCGTTTATTAAGAATTATTTTAAAAATTCGAATGATTAAAAGGAAGAAGCGTATATCGTTTTTCTTTTTGTGAAGGTTTTCAATATACGATTTCAATTAATCTCACAAACAGCATGAGTGACGCACAAGTAGGGATCTTGATTGACACACGCAGATTTTTCCTCCATACGCGACGTGAAAGAGGCGAAATTCCACGAGCGTAATTGTTAATCTATATGTGTAAACTCAGTCACTCAGTGCTTACTCAATTTAATGACTTTCCTTTCAGCGATCGCAGGATATTCATCGCGATAACGACAGATCGCTCGTCAAGCAACAATAAATAACCACGCGTCTCGCTTTATATAAATATTACAATGCCCCCCTCGAGATGGGTGGCAAGTACAGAATAAAAGGGAGGACTTTAGAAAATCCCCCCGTCTTTTTAATTAAGCAAGCGCGTCCGAGAATTCGAATGCCATCCCGGAGCGCGCCGCGTATCCCGTGTTCTAAAGGGAAAGCAATTCGCGCGATCTCGGGGGTGTAGTTTCAAACCGGCTTCCGGCGAAGAAGGATAAGAAAGTGTACGCTAAGAATGAGAGACAGAGGGAAAGTTTTCCGCGATTTTAACTTTCTAAACAAACGCGGATGATTTTTCATGTATATATATATATATATATATATATATATATATATATATATATATATATTAAATTGTTAAGATTGCTCCGTCTGCAATTCTTTAACTTCAATGCAGGGAGTTGATGCATTCGTTCAGATTATCGGGGCGATTTAAGATTCTCATTGCAGAGACATAAAAGTAGCTCGATTCGTAGATGCCGCGGTTTTGTTTCGAATCACCATTTCTTACGCTCGCGTTGAAATTCCGAAGGCAAAATTATTCTTCTTTTTTATTTGGAAAGCAGAATACCGAGTCTAGCAAAAATACACTAGAATTAATAATTGGAAAAAGTGAAATTCTAATAAATAATGTACTGCATAATAACACATTTATTGTAAACTAAATTTATTAAAAAATTGTAAGGCAATTATATTTGCACGAAATCGCACGATTGTCCGGTAAAGTATAAATGTGCAAATATTTTTTAACCTGTACGTAGAAAATTTTAGGATACGCTAATCATAATAAAATATGATGTTTACAAATTAATGTAATGGCTCGTTCTTAGTGAGCAAATAAGTTCCACACAATATACGTTTACTAATGGACAATTTTACTAGTAGACAATTTACTAGTAGACAATTTTATAAAATTTCTTCAATTGCTTGCTACCTCAAGAAATGTAATGTTATTTTATAAATGAATAAATCCATGAATAAATTCTAATAACGATAATTATGATTTCGACCGTATGAATAACGAGATGTTTATTTTGAATTTTGAAAAATTATTATTTATATTAGCTTAAGAAGGTAACATATTACTGTTATATACCCGTTATATACTATAGAATTAGAAGATATTTGCATATATTTCCAGAAAAATATAAAAATATCTGCACGGCGAGTGTCTAAGGAACGATTATCAGTGCATTACTGAAAAATCCGCGTCGGTAATTCCGCACGAAATACCGTGAAGCTCATAAAGGTGTCTCGGTGAATTTGCTACCAATCATAGTGGTGACATACAGTTTGAAGCTCATTATCGATGTGAGAATGTCTTTATAGGTAAAATTATTCGTATATGGCCGATCCATTAATTTCATTTATGATTCAAACTGAATCAATTACGAAAGGTAAAATATTTCTTTTTTAAAAATTATTATAATGTTACTTCATTACCACTCCTAAATTACTGTGTTAAAAAAACTACTTTTTTAAGCACAAGTTTTCGGGGTTTTTTTCAGTTTGCACTATTCTATAGCGTATGGTTCAAAATTCCCATAAGAAACTTATCCGGGAAAATTAGGATATAAAATATTCGGCCTTCTCACCCGATAGCGATACGATTAAAACTATTAAAATTAGTAAAGATAGAATTGAGAAAGACATAGTACTGTAATTACATTAACGATTACATCTCCACGATCGCTGTTTGTTGTTAGAGAGAGAGGGAGGGGGAGGGTAGAGCAACTCGGTACCGGCAAATTGGGAAACACGACTGATTTTGCGCGCCTCGTGCACGTATACACTTTTGTCGTTCGTGTTCCGTGAAAGATAAGCGGAGCCTTCAGGCTTTACCTTTTGAAAATGGCGGTAGAAGCATCGAAGATGCCGGAAGAATGTAAATTGCCTAGCGGCTCGGCTGGAAAATCGAACATTATTCAATCTCGGAAGAATCCGAGTGAATTATGCGTGTATGTGCGCGTTCCTCCTTTTCAAATAAATATCGCGTGGCTTGGCGCCGCATACATAACGCGCATCAAAGACTACGTCCAGAGCCAATTTGAGGATTTTTTTCGAGATGTTGGTTTCGTCATTTTGTACAATGAGAAAACAGCTGTGCGTAACATTTACTTTGAATTTTATGCTCTGTTAAATTACGTCTCGGCATAAAACGACAGTCACGTTAAAAAATGAAAGTATGGGTGAAGAACCCATTGTTGAAGCGCGATAACTCCATAAGTTTATGAAAAATGGATTTTGTAAGGCAGTCATAAATTGTAAGGATGCGGATATATATTTATGTTCGAACGCGTTAAAACTAACCGCGTCTCAATTTTATGGCTTTTCGAGATTTCATACAGAAATTTACAGGAAAATTAATAGAAAAAAGGGAGAGAGAGCAACATTAGAGTTTTTTTTTATGATTATATTATTTTTATTTTATTCGTTTCCAGAGAGGCATAAGGTTAATTTATTTGAATTCACTTATGCGAAATTTTTCTTCTTATACGGAATCAATTCAAAATTGTTATAGTTCATTTCACAACAAAAAAATTTATGCCTCGACACGTTTGCGCAATTTCCCCCGGTAACTGTTACCTGTTAAAGTTTCTTTACCCTTTTGGCTTCTCATTCTGTAATAAACTTAAGAACGTATATGCATTTAACGTTCGCGTGTCTGGAGGAATATTTTTACTCGCTGTAATAACAGTTTACGTAAGCTTCGATTATGCACGATCATTATTTTATCATATTACTAATATAGACCTCATTATTACCTTCCATTACCATGTTTTAGCTTTCTTGTGTTGAAACTATTAAAAACATGAAATTCTGAAAACTTGCGCCCACATACAAAAAGTTTTTCTTGCGACTAAATACAGTTTGCTCGAATATTTTTGATAAATCAATTTACGGATTTTGTAATATATCTGCGATTCTATGAGAAACGAATACACATTCTGTATGTTTTATTCATGTTGTGTAAACAGATTTGCACTTTACAATTATTAATGTAATTATATCTGTAATTGTCCTCGGAAACTCGTTCAAACTTGCGATCGCGCGTACTTGCGCCCCGACACTGTTTTACGAATGTCAAGTATGCGCTATTGCCACATATCGCCGATGCACTCTCCAACCCCCCTCACCCTCCCCTCTCTCTTTCTCACTATCTCGACGAAACAGCCAATATAAACCTACAATTATTTTCGCTATTAATTCACAACGAGTCTCCGAGGAGCCGTCTATCTACGAAGATGAGAGGGTCAGGGATGTAGCGGAGGCGAGAATACCTCGAATCGTAACTTCAACAAGAGCGGGTGTGGGAGCTGAAGCCGGAATATGCGAAGAATAACGTGAAAGTCTTCAAAGTGATAAGACATATATCGAATTCTCGTTTAACCTTGTAAAGAAAAATTAACCAATAAGGACATTGTAAGTTGCGCATGCCAAGTACTTGTCGGGTATAATATTTACGTCCGATTTCATTCCTATGCGCGTGTCAGAATTGTGGGCGGTGGATGTAATCCTACCGATGGATAGCATCGACGATCTCCAGAGCGGAGTTTTAATTCAATAACGTGTAAAGCAATTTCATAGATAAAATCTGAAATACCGCTATTATTCATCAGTAAAGTGGCGCTAGTTAGGCAGAATTTATCGGAATGATTCTGCGTCAGTCTTATCGACATATTGGCGGATCGTTTTTTTGTACAATGTGTAAATAACGTATATGAGATCTTATTAATTATGTATCCAAACGAAATTTCTTAATATGTAGATATATAGAATAGAAAATAAAATCTTTATATTTAGTTTCTTATCTAATCTACAAACAGAAATCCACTGTGTATTTTTACAGTTCGCAATACACGGATATACATAAGTTTATACGCTTTCTTCGTGGATGCGCCGCGCAAAGCATCCATTCGAATGACGACTGAATTTTCTCATCTGATAAAAAATTTTAATTAAAATAAAAGATCGAGGGTTAAGCAAATCTTCTTATTTTAGCTGAAACTGCCCTATAATATAGTAAAACTCGAAAATTTGCCAATTCCCCATCGCTCGGACAGATGCGCACTTCTACCGTACGGCCTAAAGTCAAAGAGTTCGACGAGCAGCACTCTAAGATAAACCCAAGCCCTGTCCGTACTACAGGGGTATAGACACTGAGCAGCTCGTGGCAGAGGGGACGGGGCTATGAAACTAACAGGCGAAAAATTACGGTACAGTCGTTGGAGCAAACCCGGGAAGGCCGCAAGGGGAATCAGGCTTGAATCACGCTCTTCCGACGAAATGTAATAAACGTACTTGGTGGCTGGTAAAACACTTTATAGTCCAACCCTTACGAGACCAATCACCGATTATTCCGAGACTCCCTCCTCTGTGTGTGTGTGTGTGTGTGTGTGTGTGTGTGTGTGTGTGTGTGCGTGCGCGTGTGTGTATGTATAATCAGATTCACCACTACCGTAATTTTGGAAATTTCGTGAATCGCACTCTGCGATTGAATATCGATGCGCGCACTTTCCGATCTTAAGGCAGTTCGACGACAATTTATTAGGTGATCCATCAAAAAATAAAACTATCCCAAACTGGCTATGACCGAAAAGAGAAATCATGTTCATTATACGAAACGAGGAATCCCTCCTCTTTTCTCCGTTCCCGATAATTCAGTTAAAGCGCGACTAATCCATAGTCTTGCTCGAGATAGAATCAAGTAGCGATGGTCCGGATTTGATCAGACGCGTCATTTATGAATTTTTATATAGCCTACCTAGACGTATACGATACGCGGTTGGATGATCTATTTCTATCTGTACACGAGTCGCGTGAATCGTACAACGGAAATTGAAATTTGCGCCAAAGTCCAACTTGTTCTTGTCGCTAATAATCTAGATTTCATTATTAAATGGTCAGTACTGCTAATGCGGCAAGTATGCGTTCGAAATTCATTAATTTAGCGCGCGTCCAATGGGGCGAGCGAGCTGCAGTAATTAACCGACCGCAATTCGCGCATATATATATATATATATATATATATATATATATATATATATATGTATATACGGGATACCACGCGTGTACGCAGCCATCAACGTGAATATTTGAAGTGACATTATATCTTTGTTGGATTGTCGGTGTTTGAAAAAAAAAAAATTTAATTACATCAAATGGAATGATACGAATTTTTCAGTCAACCGAGAAGATCATATCTTCATAGCTAAATACGCGGGTTTGCTAGTTTTGCTTTATTTTCACGATGAACAGATCAGTCCTGAAATTCGAGCATTTTTTATTATACATAAATAAATTTATTTTAAAATATAGAAATTAAATTTTTAATTATAGATATTAAATTTTTATACTGGCAACAGAAATGTATATCTTATTAGCAATTTGTGAATTTAAAAAAAAATATTTTATATTAATTATTGTTGTTAATAAAATTTTATAAAAAGTTGCTTTTAAAATATTTATACATCAGTGACACAGATTAAATTAAATGAATTGTTTCGAGTGATTTTAAATTGCTTTAATGTGATATAATAGGTCCAATTAAAATATTGCTATTTATTATTGATTACATTTGATTACAAAATTAAGTTCTATCAAAAACTGGTTATCAAATCATGGGCATTCTGATTATAATATTAATATTAGATTTAAAAAGAAAAATTAAGTTTTGTTAGATGCATTTTAGATGTTCAATTTCTATTTTCACATAATATTCTCACTGTTAAAAACTTAAATTGTTCTCCTAAAAATATTATATTAAAATATAAAAACATTGAATACGTATTTTACGAAAAGTTTGTTCCTCAGGAACAATATATCAAATCATTTTGCTATTCGGTTAATATTAAAACATGTTGGCCTGTATTTTTCTTTTAGCAATAAAATCTCTTAAATTTGCTTCGACGTTTCTTTCTTATGAATATTTTAGATTTTTAGCTTTATTATGTGGAAGGTCAGTTCTTCGAAAACATGTTTTATTCCAGGACTGAATTTATACTGAACGTATCGTTTCAAAATTGCCGATATAATCTCGATTTCCATATAAATGCGAACAGTTGACACTTTTAGCAATTTATTATTATGATTTTCAATCAAGTCGAAGTACCATTAACATATGTCGCATTCATATGCTAGCTTCTCGTATATTCCTTGAAACGTATGGGCAATGCTAAATTTTCGTATTTTGTCATCAATTTTTTGTGATGTTGCAATTAAAAAGGAAAGTGGACGATATGCGTTTATGTACACTCGATAGAAATTAAGTAAAATTATTATAATTCAATAAATATTTACTTAAAGATTATATTAATGATTTTATTAAACTAAATTTGCTTTAAATAAGCATTTATTTAATTTAAATATAGTTTCTTTGCTTTAAATAAATATCTACTTGTTATTGTTCTCAGAAACATGTGTTTAATTCGTCTAATTTTTTTTCAATGTATCTTTCAGAGCATCTAATATAATATATTATATTAAGTGTCGTATACAAAAATTCTAAATTTTAGAGAAGGTAAAAATTCAACTATTTGCTAATAATTTTCATTATACGCATATTTTCTTTTGGCTCGGCAGGCCGACACGAAAATTATTCATTCACAATTTTCGCGCTCTTGCTGATCAACGGCTGTATATACATCTATACAGAATGGAACCGACGAAAAAAAATCTCCTGGTGTGCAAGAGAGAGAGGGGAGGGGGCAAACGCCAATTCATCCGGGCTTAGTGGCCCATCAAGTCCTCGAGAGCGTCGAGCCCCAGGATGACACTTAAGCTATTCGCGTGCGGGCAATCTCACCCCCCCCCACTCTTATCACACTCGCTCGTGTCCATATATTTTTTTTCGCGCGATTTACGCGAGCCTTTATACGGGGATCGCGTTTATCGCGTCGCACTGGGACGATCGAGTCGAGAGGCGTCGAGCAGATTTTTTAGCCTTCAGTCGCGGCGAAAAAAATTAATCGACGGCGCAGAAACAGCGACGAGATTGGAGTCGTCCGTTCGTTTCTTGCTTTGCTTTTTTTGCCTTGAACGAGATTCTTTCGGTCTGCCCTCCGTCTTATCCCCTTCTCTTGCGCGCGCGCATAGTCGGTAGTTTCACGAGCTCGCGGGCTTATTTCGTACGCGAGAGGCCTGTATACAATGCCCGAGGGACCGATGGCTAAAGGGCGCGCGTAAAGTAGTGGGTTGATTTGTACCTGCCCATTCGGAGGATGATCGAAGGGGCAGAGGGCCGTTTCGGTAAATTTCTGCGTTACTTGAACACGGAGCATGAGTAAATTTTTTTGGATAAATTTTTTTTCTCCCACAATTGGCCTAGTTCCTTGCATAGGCGGCACAGTACTCGCAGCGATTGTTAGAAATTTAGAAATTAAACTACTTCGGCATTTTTCATCTGTCAGGTCTAAAAGAAATATCTGCGTTTCTCATAGCAAACTAAGGTTGTTGTGAGTGAAATTTTTCTTTCTAAAATGCATCATATTCAATGAATTTTTCTCATTATCGACTAAATATCAATTAGATTCAAATGTCATTAAAGGCGCCGCTCCTTAACCATATCCCGCGAAACTAACTATAACCTTTGGTAAAATCTGGGAAAAGCATCGAGATAGTGGAATCCTAAAACATAATTAACGCAAATCAAGAAGCTTTCTCTTTGATTAGGTATGCGTGTTCGCGACCGCGCGCGCTCGCGTGTACGTGTATTTTCACTTTTCGCATGCGTAAAGTTTGTTTTTCCATGCGCGTTCTCGTTCAATAATAAGAAACTGTTCTGTAAAAGCACGCTAAAGTCATTTTTAAGGCTCAAGCGCACTAACCGCCCAGCAAGGGCTTATTACCTCGCGTACACAGAGATGTTTATCTTTCTGCTCGTGTTGCGTATACAATTTTCACTGTACAGTGATTAAATAAGCCGGCATACGATACTGCGTTTATCTTTAATTTCCATGTAGGGGCCACAATTCACGTTTTAGCGGTGTACACATATTCTCTGCGGTCGAGAAAAGTTTTGTTTTCTAAAGATAGATACGACATCGAAAGCCGGCTTTTCGACCGGGGTAACAATTGTGTCAGATAAAGCTAAATAGAAAGTCATATTATAAAAATTCGATAGATGTTTTATTAAATTTTTGTGATAGTTTTATGCAGGTGGTATATTTAAAAGTTAAAAAACAAAATATTCACCTATGGCTTTAAAATTATTTTAATCAGTTATAGTTATTTTGAAATCAAATATTACAATTGATTTTTTTATTAGTTTTATCAAATGTGGGTATCATAATATATTTTTTTTAATATATTTTTCCTAACATTATAGTTTTTAAAATAAAATGAAATATTATTTTAGAGTGCTAAACCATTTTTTGAACTTGTTAATGCTCATATTACATTTACAGTCAAGATGAATAGTAAAAGTGTAATAGTTTTCACATTGCCGAAATAGTTCATGAAATTTATTTTAGTATTGTTTCAAAATTATTTAAGTTTATTTTAGCTTGATTAGTACAATTAGTATAAATTATAATAACATTTTTGCTAGAACCAGAGCGCGAGTTAAGAAAGCGCGAATTTTCTTCCAGGTATTTTAATTTACTTCATTCAAATTGTAATTTTAAGGTGATTATTTATTTGTAAATACATTTAGAATATTAATTTAAAAATCTCAACATTATTATGACTTATTTATAATTATTTTTTAATTGTTTAATGTTTGTAATTTCAAACAATTAAATTTCTAATGATTATTTTTTAATAATTTACAATGACATTACAAATACATGTTCTTTAAAATAATTATTTGTTTTTGTATTTTCCACAGCTTATGAGGAAAAATAGTATACGCTAAGTTTGCGGAACTCAGAGGCGAACACACGCGCGCGTTGCAGCCATCACCCACTTTCCGCAGATGTAGCGTAATGTACTATTCTCGGTAGATTCATCAGGCGCTCTATTATACTACTATTATACCGGTGAGGATCTCGTGAATTGATAACTGCGGCCGCCGCAAAAGTCAAATAATCCCCTCGTTTATAGATTTGTCGCTTATCGCTAATTTATATATACATACGCACATCTATTCACCGCTACGAGCCTGCTCAAGCTTATTGAATATTACTGCGTATGAGTGTATTTATTATAAGCTTCATTGACGTCCTTTTTATACGAGCTATTCTTATTTCGAAGTGTGGAAACCTTATTTGTTATATAAGTTGACACTGATCTGCGCTGCTACTGTAGCTGCGAGCTTACAAATTCACTGAGTTGTATAGGAAGTTACGAGAGCGATAAATGGACTTTATGAAAACAAAATAGTACGATCCTTCAATTTCTAATTTTGATCGAGGAAGAATCCATAATTTTTATTACGAAAGATGACAATTCCAACTGTATGTATTAAGTAAGCAACTGTATGTATATCAAGTTTTTACTCGGAATCGTCTTCACTTCAAATCTGATTGACAGCTTTTTTTCTATTAAATTAAAACTGGAATCGTATTAATTCAGAATTCGAATTCGACATTCTGTTAAGCTTGTTTATAACGTGATTTTATCGTTACGTTGCTAGTTCGTAGTAAAAATCCTATAAAAAGCGATACAACAATTCTCTAACGTTCGTTGACTGGTTCTCGTTTGCTGATTTATAATTCAGAAATTAATTGCCAGTCAGATTATAACATGTATGAGAAAGGGAAAGATACAGAAAAAGTCTAGATTTTCATCAGAATCTAGAGAAAAATGGAAAATTGATAAATATATTCGTACATGTAGTATCACATGTTATTTTAATGAGGCTGAAATAAACAAAAAACTAATAATATTTGAGTATTTAGAAGATCAAGAATTACTTCATCATTTACACAAGTATAAACTTTTCAGCGTGTTATTAATGCAAAAGATAATTAAAGAATATTCATTTATTTTCAAATTATATTATTTGCTAAATGATACTTTTAAATAAACATTGTGGCATATATCACTGTAGATATACAGCAGCTACCGCGATTGAAAATCCAACTACACATGTAACACAACTTTCAAAAACATGCTTAAGAACGCTATCAACGCAGGTTCATTGAAAATCCAATAGTTCACGATCCAATGCGGTCGCGCTCCGCACGGACATTGAAATAACCGGGAAATTCGGCCGAGCCTCACCGTATATAATTTAATAAGCCCGTACGTTTAGTCGGACGTATACGCCTGTGCGTACGATTCGCGCAGAAACACGTGTGACAGGCAGCTTCGAGTTATCGTTGATGAACGGTGGTCTGAGTGGGAGGGAATGGAAAGGGGCCGAGGGGACTCATCCGTTCGAATCCCCCATCGTGTCGGTATTCCAGTGCCAATCGTGCCCAGCTAATGTGCGTACCACCTGCCACGTACGTATGTTTGTTTATTTACACATATGACGGTAGGGAAAATCGATAAACGCTTACGAAAATCGATACTCGATGTTACCCTCTCACTCACTTTCTGTTAATTATATCTCGCACATACATATATATATATATAATATATATATATATATACTATATATATATACTATATATGTGTAGGATAGGGCGATTAAGCCGGATTAACTAAGCTGATGATGGACAGAATGGAGTAGAGATAGATAGGTTGATAGATAAATAGATAGATAGGTAGATAGATAGATTGATAGAGAGAAAGAGGAAGAGAGAGAGATAGAGAGGGACAGTGAGAGATGGAGAGAGGTAGACTATATGTTTACATTCGGGTCATTTGCCACTGGCGCTATTCTTCAACTTAGTAAGCGGCTGCTCCACAATAATTATCCAGTCTGTTATCCTACGCGTATTTAATTCTGATATGAAATGTTTGCCTTATTAATGGGGGCGCATGAAACGGCAGACTTAATGATTTATTTACGGATGAGCGTCGAGATAACTAACGCGAAGGGAGCAGGTCTATAACTCGATAAATGAAAAAATGCGTTGGTCAGGTAGAGGTACCAACGACTTATATATATATATATATATATATATATATATATATATATATATATATACATATATAGTACCGAACGACTGGATTATCGACTACAGTTGTGTCCCTCGCGAAAAAAAAGTACGGCCCCACTCCCTCGAATGTCTACACGAAGATTCGTATAGTTATATAATTAATTGTTGGTAAATTCTCGATAACTAATAATCAATTCAATTTTACATCAAGACGCGCTGATTAAAATTAACACTAGCGTGCAATATGTTTGAGAGAAAAACAACAAATAAACTAGGAGTTGCAGGAGCTTCGTAAAATTCATAGCACCGCGGACCAGGATCCTAAATCCGGCAAAATTTTAATGGTGTCGTAGGCTTACTCACGAGTTCGCGTCCGAAGTTGGGTTTGGATAAGAATGGATTACAAAGATTCGAAAAATGAAGCGTCAGTTGAGCAATCCATGGGCAAGTCAAGTGAGACTATCTTATTTCCAAAGAACGTTTAAACGGACGATTGTAAGTTGTTCTGAAAAAATATGCTCATTTATATCCAGCAACGCGATCCTTAAGTTTTTCATCGCGGTCTCTACGTTATTTTAATAAAATAATTAGAGGAAAAATATTATACGTTAGCAAAGACATTGTTGAAAAATTACCTCCTATGACGACATATAAGATTCCTTGGTCATGACGTTATTACACAACATTAATATATATTATTTCACGTTGAAGCACAATCTTACAAGTGTGTACAGGTACAATGTCGCGCGTTTCGCAAGTCCGATATCTCTGTCTTTGTGAAAACTTTCAATTCAATGCGCTTTTGTTCGACCGCGACTACATATATACGCTCGCAAAGTTTGCTCACGTCATATTCCGAATGATCCGACAGGGGGAGGGAGATAGAGTGCATAAGTGCGATCCGTACATATGCGACCATTTTCTTCTCGCTGGCGACGGGGCGCAATGGCGAGCGAGCGCGGGATGCGGCACTCATTGGATGAATTAACCGAGAAGAAGTGCGAACACATGCTTAAAAAAAATACAAACAAAAACTGTCCAAAGGAGTTTTTGGAAGTGAAGAGCAGTATACGTCGCCGAAGCTAATACAAAGTCCGCCTGGAAAATTTCCTTAAATTTCTTCGCGAGGGTAATTGTCGAGCCGGATACTTATCGTCTTAAATAAAAAAAATATACAAAACAAAACAAAAAGAAGGAAAAAGAAGAAATATTTACACAGACATGCAAGAGCTGGAAAAAGACTAGAATCTATTGGAATTCGACCGTGAGTGGTACGAGCGAGACTTTAGTCCGACAGGCTGTATACTATAGAATACATAAACTGAGGATGGGCTAAACGGGAGTGCACTGTGTGAGTAGACAGGAAAACCATTAATAAACGAGAGATTTTGTTTAAAATTTCTCGCTATGTTGAAGCAACCCGTTTCAAAGACAAGATGAGTTATACGAAATTTTTCGCAAGTAACAATAATTTAATATTGATATTAGGAAAAAGCGTATATGAATCTGTGGTATCATTAAAATCAATATTTATTATTTACGGTTATATATAAAAATACTATAATAAATATACAGGAATCGATGTGATATATATATATATATATATATATATATATATATATATATATATATATAATAAGTATATTACCTTTTTAAGGATTACGCATACTGGATCCATATTACGATTATATAAAATTTTAACTTTGAACTCTATCTAAATCGTCGAGATAATTTACAAACCATCTTTTACTATATTTTTTTCGTCTAAGTGGAAAAATGAAGAATCAATTATTCCGACTTAAAAATCAGATTGAAAAAAACAGAAATGACACTTATATCTATGCAATAACAGTGAATAATTGCTTCAAATTTCAGTAACTTTCAGTCACATTTGTAGCTGAAATTTAAGTAAGTCCGTCATTAAATGAAAAATTCATTCACTGAATTTTCATCTACTTTCGTTTACTTCAATCTTCAAGAAGGATGACAAATTTTACTTATATGTGGGATAAAGGAGCGAGAAACCCGTCTTTAATATATAGTTAATACCGTCAGTTATGAGTTGTACATTACCAAAATCAATACAGATATAAATAGAAAAAATAGAAAATGAAAAATGCTATTCTTGTGTATTTTCCGCCACGTCACTCGATATTTAACCGAAAATTTATTTTTGTATAAAAATAGAAGAAAAAAGACGTGACCGAAGATCGCTCAAAATTTTTCTGACCGAGAATCTACAAATTAATCGCAACGAACCAAACAGGCCGCAGGCGTAAGATCGTACGCTTCACGTCCCAGCGTCACCTCACCAGTTTTATATATATATATATATATATCTACGGCATAACTCGCTCGCCTCCTTTGCCTCTCGAGGGAAATTTTCCAGATATCATAACTCCGGAGGGCGCGGTACTAGGGCCGAACCACCTTCGACCGCGACACAACGCGAGATAATTATATATATATATATATATATATATATATATATATATATATACACACATATATAAGATAGGGATACATTATAGGCTGGATGAAACAGTTGGCAATGCCGCGGCACGGTATTAAATCGAGTTTTTTTTAGATCTGTATGCGCGAACAACAGGCGCGTTGATGAGGTGTTTGCGAAACAAACTGAAACCGAACGAAACCCTGAATGAAATGCAGGCTTTTTTTTCTTAAATTGTCGAATATATTTTATTAAATTGTCGTTGTTGTATATAGTTTAGGAAAGCGTTTCCTCCCTCGATGAATAATTTTAATTCTTAATATGCGAAAAGTGGAGGTGAAATTATGCACCGGTAAAGAACGATATTCTATATTAATATATGGATGGCATTGATTAATTTTAAATATTGAATAATCGTATGTATTTTGGCTGGCTGGTTACGAGTGAAATACTAAAATGTAGCCATAATATTGTTTTTTTTTTGGTTTTTAAAGATACCTCTGAAATCACTGAAAATTATATAAAGGTTCTCGTGATAAATGTCATAGAACTCGGGACAATCCATAATGTTTGTTTAATCCACTTTTTCTCTTTTAATTTCAAATTAATTTCGAATGAAAATTCAGTTCCATACGAAATTAATCCGCGGTGTAGAAAGTACAAAATTACGAAAATCGTTTTGACCGGCATAAAGCTCGAATTCTATACTGCATTTTTCATAATATTTACGATTAAAATTATCGAACGAGCAATAACGGAATCAGAAACTCAAAAGGTATTTCGTGGACTTCAAATTTAAGACTTCTTCTTCTAAACAGAAACAAAAAGACCCTACATTTTATGACAGATTTTTATTCGTTATATCTACTTCTAGTTCATTGTTGAAAGTCTCGACTTTTTTATCGCGTGTGAAAATATGATAGTAGATTAAGGAGTATTTATATAGAACAATTGATTAATGTGATTTTTTTCTTCAATCAGAGAATGGATTACCGTACGACCTTTCAAACCGATGGAATTATTATCCTTTTTTGATAATTTTATTTGATACCGCGCGTACATGTAATTGAAAGTTTGGATTAAAAATAACGTCTTTTTAATATAATGTATTGTTTATTCCACAGAGTAATATTAACATATAAATCAAGCATATACAGCGAGAAAACGGCTTCAATATAGTACACAGAGAAAATGTTTCACAAATCTGAACCAGTATTTCCATCTGGTTAAATGTATTCCTTATAACTACCGCAGCATTAATGGTTAGGCTATGGCGCGGGAAAACTATAGCGTATTCGAACTGTGAAGAATCGGCCGTAGTTCGAGGTTAAAAATATTATATAAAATGTTTTATATTTTATTTTATTTTAAATGCATAGGCGCTATTATATATATATATATATATATATATATATATATATATATATATATATATATAAATTTTCTTTCTATTCAACTTCATATTTGCAACTAACGATTTATACATATTGTATTGTATAATAACAGGCTCTTACAGAAAACTGTATGCAATAGAAGAAATAGCAACAGTCGACTGTCAAATTGAAGAAGTTAACAATTATACCATACATAATGATAGAGTACTTCAGGGGATATATTTACGCCTTTAGGGGTTATATCATATTTACATCGCTTTATAGATAGTCATTCTCGTGTTTTTCTGAAAACACATCCCAGTGTTGCGATAACCCTGCCGTTCGAGGGCGAATAATCAATTATACCAAAACGGTCAATTCACATAACTACACTGAAAAAAATATTTTCCGATATCAAGTAAGAATTTATTTGTTTTGTACCAAGTAAATAATTTTCTTAAATTAAGAACATATTCACTAGATTTAAGAGTACGTGGTTCGATTCAAGTGAATTCTTCTTGCATTAAGTAATACTTCCTTGATTTAAGAAGATGCTTTCTCAATTTAAGAAAATAATTTACTTGGTACAAAACAAGAAAATATTTATTTGATAACAGATATTTTTTCTCAGTGTATAGACAATCAGGACCAATTTCTCTCCGTGTACCTTTTCTTATTAACTAACTAACGCTTTGAATCCACTTTATAATATTCTATATTTTGTCATATAATTATCTAATCGCTTAAATATAGGCACGCACTATGTGAACACTTATGGTACCGTTATTTTTTTATACGATAACACACGACCAAAGAATAGGGTGACAATGCTTTTTCAACAGTATATAAAAGCAGAAAACTAAAACCCGCATAGGTAAATATTATTCGAATCGATATAAATAGACACTGACCATTCGTTTACTGCTCCATTATGTTCAACATTATTTTCCGCAAATTCTTATAAATATATATATATATATAAGAATTTGCGTAGAATTGTATAGAATTAACTGGTTCTATACAGCAGTATAGCCATCGACAAGGAAGCTCGAAGAAGCAGGACGGGGGTTAGTGGCACATCCGCTTTTAACGTACGCGCATTGGCTAGATTGGAGGGTAGAAGGGGCCAATATGAAAATTCAATTAGACTCTGAAAATATAAAATACGATTTTCCTTTTAATGCAGCATGCTATACTTTATAATATTTTATAATCTTATTTATAAGTAGATTACACTAATAAAGTATGATATATGTGACTATTAAATTTACATTCAATGTACATTTGCCTATATAAATGTTAAATTTTTCTTGAATGATTATATTTATATCATCTTCATTTACATATTCAGCAAGCAAAAAAATCAGGATAAATTTTTTTTTATTTAATACTATTCTTCAATAACTCAATATTGAAGTTCTTATATTTAATAAGAAACTTATTTTGTTTTACATTTTATTCATTGTTAGTTGATAATGTCGAAAAATCATATGAAAATTTTTCTAGAAATTCTCAAATACACTTTTAAGCGCTCGTTATAATTCAAATGAATTGGGAAATTCACTAAGAAAATGAATTTTTGGTTCAATCAATTTTAAAATTATCTTTGTAGCTATATATGAAATCTTCTATGTCATAAACAACTATGTCGTTGGTGGCCTGTAACCAGTTGAATAAAGTATAAAAGTAATTATATTTTGATAAATAAATGAAATATTATATTTTACGTTCAAACGACTAAAGTATGCGATGGGACAGGGAAAATATCAATTTGATTATTTTGAATTTTAACTAACATGTATTTGATTTGAACCCAAAGACATATAAATTATCCTATATATCCCCATATATTTTTTCAATCATTTTAACTATGTCCCAACTGTATGGGAAAACGAAAAGAAATATGACTTTTGTTCTACAGCTTATCTATCTCGCGCCGCAATTAATGTGCGTTTGTAGATATTTAACCGCAGTCAAGTGAAAAAAATCGCTCCTCCCTGCTGCATTAATGCTCTACTGATATATCACACATGTGCACGCGTCCGAACGAGAGGTGTAAAAATCCATTTCTTCGCGGACATATTGTCATAAAGTCGCAATACCTCCTCGACCTGTCAGCTCGGAGGGAGGGCAAAATCTTTGCGACCGATTTATTCATACGTCTCCGCTTCGAATGCGGAGCAATGCAGTTGTCCATACACATTTATATACATTTATATATACAATTGGAAATTTATGCACGCTTTTATCCGATTCCGTATCAGTTTCAATTGTTCGTGCCTCCCCATTCCGCCTTCTCCTATCCTTTATTACAGTAAACTTCACATTCTCGTCATCATTCGCGCTGAGAAATTCTTTATCAAATACTCGAAAATCAGTCCAAACTGATTCTATTCGCCGCGCTCGGCGATGACGCCGTCTTGTGCCCGCGATGCGCTTTGCTATGTTGCATTTTTCATGTATTATTATATATGAGAGCTGAACGTTTTAAAACTTTCAATAGGTTTTTAGTAATTGCAAATGAAAAAGTCAATGATCATGGGAAATCGTGTTGGAAATTTATGGTAATAAATAAAGATATATACTGCCTATATTAAGGTGGTTCGAGCACAATTCAAATTGCTGGAAAATTACATGAAGTCTTGACAGTTTTACAACACAAAATGTTAAATGTTTTATAAACAAAACTGTAGATTTTATAATGAAACTTAGTTATAATACTACAATTTTTCAACTCTTAAAGCGTATTTTTCACGATATACCGACCGCATGATCTCTGTTAAAAATTCAAGTACTTTCATAACTCAAGGTTAAGTCTGTCAATTATGGAAAATGAAAATAACATTGAAAAGACTTCAAAATAAAAATTCAACTGAATTAGAACAGAATTAAAAAGGTTATTGCATGAATTTTTATATAGTTTTACGGGATATATTGAGCAGGCAGGAGCATTTTCAGAGCATCTTATTTAGCTCGGTAATCACGCTCGATCCACCTTAAGCAGTCGAAAACACTAATAAATAATGGAGCTGCACATTCTTGCATGCTTGTTTAAACCATTCAATTCATAATGGCTTTCGTAACTCTAACCGCAAAGGTCTTTGAGGCATATATGAGAAATCTTAAGAAGTAGAAACCTTTTATTATCCTTAGACTTTTATGTTTCCATAAATTTTTTTTTAAGGAAAATGTAGATTATTTCGTAACCGGAAGCACAGTCGTGCAGTATTGAAGTCCATTTGCTAATGCGCGTTTTCACAAGAATTATATTTTTGCTTATTTGTAATGTATCTTTGAATATTCTAATAACTACATAAATTTCACTATGAACTTAGTTTAACATCCTTTAGAACTAAATATGGTGTTTATCATATCGTTTAGAGTATCAAGAAAATTTTAATTATATTATTCAATTAATTTAATTCGCTTTCTCGAAAGCACGAAAAAATAGAATATAGAATGAGCTTCTGATATAATTTTTATACATTTCCGGAACAATTAGAAGTTCAATGAATAATAAAAATTCGCTCAAGCAAAAGTAAAAATTACGAGCAGTGGTTTCGTAATTTCGATGATTTCTTAACTAAAATTTGTCAATTATATTCAAATGAACTAAATTAAAATTAAGTAAGATTATCTAATAAAATAATCTATTAAATAATATTTATAAAATACTTGAAGATCAACCATGGACTATGGAATAATTTGCCAGATGTAGTTCATAATGCTTTATCTACATCAGACGTTTAAACACCAATTAACCAATTAAAATGATTTGGATTTTGTTTACATATTTTACTTTAATAATACTTTATAAATAACAAACGCAAGTACAATCAATTGCCATGAGAATTTTTAATTTTACCATATTATAAATACATTACATGCTGCAATTTATCTAAGTATATGTAAATCCGTTTCAATAAAGTAATATATTTTTCATTATATTTTAGATTTTATATTTTTTGTTTTATTTTAATGATAACGCGTTTTCTTATAGTAAATATATAAAAATAATATGCACTTAAAATCATTGTAAGTAGATGTAATTAATTTTCTCTTAAAATAACATATTACTATAGTTACTTAGACAAATTTTGATAATATTTTTTTTTTGTTAATTCACTAACAAAGAGCATGTAATGAGATACTTAAAATTAAATAACCAGTTAATTTTCTTATTTTAAAAGAATATTCACATAAATATTAATATTTGCTATAATTCTATAGTGAATCATGCTTAGACCGACCTGCTAATACTGGACGTAACTTATACTTATAAAGAGTTTGTAAGCGCGCTGGCGCTTAACTAATAAAGAAATAAATGGACGAAAATCAATCAGAAGAAGACCAACACGATGAATCCATAGATTTGATAAAAAAAAAAAAAAAAAACGAAAAAGACGAAGTTCTTGCACGCCTGATTCGTTCGCGAGAATATCATAAGCATAGAGCCTGAAAAAAATAAACCCCCAACGCTCGCCCCATAATAAATAAACAAATGTATATAATAAATAAGACTCGGAGGAATCCTACCTTCCTCAGCCACTATACAATTCCGGCGCGTGCGTGCCTATTCCCTGCAACAGGTCGTGTCTCGACTATCGGGATGCGGGATCTCTCCTACAGCCCGGCTCCCAAACGCGTCTCTACGATGCACGCGGTCTCGTGCTGATCTCGCTTACGTAGAAATACGTTACTTTCTGGCCAAGCCCGTACAATAGACGACGCGCAGCTGATGCAGATTGAGATATATATATTTGTGTGTGTGTGTGGGTGCGTGTGTATTTGTGTATGTATCTATACAGCGCGTACAACAACCCTTGTCGTCGTCGTCCTCGTCGTCGTCGTCGTACTCGTTGTCGTCCGACAGCCGGGGTGGCGGGGGAGGTTATCGGGCCAAGAGATGTGCGGAATGAGCCGTCGACAGTCCCGATTCCCCGTTTATATAAGCCGCCGGGGGGGAGCGAGCGCGCACCCACGCGACCGAGAGCCATTGCGCGCGCGCTGCACCTTCTACCCCCTCCCCCGGACACCCCGCAGCGAAGTGCGGGCGTTTAAGAGCCACTAGCACCTGACGCGATGCGCCGCGCCGCTGACGATTATTATTATTATTATTATTGTTATTATCATCATCATCATCATCATCATCAACATTATTAATTATTGTTATTGTTATTGTTTTTGTTGTTATTATTATTAATATTATTATACATACATCTCTGTCGGGGGACCGGTACCGGACGTACAGGGGGCTTGGACAAACGACGAGCTAGGCTGGAAAATCGACTTGAAATATACGGAGGTAGAGATTTTTGCAAGATTTCGATCAAAATGAGTCGTCAAGGCAATATTTTTACTTGTATACGGATGCTGGGCTTGTTACGTTAATTTTTCTTTGGCAATGTCTTTCTTGGCCCTGTCTGGAATTTCGAGACAAGACCGACTCCAAGAGTAATTCCAATGGTGGTGAGTTTTGTTGAAGCCCTAGCTGCTGCTTTTAAATGCTTCTGAAATTCTGAAGAACAATTGAAATTTTTCTTTTAACATAAAATTATTTAAATAATTCGAAATTTCTGTACATTTCTTTTGCACTTTAAATTTGACCATTGAAAGTGTACATTAACGAAATATGAATATTTCAAAATACAATGTATAAGCGAATAGAAAAGATGTTTAGGAAAACTCAGTCACATTTGAAAACACAAAACTTATACAATGTTACAATCCTGTATTTCTATAATTTTTTGCGAGAAATTACTATTTGTGATACTATAACAGAACGCTTCTTTCTGCCCTTTTGAAACTGATGCATTCCAAAACTCCGACGTAGTGTGTGTGTGTGTGTGTGTGTGTGTGTGTGTGTGTATCTAATAAATCAAAACGTTAATTGAATGCAAATGCGTGTCTCTCTCTCTCTCTCTCTCTCTCTCTCTCTCTCTCTCTCTCTCTATATATATATATATATATATATATATATATATATATATATATATATATATTATATACGTATATATACGTCCAATGGGTACAGTGAAAATCATCTTTGATTCTCTAAACACTAACAGATCTTAATCGCCCTTGTAAAGCTATTTAGAATTTTGAAAATATCTAAAAGTTCATAAAAACCTCTGAATTTTATTCAATAACTATACGAAGTTTTCGGAACTCGTACACACACACACACACACACACACACACACACACACACACACACACACACACACACACACATATATATATATATATATATATATACACGGACGAGCGCAGAAACAAAATGTGCACTTTTGTATATTATAAACATTCTTCGGACCTTCTTTTTTTGGAAATATTCTGAAAATTGGGAGCGCAATACATCAAGTAGACCAAAAATGTTAAAGGGAGAGATACATAAAGACGTACTTGGAATACTTTCAATAAGGCATTGTGCACAAAGCGGACTCCAATGAATTCCGCTCAAGTTTATGTACTTTCAAATTAATTTTTTAACAGAAAGTTAAAGAAAATATAGGACAAGAAAAATAAGGTTTTTTGTTTCATAAATCTTGTGTTGTTTGTAACAATCGCTTACCTGTCTTCTTATTTGAACCTTGGCAATTACAAACAAAAACGGAATCTAAACTGACTATAATAATCAATAAAGTAGCTTCGACTAATTGAATATTTGCTACATCATTGTTTCATATTTTACTATATTAAGGTAAATAAATTTGTCAAATTATATTTCATAATTATTTTCAATATTTATCAATAAATATTACCAGTAGTAACGATAATAGAGAAATAATAGAGAAAGGTTAAAATCATTTATAGATATTTCTAATTGTGTAAATAACTCCAAAAGATCTCAAATACATAATGTATTGCGAGCTATAACCTATAATTCGATAATCAGTATAATTAGCAAAACTTTCGTTAAAAAAAAGTAAAAACTTGGCAATTAGATTATAAGGCGAAACACAAACACACACACACGCACACACACACACACATATTGATATGAAACAATTATAGTAATTTTGCAAAGGGAATCTCAGTACCTCGAAATAGCATATAATTTATTTACATTTCTTTGATTCTAACAATAACATCTAATTTTCAATAAAACAAAATTATTTTTATAATTTTTCTATATATATATATATATATATATATATATATATATATGTGCAAATTTATTTTAAATACCGTTTTTTAATTTATATTTTATGAATAAATTATTTATATATTATTTTATTATTAATTTTGTTTTTACACATTCCGATTGAAAACTGCATAGTTTTGTCTACTAGTATGCCTCTATTATTCAATGTATTATTATTCAATAAAAGGTGTTTTATCGAATTGTCGATACGCATTCCATGGATCTCTTCAATCCGCAAACTTAACGGCTACTTAATATCCACTATCGAGCAGTTTCGTTTTAATGGATAAGTAGAAATGGGGCCCGTTTTTCCCTCTATATGCTTACAGTCCGATAACAACGTGCAATACTATATATATATATATATATATATATATATATATATATATATATATATATTTATATAGAAAAGACGTAGCATTTTCTATTAACCGGCATAAGAGGTGCCAGTTGGTTTTAATACCAAGGGGGGCGCATTTTTACTGCGCAGGAGTCCCTTTACCGTCTCGCAATGCCGGAATTAAGCTCTCAATCTAACAATTCGAGAAATAATTATAAATATATCTATTACCGTGCAACTGGGTATATTGTCAATATAAGCAGCTACATAGAAGTGTTTTCTTCGATTTGCAAAATGCATTGATCCACCAAGATTTGTTTAATGGCGTTTCGACCTCTTGAATATGAGCAGTGAAAGAGAGTGAGAGAGAGAGAGAGAGAGAGAGAGAGAGAGAGAGAGAGAGAGAGAGAGAGAGAGAGAGAGAGATAGAGAGACAGAGGTATTTGAAACAATGCAATTGTTGGTAATAAGTAATTGAATTTTGAAACATTTTAGCAAGAAAATCTGTATCTGGAAGAGAGCAAAATATGTTAAGGTATTTTTTTCGCTCTTTGGAAAGACAGCGAAACTTTGTCTGGCCTATATATAGTTAGACTTAAAATAAAACAAGAAAGTTGGGCGCATTATCTGTGTCGGATTATTTCTGTATTCGGTTGGCATTCTTCTCAATTAATACTTATATTCATAAAATGACTCGTGACAAATCATGAAAGAGCATTTCGTATATGATTTTTACAATTACAAAGACCAAGGAAAACCCGTGAAACTTTTGAACAAATGAAAATTAGATTTTATTTGTTGCTAATTTCGATGACTTTAGAACGCTGCAACTTTCTTTTTAAACGGTATATTGGAAATAATTGATTAATAGTGATTAATTACAGTAATTTATACGTATCATCGGTTAGGAAAATTTTGAACTTTCAAAGTAAGATCTTTTAAGCAAAATTCGAAGTTTCACAAAAATTACAAGACAAGCAACGAGCGAGAAGCCTAATTTTTCAGCTTATCATTTGGGCATTCAAAAGTAGTTACTCACAGATTACTTAAAATTCTTTCCATGTATAATATTATTCTTCTACCGAATCAGTTGTGTCTCGCATATTCCTAAGTACAGCCTTAAAATTTTAACGCTTAAAAGACAACTCGATGTAATACAATGAGCTTTTCTGAAACTACTAAAATGTCTTTAAAATTTTAAGTTTTTTATATCAATTTAGTTCCACCAAGTATTACAGTCTAATTCTTTAATCATTTATCAACTTATAACTTTTTGAAAGTTATTAACAGAGACTGATTTATATTTGAAGCCTTTTAAACGCGTAAATTGTTATAATAATTTTTAATAACAGAATGCATTCAAATGAAATTTTAAAAAGTCGTGCTCTCGAAAAATTTGCGAAAGCCCTCTCACTCCTTTAATAGACTATGGAAGTCTGTTGCTGTTCAACTAACCATAATTATATTAATATACTCTATAGACCATAAATATAGAGAGCTACGATAAATAATCGGAGGGGTTGGAGGAGTAGGAGATTAAGCCATGTATTTCTTTTTTATTATTTTTCGTTATTCGTGTTTCTGTCCTTGTTTTTCAGAAAACTTCTCATTCGCTCGATAAAGAAATAGAGCTTATCGCCCCGCGCAACTTACGTATAAACATCCACCTCGCACCAAAGGTGCGTTTATGAAATTACATAAACGTGTCGACAATCGCGCCGACAAGATAATTACATAGCATCGTTCGTTGGATATTTTATATATGTATATATATATATATATATATATATATATATATATATATATATATATATATATACTTACTACATAATGTCTTCGGCAAGCTTGACGCTTCTCGTAAATACCAGTCGCGCGCGTTTCACATACATGAAAACGAAATTTCGGCCGATGCGACATAAATTTTAATAGAGCCAATCGAACGATTATATTTATCCACGCGCGCGTGTATATGTGCTTGTACAGTACACGAAAAGGACCGCTTCGACGCATGAAAATAATTATTGTGCCCGCAAAAAAGGAAAAATTTCGATTTTGTTTGGGAAATAAAAGTATATATCATAGTGAAACTGGAGGTAGAGGATTTGGTTGTAAAAACGCGCAAAGACAGGGCACTATGGGGATCTATATAGCGTATAATATTAGATTTTCGTAAACATTTGTTGGACTAATAAAAAAAATGTGTATGTACAGCGTGAATTTTATGGATGGCGAAAAAAATGCAAGCGGACGATCCTTTTTATAAACTATACCATACGCTATAACCCCTTATTTTATTATACGATCTGTGTATATAATAGATATACGTTAATATTCCGTGCGCTCGTTTTTGTAAATTTAAATATCTCGCTCGAAGCTCGAGTCGAAATGAAAATTCATTTCAATGTCTAATTATTGTACCTATTTTTTTACTTTCAGATGTGGACAGTTTGCTCACAATAAAGTTCGAGTTTAGAGCGAAAACCGAATCTTATACCACAAGTTTCTGGTATATGGATAACCGTTTGATGATATTAAACCGTTTGTTGGTCTATGCGAATGCGCGCGCGCGCGTCTTCGAATTTTTCCCCTAGCCGTATTTAAGTATAAACACGCCTTTATATATAGTATTTTTTTCATACACATTCGGAGCGACGAAAATAAACTTTCAATGAAAATCTCCGAAAACATGCTTATCGCAATCATTCCAACCTCATCGCGTGGTAGAGCATCGGAAATAGAGGCGCAGGAAATCCTCGCGATTCCCGATATATATCGACACGTCTATAAGCAGTAGAGGCTCACAAACATACGATTATCCTCCTCATCCCCACTCCCATCTCACAACGTATTCTATATTTAGGAACTGTATTAAATAATTGACATATATTTTTAAAAAGGGCATGAAATTGCACGCATATCGCACGATCGACCAATTAAATATAAAGGCGTCTCGGTTCACGACGTCATGAAATCATAATGTCACACGGTGTGACGTTGTGTATGTATATATATATATATATATATATATATATATATATATATATATATCTATAAAAATAAAAAAATAGGAAAGGGTCATCGACTGAGAAACCTTAACAAACTGTTCGAATGACGGGTGGGATGAAATGGGGTGAAAGGAAGTTCGTCTTTGCCTCCTACGTACGAGAGGAAAGAGTAAAGCAGGCGAAAAATCACGCTAATGCCCGGGAATTGATATATATATATATATATATATATATATATATATATATATATATATATATGTATCTAACGACGAGCGAAAGCGAGGAGCGCGCGAGCGAGTCCTTGCGACGTCTGGACTTATATGTGACTCGGCATCAGTCGGCGAAATCGGAATATAATAATATATAGAACGACGCAGTCTCCTCGGAGGAGCCCCCCCCCCCGCCGCATCACTTGACGTCGACGAGTCATCCCCGAGAGTTATCCATTTCAGTATGGTTATATATAAGGTTTTTTTCTATATATTGGCGCCACTATGCCGACACTTTTTTCGAATATCTCCCATTTATTTATATATATATATATATATATATATATATATATATATATATATATATATTATATATCAAGGCTACAATTAACTGTTATAACAAATGTTTTTCGCAAATTTTGCAAACTATTTTGACTGATCATTCAGATCTGTTATAGAAAAAGGGTTGACTTAGGGGAGGGGGGTCATATTTTCAACTTATTGACTTATTTCTTTGTGATTTAATCTTAGATCTTCGTGATTTAAGTAGAAAACAAATTTGATTATTTGCAGATTTCAAGTAAATAGAAAAATGCGAATTTTTCAATGACTATAAACTATATTCTGTTTTATTTTTTAGATCTTGGATTAGAGGGAACAATCCGTGAAAATGATAAATGAATTCTGTTGCGGGTTAACCCAATGGTCTCTATGATCGATTCTTTTTGTTCATGATAAAACTGTAAATTTTCGTACTATTTATATGTTGAGAAATAGGTAGATCTCATTAATGCATAAATTTGAGCATTATTTGATAAATGTAAGACATATTTTGTACGCATAAGATGACTAATCTTAAGTTATACCAAATATTAAATATTTAATTGGCACGCATTAATCCAACAATTAGTGCATGCTTTATAAAAGAGACTGTCAAAAGGTAAAACTCTGCAGATAGAATTTTATTTTCTGTTAAAAATAAAAAAAAAAGAAATAACATTGTCAACTGATTAAAATAATGTTTATTCCACATTTTGATATTCGGTTATTAAAATAAAAATATATAATAAATTTTCTGTTGACATTTATTCCTATAACTATAATAAAAGACCGATGGCACGCTAATGGCCGAGGTCGCGAACTGAAGAGCTCCATAGTGCCGATTACTATATGAACGTTATTTCAGCTCGAATTTAAACTTATATATATATAGCGTTAGTTTTTGTACGCAATACTTAAATTTGAATTTCGATATCGCGCGCCATCAAATTTTGAATTTCATTATTGCAACAGAATCGAATAATTTATTAATCATTGAACTTAATCGATAGAGTGAAATAATACAAAACGAAAAGAAAGGAAGTGCGAGAAATCGATGAAATAAAAATATTAATAAATTTCAGTTTGCTTATAATAAAGGCAGATACGTCAAGAGTATAGAATAATACCAAGTAGGTGAGATATATATCCCCTTTAAAAAAAATTCCCACGCAATATCCGTTGGAACTATACGTACGCTATGGTTTATGCAGGCCGAACATAAACGTCAAGCCATCCCAGTTATTTTTCGAATTCTGCGAATTTCGCTCGTGATATATCTATCTTGCGTGTATTTTTCAACTCTGGGTAAAGAAACCGCGTTTTCGGTTTGAGTAGCGGAACGCAGCCGTCGCCGTAGCCACCGTCGCGTACGATAGCTCGATAAGCGTCTTTCAATTTCAAAATCTCTTAATGTATGTATATATACATATATATATATATATATATATATATATATATATATATATATATTTCGATCCTTTCATAAATTATAAGTGTTATTCTAAAATAAGTTCAATCGACTCGGTTCGATAAAGGGTATGGAAGAAACTGCTGGATAATTTTACATCCAAATTGCGCGAGGATCATTGTGACGTGAATATTATTCAGGAGGAGTATAAATTTTATTTTTATTTTGGGGGTGGGGGTGAATAATGAACGGGGCTAACGAGATACGGGCTTTTTAACGCGGGAAACAGCTTTTTACTGGTTCATCGTGTTTTACAATGTTTTTTTGTTTTTTATTTATTTTTTTTTATTTCAATACTTAACGGCATGACCAAGGACTATTATAGAATCAACGCAGCTGGTACGGTTTTATCGCTCAGTTGCGGCCCGTTAAAGCTCATCGAGCTTTCTTCGTGTACAACAAATTATTCCAGTAACGCTTACATTTATACGGAACGCAAATGAAATTTTCGAATCAAAGGATCAAAATATTTCCAGAAAAATCACTAAATATATAAATATCGAGTAATTACATTTGCGAAACAAATAATAGATACGGATGGCTTTTCTGCATTGTCGACGTAATTTACGGTTTTCAAGGAGTGTGAAAAGCGCATTAGTTGGTGCAAATAAATTTAAATTATTTATTTGAAATATTTCAGAAATACGACGAGAATCGGTAGATCGACCATTGGCATCTCAAATACGGAAACACCTAGTTAACTGGAAATACATGCTAATCATCGTGTTAAAATATGAAAATCTAAATATCCAAATTTCCTTCAGCAAAATTTCGTAAGAAAATGTGAAAAATTAAATAAAACTTTAATAAAATCGAATCTCATCAATAGATTTGCAAGATAGAGCTGCAATGAAAATCTATTGTGCACGTTTCACCCTAGGTTACCTGTTGTGCCCGTCAGTAAAGACGTCGGTCGATTTATTATTTTACGAACTGCTATAAACACCGGCTTAAGTGTAGTTAATTAATAATATAAATAATATAGACGAAAATATTTTACTCGTGGGAAAAAAGGGATTAAGTTTAAAGTCGAACTGGTCTTTGCATGATCATTAATAAAAGAGGTTGTATAATTTGTAGCGAAAACATCTTATACTCTTCAATATTTCAATAGCGGTAGATTTTCCGTTAGCGATCGAGTTATAAAAAATGAAAATTTTCAAGAAGAAAAAAATCAAGTTTTTCACGAGATGGCTGTTTAAAAGTCAAAACTCGAAAGGTACATGTATAACTTTAATAAAATAAAATTTGAACGTATAATAAATTACAAATAAAAATGCAAAAAAACTCATTATTTATAGATTTCGCCTTAAGCCACTCTGCTACGTAAATACGTAAATTTCATTAGAAATCAATTGTTGTTAATTCTATTCTGTAATTCATAAATTTTTTAATAAAATTTCATTTAATTAAAGTTTTCTTTACTTGTCGCATCTTTTTGCGTATTATTTTTTCCGAAGGAATTTAACATTTCACTTTTAATTTCTAGCAGTTGAGTTATCGCATTTTTATTTTTACTTAATATTAATAAACCCGTTGAGAGACGCATATAAAGTAATTGAAAAATCGCCATTTCGGAACTCGCGATAATATATTTAGACACGATACTTTTCTACTGTACTCACTAGGTCTGGCAATTTGCAATACCGATTACCATTCATTATTGTTACGAAGCAGCGATTCGCGTTTACCTCTATTATATGGTCCTGAATTATGCGTCGCGATTAACGCGATTTTTTTTGCTTGTTTGTTTGTTTGCTTGCTTTTTTCCAACCTCCCGAAGTGTACGAGTCTTCGAAATATATCCATCTTCGGTAATCTCGGCGATAAAATACGCTTGCCCCCTCGCCGAACCCCTTCGCCCTTCGTTAAGCGTCGCGCGTCTCTAACGAGAACGCCCGCCGCGCCGCACAGCAGGCGTGTTCGCTCGAAAATGGTGGCGTTATATAGGCGGCAATGTATTATCGTTGACGAGTGTCGCGCTCGCGTATCTATTCTATATATACATATATATATATATATATATATATATATATATATATATATATATATATACATATATATATGTATGTATGTATGTATGTATACAAGTTCTGGATTACGTCGAAGCGAGAAATCCGAGCGATTAGCCGGTTAATTTTTCAAGGCGACCAGCGGACCAAGAGTGGGACGGGGCTATAATCCATTAAACGCCCCGCGACGCCGCGTCTTCGCAAGCTACCCAGCATTGTTCGCGGGTGCGTTTGTCCGCGTCCTTCCTCGCGGGGCGATTAAAAAGAGAAAAGGACGACACAGCGGGCCGGACCCCGTGCGTCGCGAGCTGCAGTTTTATTATACAGAACGGATCGTCTCGCACGTCTCAATGACGCGGCGTCGCTGCGTCGCGGGTAAAGGGCAGCGGCAGGGAGATAGACGGGAGCGGCGCGTCTCCAGATGCCGTTGCTGGAAGCAGAACGATTAAGTATATATCATATATATATATATATATATATATATATATATATATATGTATATATATGTATATGTATATATATATATATAAAGCCAGAGAAAAACAGCGCGATTGCGATAGGTCTCGGTTGGAGAGAGGACGTCGGATTAGTTCGGATTCATTGGCTATTCAAATGAGGCGGACGTGCATATAAGCCCAATGTTTTTTTTAATTACCTTCATAGGAAAAAAACGATATGAAAATTTTATACAGTAATATATAAATATTACACGATGTATGAATAGCATAGCGTAACAGTTATGTCACATTACCATCACATATTTTAGTACAATACAAGAGGAGCCGCAGGGTTGGTCTATTGCGATACATTATCGATAAATTTTCCACAATTACCACTGTTTCTTATGAGGATTTTTTTTTCGTAATTCGTATTGTAAAACGAAATAATGATATGTTTCGATGAAATCTTTGCTCAAATGTAGAAAATTTTTCAGGGTTAATTTTCTAACTTTGAAATAAAATATTTTAGAGAATAATGTTATCCGTGCTCGTCGTGTGCTGTCCAATGTACTTTATGGAGCAACTTAACAACTGGTAACCTTCTGTTATATCCGATATTGTGGTACAAACGAACGATTAAAATGAAGAAAATTGAGAAAAGCCAAGGAGTTTTGACCATCGAATTCCACAAAAATCCGAAGGGATTAACATCGATATTTTACAAAACTATAATAATTCCAAGATCATCTGTACTATTGACAGATAAATAATATTCAACAGACAGTAAAAAAACTATTTTTGATGACAATACAAAAGTTTGCTTATTGAATCCCAATATCGCGTTCAAAGCACATTGTGCACATATTACCACATTAATTTCTACGTTAACAATAACTATATTTTTAGCTAACCAACAAAGGTACAGTGATTAGAATAAAATGGATAAGGTCAAGTCCCCAAAAAAGAACGCGATATGTTGAAAATATGAAACTTGGAACGTTTGCATATATTTGGAACTCGGAAATATGATAAAATTATTGACGGTATTACTACTACTATTACTACTAGGACCGCACGAAGGTGTCGGCAAAAGTCGATGAAGCTGTTGAACACATACCACGATCTAGCGTGCGTCAACGGACACGGGGCGGCCTTTACCATTCATCTTCTCAAAGGGCTAACGACTCGTAAAGCGGAGACTAACCGTTGTTTATTTCGCTACCTTTAGAAATTTTGCAGCTTTCTAGGACAGAACTCTAACGGGCCGGGTAAATTTCGAAAGTCCGGGGATGAATTTCGAAACTTTTCAGCTTTGTGCCGCGGAACGCGTGTTTACCTGCGTTGGACCGTCTGGGACTTCTTACTGTAGCGATCAAAGGCCATTCACGAAGAAAATTAACCTCGCGACTCGCATATCTCGATTTGCTAGCTGGTTCTCGAACTGTTCTTGTGAATGACTCCTAGGGATCATTCGATCAGAACAAATCGATTTTTTTAACGTCTGCTTTTTTATTTATTTTTTTCGTTTCAAATTCATTTCCAAAGTCTTCCTCATTTGAAGCATTTCTGGAAATTCAACGCCGCGCCTTTCGAAAGTTATAGCCGAGGACCGAGCAAATATTCAGAATTGTTTTAAGCTTTTAATATTTCTCTTCTACAGCTTGTATTCTGTGATTGATTATTTCAAATTTTACTCTGTGAAAATTTCCGGAAAAGCATCTACCTATATCGTGACATAAAAACTCATCTATATACATTCCTTCTGGCAATGTAATATGTTAATAGATATTTATTTATTTATATACATATAAATATATTAAAAATATGTATTGAATAAAAAATATCAATATATTCCAGTGATATTATGCCAAATTTTCATTTTTATTGAATTACAATGGTTGCCACTATCGCGAACTTTTCGCGAAGATTTCGGTACTTAAAAAATATATACATAGGTATTATATAATAAATAAATAAATAAAACTAAAGTAAAAATAATTTTCGTTATTTGCCGTTTGATCTCACTTGCGAAAAGTATGGAACGTATTTCAATTTTTATTGAAGTTTTTTAAGAATTTTATTCATATTTTTCGTTTTTAAAAACAGATGTAACTAATGATCATTTCAAAGGTGCCTAAGCGTTCTACAGTAAAATATGTTTTTATATGTGATTGATATCCATTTTTATATTTTACAAGATATTTTTCAGGTAAAAAGTGGATAGAAATGGAACGATAAGTGATAGAGTTCGTCTGAAATAAGGAAATCAAATAAGGAAATTTTTAAGATAATAAATACCAATGCCGCTGAGAGTGAACAGCGATACACAATTCTGTCAATATAATTATTAACAACATATGTCAAAATTTAGAAATAACAAAGATTGGCTGTAATGCTCGGAACGACGCTTTTCAAGCGACTTTCAAAAAGATTGGATTTAAAACTGAGACAAAGATGCTCCATTACTTTCTAAAGTAAAAGAAAAAGATATATAGTATAGTCTAGACATTGTGGAATGATCGTGAGCAAAATTACTTTCTTACAATAGCTTCTTAGTTTTTCAAACGAGTTTTTCTGAGAAAATCATTTTTTAATCCATATCCACGATACTCGGAAACTGATCGACCAATTTGGTTTAAAACTGTTCATAAGATGAGCTGTATATGTATCTACTTCTTGCATAAACTAAAATAATTTAATATATATCAAAAGGCTTCATTTTTCAAAGTTACCTTTTTCAGCAGAACAGTGCCAAATATCTAAATTTTAATATTTTCCCCAAAATATAGTTGACATTAACATTCATTTTCGATTTCTTTTTTCAGATCAACATGAAGTTTGCAACCGTGAGTAAAGTATTATTTAGTACTATACTTTTATTGTTTCTGTCATTTAAATTTGAATAAATTTTTATTGTTTACTTTAATCGATTTAGTTATGTAAAATTCCTATTGTTATCGGAAATCCTTAGTCGCAAAACAAAATTATTTTCATATACTCTCTAGTTGCAACAAGCTTACAAGGGCCCTACCAATAATACACTTGCTTATTTAATAAAGTTATATAAATTATTTAATAAAATTTAATAAATTCTATTTTATTTTTAATTATTGGAATCATTATAATTTTTTAAATATTAGATTTGTAGTTACAAGTGCCCATACTCGGGCGAGCTACTCATTTGCGCGATATGAGTTTAAGTTATTCTTTTCTTGGCACTGTCTACGGTCGATATACGGCCATAAATTTATTCATAAATGCGTTTTATAGGCTATGTTTGTTTTCTGATGAAATTTTCATCTAACTAATATCGGTAAAATATTAAAATAAATCTTTAGAAAATAAAGTGAATAAATATCATTACCATATAATCAATTATTTACGGGAAGACAATATATGGAGTAATGTTATATAGATGAAATGAAATATAACTGTTCAATATGTATAAAATCAGTGACTCTATTTTATTTATGACAAGATATTAAATGAAACCAATAACTATGTTAAATTGAAACTCTTATAACTTATACGGTGAAAAATATTTTTAATATAGATTCATAATAAAATTAATAAAATTACAATATTGTTTTAACAACAGTTAAAGACTGCATCTGAAACTTTTTTTGCATCTCACCGTGCGTCTTAAATTCTAATATAAGACCAAAAGACAATAAGATTTCTCATAAATCTATTGTGTGGGCGTGTGCGCGCGCGCGCGTGTGTGTGTGGGTGTGTGTGTGTGTAGGTACGTATGCGCGTAATTCTTTACTCACTTATTATCTGTCAATAACAAGCTTCACATCCAACACCATCTACAATAAATATAGTGAAGCATCAATATACACATATTGATTATCCTAAAGTACTAAGGGTATTTATATACTACGTGTATATATTCTTGGATCACAATTTTTACAGCAAAAACACGAAATATACAACAAGGCACTTTCTTTTGAGTCATGGAAAATCGAGTTATGGTATGAAAACGCACGAAATTTTCGGTTGTAAATCAATGAGTATTCCACTGTTTACTCAATGTGGCTTCGATTTGCACTATAGCGCAGCCGCGGTCATCCGCTCATTGACTATTAAAAATTTTGCTGCCTTTCAGCAGTGATCTGACGTGCACTAATTCAAATTCGAAGATGAAATTCTCCATGTTTACATGAAGGATCGAATTTAGCGATTCGCCATCAGCGATTCAAATTCTGGGAGACGGATTAAGAATCAATAGAGCCTTGGGTGTGTCGATTCAAAGTGTATTAGATTATCGAAAATGTTCGTAGCGATTAAATTTCCACCCCTTCTTGGAGGAGACTTAACGCCCCCCCCCCTCTATTCGTGTCAATCGAAATTGGCCCAAGTATGAGTCGCGCACCGTATGCAAAATCTTCGAATCCCTTATTCAGGTATAAAAAAAATGGATAGCGAATGTTACTTTGGCCTCAACCTCTCACCCCCCCCTCTCTCAAAGAATGGCGCGCAACTGTCGCGCAACCATCAGTCGCGGCAGACGTATAAGTAAGTATATATACGACTTGCCAATAAAATTTGAAAATCGCATTCGGATAAAATAAAACCCTCTTCCCCTCCAACCCCGCCTTCATCCGTTCTAGGCGGGCTAAATTGCCCACACTGAAAGTTGCGTGTATATATATATATATATATATATATATATATATATATATATATATATACTCGTAAAAAGCCGTTCGAAGCTGGAATTAAATCCCGGGAAAATGGAATTCAAGACTGTGCGTGACGTACGTACATGCATACGTATAGATAGTGACGGCATTAAGTTACAGTATTTCATTCACTTTGTATTCCTTCGTTTAAGGATTCCTACATACCGTTCTCTTTTTTCCATCAGTCGCCTATTACTTTATCGATTATTATATTACAAGTTTAGATTGTGACGAGGTTGATCCTATTAATAGGGCAATGTATTTCATCCTTTCCGCTCTTGCCAGTTTGCGCGCTCCTTTTTAAGAGTAAAAAAATTCACCCTTCGGCACGAGATACATCATCATCATCCAAGAGAATTGTATCTGTTATATCTTCTATGAATTTTAAATTAGCACGTCTGTTTACCCATCTTACCGTCTTTATAATATAATATAATTATATAACGATAATCAGACTATCCTTGTTTATAACAACTCCCGTAGTATATAACATAAAAATTACTACTAAAAAATAAATTCGAAATAACACGCAAACAATAATAATAATAATAAATAAAATTATAAAAAAATAAAAATAAAAATAATCAGTATTATATGTTACAAAGTTGTACTTTAAATGCTTCCACCGACGTTACGAACCGCTTCTTCGATTCATCTTTGAGAACTAACCTGACATTTTCCATATAAATGTTTTCTATAAATGTTAATTAATTAGCTTAATATACACTATTTTGTTCTAATAATGTTTATTTAATATGATCAAAGTAGCTATAGAAAATATTTGTAAGCAATACTTGTCGTAACGCTTAGCTGCTCAGTTTGAATTTGAATCTATAATTATAGCGGCCGAGAACATCTTCTTAATTTACAACCACCGTCCCGTGTTCACATTTATATATAATTATTAATATAGTATATTACAGTATTCATTGCTGGGTTTATTTGTTGCCAATTATATTTGTTATTTTTATACAATTTTTAAAGAAAATACGCACTCTGCTCGGTAAAATCAGCAATAAATTTCTGAAATTTTAAATGATGATAATTAAAATAAAAAGTTTTTCACGATTTGAGCGAATTTCAAAATGCATAAAATGTTATCGATATCTGCTGAATGAAACTCTGACAATTTTTTAAAGAACTATTATTTTCTTTTATATATCGTAAACGATTCATGAATCATTTAAGATTTACGACTTCAGTTATAATATATAATGATAAAAATTTACATTTACGCATAAGTCTAAGTTTTGGTACCTTAAGTCGGTAGCGTATATAAAAGTTGCTAATATATAGAAATAGTACTTAAGTATAAGTTTTGTCGATGAAGTTAAAAAATTATAGAAAACAACTGTTGAAATAAATATTTTATAGAAAAGCCACATTATTCTAATAGAAAATGACACGACGAAGTTTAGATCAAATCTTCGTTTTAACGTACTAACGTTTTAACATTTTTAACTTTTTTAAGAAAACGTTTAACATTTAACGTTTTAACATTTTTAAGAAAAAATGTCTAGAATTAATAGCCAATAATTGTTCTATGTAACCCAAAACCAATAAAGATCTGGTTTCATTTTTATTACGGCAATATTTATTACGTACTACGTAATATAAACTCCATTTGTGACTTTTTATTCAAAAAATATAACGGAGGACTGCTCTAAAGGTCGTTGTAAAAAGTATAATCATCAAATGTTGTTTGCTTTCTGTACAATATAATTATATATTGAGTAAGTTAACAATTTGAAAATATAAAAACTGCAAGCAAGCATGTTGAAAGGCATGTAGATTGAGAGTACATAATAATATAATATTATGCATTCGACGCAAATAAAATTTCTGAAAATATATATTTTCATTTTCATTCTGCAGAGCATTATAATTGGGATTTTGATCATTTTATTCAGGAATCTAAAGCGAATGACCATAAAACAAATGCGCAGCTAAAGTATATATTGGTATTTTTTTTCTTTTAACTGCATATTGATGCCTAAATGAACTATAATTATAATAAAATAGTTTATTTTGTAATATAACGCAGTCTATATGACAGACGGATTTTGCTGCTTTTTCCAAAAGTGTGAATCGACCATAAAATATTTATTATGATTCGACTTATTAAAAAATTATTCCTTGTGCTCTCTCTCTCTCTCTCTCTCTCTCTCTCTCTCTCTCTCTCTCTCTCTTTCAGTTTCACTGAAAACTTTCTAAACAAATAACTTGGTCTCTTATGAAAGCCATGTGTCACTAATGGTTCGAGAAGAATGACATGTCAATGCAAAGTCGCATAATGCGTAATTCCGAAGATCGAAATATAAAAAGAAAAATAAATAATTTGGTGGGTAAACGCCTTTTTAAAATACACCAAAACCATCCGACTTCTAGACGAACACGTCGAGCATAATTTCTAAAATTTACTTACGTAATCGGTCCCTCATCGTATATACTTCAAAGTTAATAACAATAATCGAGAAATATATAGCTCATATTGCCAAGCCGCGGACGACTAAATATAAAACTAATTCTTGACTTTAACCGTAATCAGCTATATAAACGGGAATTCAAATTTAATTTCGCATTATTCCCACGTGGTATGAAATATCTCGGCAATATTGCCGCGATATTGCCGTGCGATTATATTTCAGCGCATTATGATTCCTGCGAGTCTAGTAGCTGGGACTTATTCGTGGATTAAACAGGAATGCGACACAGATATCTTGTTAGATTTATACACGAAAATCGCTCGGCAGCTTACAAACAGAATTCGACAACAGCATCCAAGACTAAAACTTATCAGGTTTCCGCATATCCATTATACCCTCGATTACAACTTCAATTTAAGTTTGGTATACATATGAGGAATCTGGAGAGAAGTAGCTGCTATTATTAAGCATCTCTATTACTAACGACGTTTGTATATATATAAAGAAAAAAACATGATAAAGCGAAGCTTTGTTGAGGGCAGGATTTGTAGAAGTATGAAATAATATAAGACATAGGCAACGTATTCATTACTAATAGCGAAGCAGCCATCGAAACGCCGGATCGCTAAAATTCATTTGTAAATTATTTTCTACAAATCTTATCCTCAGCAACGATTCTGACACCTTATCATATTTTTGTCGCTATACAAAAGATGGAGGGTATCAATTCAATATCAATCAATTCAAATTTTGAAATATAATAAAATTTACAAAAATGAATAAAAGAAATTAATAAGTAAAATAAAATCAAGAAATAAAAGGGCAAATGTGCTATTTTGAAAAATGGGAATATAAATTCGATAAAAACGGAGAAATCTGAATAATAGAAAATGATAAAATAATAATTTTGGATATTTTATTTTTTTTATTTGGAAAATACATTTCTTTAATATATTCATTTAGCACTAAATGAATATATTAAAACTAAAAAGTCGTTGTACTTTTATGTACTTCTACAATTGTGCAAGACATAAATATGTAGATAAAAAAATAACAAGATCTAAAGTAAATCTTTCAGAAAGGTCTTGACCTTAAATATAATAAAACAAAATTGCTATAAAATCTAAAACTGCTTAAAAATATATCTTTTGGAAAAGATGGCGCAGAATTTAAATGACCCAATATTAAGTTTATTGAGGCATTACTTATATGGTTAACAATCTCCAGTTTATAGATATATTTTATAAATCTGCAATTCAACTCTCCTAACCTCTGTTTCTTAGAAATTTTAGTGGTTTTTTCATTGCAAAAATCTTCTAATCTGATTCCATTGGTATTCCAATATATATTTAAAAAAATTATCACCATTTTTAATAACGTTAAAGTAGTGATTAAAGAGTTAATTAAAACAAATAGAGAGTAATTGGACACCAAATACAACAGACTAATCGGTAACTCCGAACAATTCATAGAGCTAAGGAAATTTTTTGTATGGCCATACTTGCTCAAATTTTATGAGTGAAAACATCCTTTATTGTTGACCTTTATGTTAAATTAATTTATTATTAGTAACCAAGTGAAAATCGACAAAAAATTTAATAGTCGCCTTTACCGTTAACGCATCCGCCATAAAAAATTTGTTCAGCTCGATCTTGCGGCGCGTACTACTTTAAATTGATCGAATTGTTTTAATCCTTCCATACGCAATTTCTAACTTTTCAACCTATGCTTTTTTCCGCTAGCTGTGAATTGTCTTAGTTTTCGTCGCGAAATGAATTTTGCTTCTGTCTTCGTTAGGAGTGTTGATATACGCACGTTGCGCTCGTTCTGTACGCTTATATATATATTTGAGTGATTAGTAATGTGTACGCTCATCTCGCGACTCTTCATAAATTGCGTTAAAACTCGCTGAACGTTCCAACTGCTCATCTCATCAGATGTCCCACACTCTGCCCACAACAGTTTATAGGATGTATTATGAGTGTATACATATGTATACATTCATACTACATACATACATGCATACATACATAACTTCATCGGTGAGCATCGGAAAACGTTCTTCTACGCGAGATCCCACGACTTGACCAGAGCACCGCAGCCTTTGACCCCTCCCTCACCCCTAAACAGAACTCTCACGCGCACGCAGCTCCGGACAGTTATACGATCGTTCACATTAAGAAGCTGTCAATATACGTAACGAACGGTGCTCATCTCCTCCCCCGTTTTGCACTTCCGTATGCTTCGAAGTAGCGGTTCACGGGTCCTTGGGGAAGGGGTAACTCAGAGAGGGACTCGCAAAACGAGGCCGTGTATATGCACACGCACACATAGATATACATACCTTATACGTACAGTTCGGAACTCAATTTCCTCGTCGCGGTGTTCGAGAGCGCGTTTGCGTCTTCATGTAATACTATGTGTGTAGGTGACGGCAGGAGCGCAGTCAGAACTGGACTAAGTAGTGACGAGGGGGACTCCGTAACAAACTAATTTGTATGTCAAATATATAATTTACTTAATATTATAATATTTTTAAAATTATTCTCGTTAAATTAAAGCAAATAATTTCTTTCTATATTTTTTGTAGACAACTTACACATCGTCCATCGCTAGTAATCTTAAATTTGATTTTTTGTATTTCAGTAAGGGTAGTGCAAAGTGATTGTAAGAACGATAAAAATATCCATTAATTTATGAAATTATTGCTACTTTCAACTTTGATTGTAAATTCAATTTTACCAATACTCTTTTTTTCCTGTCTGATTATCTGAGTAAGAAATTTCTTAAAGCAGTGAGCATTTTGTTTTCGAGAACGATAACGTGCGCGATCGAGAATACGAAGTTGTATAACTTTTGAAAATTTGAAAACCATAGAGAAGGGGCTACGGTTTGTTTGGACGCAGTACCGGGAAAGGGTCGCGTTCGCGCGCGTATTGTCCCATAACGGCTGAGTTGGGGCGAAAATAGAATTTTCTTTATAAAAGAAGTGGAAGTTGGATAAAATGTTGTAACTTCATTTACGGATGAATAAACCATTTCGTATATAACAATAGATTTTTCATCATTTTCTTCACGTAATAAAAGGCAGTTTTCTACTTACATACGATAGATAATGATATTATTAAATATGTAAAGTAAAAGAAAAACTTCCCGCTACTTATGATTATTTTTTTTTCTATTCAACCTTTCATCGTGAATATATCTGCAAGTTGCAGACACGCATAAATCGCAAGAAGTTGCAAATCTTATGAGACGAGCGTTAACTACATATATAACAAGGAGTCGAAGACGAAGGAAAATAATGAGAGCTCCAGCATATATGCATTCACCAGAGTTGAGCATTATTGGAAAGATTTTTTATTCGAATAATGAATTAAATAAAAATTTCTTTCTATATTTTTATACATTATGCTGTACAAGTAGCCATAAAACATTTCGTTATACCTATACTATTCGTTAGTATCTCATTCATATTGTTATTATTTTCTACAATTAAAAATATATACATAGAATTATTTTATATAATGTAGGATTATTTTTCGATAGAGTACTAGTCCGATATCAAAGTAATAGTAAAGTAACGATATTAAACTGAAAAATCGTTTCCTAATATCAACGGAAATTTACATAACTCAAGTAAAATAATTAATTAATTGATTTTGATATTATTTTTCTTAATTTTTAATTACTAAACGTTGCAAATGAGTTATAAAAATAATTATTTACTTAACTAAAAAATCTTTTCATCGGTCTTACAGACGTATGATATAATATATTTATAATTAAATAATTAAATAATGACAGTGAGACTGTTATTATTTATAGTCACCCCCACCCCCGGAGAATCTGAAATATAAATAAAAATTATTCTAAATACTACTGTTGGTAAAGGACAATCCGGCTAACCCCACTACCATTATCGAGTAGATGTATATGCTGTCGTCCTTTTACTTAATTATAATAATTCTTCACTTATATCTTTCTCTTATATAGGTGATAGAAACAAAAAATATTTTCTGAAATAAAAGAAATATTTACATGAGAACACATATTTTTATAAACTATCTTGTAAAGTTTAAAAAATGGTTTCTTGTTCTATGTAAATTTTAAAGGAAATCTTCATTTATGAAGACATAACTTTAAAAAAAGATTTACTACAACGAACGGTATAAGTATATATGACTTAAAGATATCTTCGGTAAAAAATATAAGAAAAAAATATAGTATATTTTAGATATAGTTATTCTGCTAATCGTATACTAAGAATACATTTATTATTAACGTGCAACTCATTATTGAATTATGTAGAAAATCTTCCTTGTCTCAAATGTATTTTGAGATTTTAACATGTTTTTTTTTTATTATTATACATTCGGCGTAAGCTCTTTATGAAGTATAAAATTCTAAAACTCCTTAGGTAAAAACTAACAAAATCTCTTAATAATGTCATATCGAAATAAATATTTTTCATTTACGAAGCCAGAATTTACTTGTTGTAAGGAAATATTTCTAATATATACTTCATCATATTTACTACTCTTACATCTGCCATTTTACATGATTTAAATAAATATATTTTAATACATTTAAAGATAGTGAGGGAATGATGTTTCGTAATGAAATAACTGCTTTGCTTTGGGAAAGGAATTATTATTGTTTCGGAGTAGATGAATCTTGAAAGGCGTTTATTCGAAGCGAAGAAGAAATAAGTTTTGAGGGAATGAAATAAAATAAAACTCCTTAATTTTGAACGTTCAGTAAGATACAATACATTACTTCATTCTATGCCACTTGAAGTCTTCACGCTTTCGCAACCGTTCTCTAACTATTTACAAAAATGAATGTACATAGTTTTACAAATTTATACGACTCTAAAAGTATAGTGTATTGGGAGATTTATGATTTAAGAGAAAAGGACAGCTGTTGATTTCCCTTTCTTAAGCGACACTATATAGGTGGGAAAACCCCAAGTCTGTCTAACAGCCGACCGAAATTACCGTAATTATAAGGTTTGAGCCGTTTTATAGTTTTATTAATTTCTTCAAAATTTAGGTATACATATCTGTAGTATATGTTATTATCATGATATTTATAATGTATTTATAATGTTCTATACAATATTATCCTTGGATTCAGTCTAAAATTTATATATTATTGTATTTGGAAAAGAAATATAAAAGTAAGAGTTGTTACGTCGTGACAATTCTCTTCATTTAAGTACCTGATTTTCTGAAGCAAGTATTTTTATTTGAGAAAATCAAGATAACATTTATTAATCGATCTTTTAAAATAAATGCATTCTTTTAATTTACGTACGTTATTTATTACCTTTGAAATAATAGTTTTTTATTTAAGAAAAGATCTTTTTATTTAAAGAAACGTTTTTTATGAAAAACAAAAAAGTACAACATGGTAAATATTTCTTAACTTCGGTATATTTATAATATTTATTGAAATTATGTATATAGATTTGCAGTAAATATATTTACTTGAATCGAGAAAATTCTTTTGTTAATGAATTTTTTAAGTAAAGAAGACAATAATAATATTTATTTTTGATGAATGACAACGTAATAATAAGACACTTATAAAGAGAGGATACACACTCCGGACAAACTCTTACCACTAGAGAGAACTTTATTAATTATAATTTGACTAAAAAATGAAGACTTTTTTCAATAAAAATACCAAGTCCCTTACATGTACTATATGGCTGTATTATACAACCATATATTACAAGCATTTAATGCTAGTAGTCAATACTTTTGAAAATTGATGTCGATCTCACTTCAGTTAATTGAACTTAATTCGAATTTACGTGAATTTTTATAGACCAAAGCAAAAGCTCTCAAAGAATCCATTAGTCGGAAATATTCAGATTCAAGTGAAAAACTAATAGATCGAACTACAAAGATATATAAACTGAAATTTTATATCGATCTGAAAGGTTTAGAATTTAAAAATTTATATGTTATAATAAACTAATTAAATGTGAGATTAAAGATCCGGAGAGAAACTTAATATTGAATTTTAATTTGCTTGGATTACTAACATATTTATTAAATATTAACGATAAATTTAATAATTGAAACTAAGTGCAACGAGACTTGTGGCTATTTATTCGAATAATTTAAAAAAAGGTTTGCTAACATGGCATTAAGACAATTTTTACCAGGAGAAAAATGATAAGGTGCAGGTTTTGTCTAAAGCCGTCAAAATAATAAAGAAAAGTATAATACAATATAATGTAGTGATTTGAACAAGGTAATATAATCAATTTTTTCAAATGTTTAGACGGCCTTAAGACATGATTATTCCTATAGCAAAATGTGAAAGCGATCGATGAATTTCAATCTTGCAAAAAATAAAAGATTTATGTGGATTGACGTACATATGCCATGGTCGATGAAAGTTTAACTTCATTGGCTATTCTTACTATCTAAAAATAGTCATTCAGAGCGATTAGATTTGAGCACTTAATAAGCGCCTAGATGAGTAACTAACACTTAATAAGTTGACTAGAGTAAAAAAGGGAAAAAATTATTTCTATAGTTTCATTTTTATGTTGTTTAAATTTGAATAGATTTTTCTTATTTGTTATAGTAAATTTATTTCTGTCAAATTTCTCATCTTAGTGGAAGTCCGTAGTTACGAAACAGTGATTTCTAAATGCGCTCTAGAAATTACAACCTTAAAGGGGAGACTCGCCGTAATTTCAGCACGAGGCCCTGTAAAAATTTAATCTGGCACTGTTGTCGACTATAAACCAAAAAGTTACTAAATTGGTATATTTATGATTGTACAATTTTTAAAAGTATTAATTAAAATCATATTGAAAATTTTAGAAAAATTGGAGTATTGCCATATATAAATAGAGTAGTATATCTTGAAGTATAACTTTGCATGTATAAAATACATATATGAATTTTATATATGGGGCTAGAGATAGAAATTACATTACATATCTCTTTCTGAAACAAAATAGACTGAGTGTAATAAACAATAAATAAACGACCGACGAATAAACAGATTATTGAACAATATTCATATATCTGTGTAAATAGATTTTTATATGAATTTCTTAGTCGTTTCGTAAGAATAAACAAAATATTCGTATGTTATTTCTTTATGCGTCATTCGAATTAATTCTACTCTAGTGTGACGTATATATATATATATATATATATATATATATATATATATATATATATATATATATATATATCGTGAACTTTAGATTTTTCTCCGCGACGAAGGAGAGAGTAGTGCGAGAGGAAAGAAAAAAGAAAAGCTCGAGGAACGACCTGTAACCTGGACCCAACCGACCTTTGCAAAGTGGGAGAGGCGAAGACGAGTCGTCTTTTAATGGGTGGCGAGCCAGGCATGAAATAATGCTAGCGGGGATATCAGCCTACCGGCAGTCTATAGAGCTACGAAATGGCGCGGGGGGGGGGGGTCGAAAGGGACGAATTACGGAGCGGCGGTCGGCACGCGGTCTATAGTATATATTCCGGAAGCTGTTTGCGAACGCATTGACCGGGATCGCGTGCAAAAAGTTCGAGGGTATAAAAAGACAAGAGTAAGATCACCCGCCTATTCTCTCTCTCTCTCTCTCTCTCTCTCTCTCTCTCTCTCTCTCTCTCTCTATTTCTCTCTCCTCTTAATGTTATTTAATTTCTATGCAGAACTCTTTTTATTTCTGTTGTCTTGTCAGTTGATTGTACATATATATAAAAAGAGAGAGAGAAAGAGAGAGAGAGAGAGAGAGAGAGAAAGACATAAAGAGTGTGTGGGTGATCTCACTCTTTTCTTTTTATAGCCTCGAATTTGTTTCGCTCGCCCCTGCAAGAGATAGACTACCTATCGGAAATCTCAGCCGTTGTTACGGAATGATAATATTTTAATAAAAATAAATTGATTTCTGGCTGTGAGCATGGAAAAACATATTGTAATGACATATAGGAATTATAATAATTAAAATAAAAATACTTATATAACAATTTGACACTTACATCTCAAAAAAGATACTTTTTACGTATATATCGTTAAAAATGGCATAACAGCCGAAACGATCATGAGACTAAACTGTTTTGTTCTTTGAAACATAATACGTGCTATCGAAAAATTATCTATATGAAATTCTTTATCAATACAAGTGCGGAAAGTGAAATGTTTTCATAATAGGTATTTTTATAAAAATACAAATATAAAAAAATACATAAGTAAAAAATTTAATTACAAAAAAAGCGATATAGAAAAAAAATTCATGCAAAATGTTATTGAAGCAGTTCAAGGTATTGAAGACATCTCATATGTATAATTTTATAATGTTTCGGAATAAAAATCACAATTATAACAGTTTTTTCCTTCAGATCATTTAAACATAGTGCTTATATTTTTATATAAGTCCATCCAATATAATATTCCAACTTGAGCATTGCAGACTAGTTTGTAAATTAATTATTTACCTCTTGAGACGTATACCTCGCTGAGTTCACTCAGGCATAAGCCATCTCACGAAATAAATAATTAATTTCTACAACAGTGATTATTTATACGAATTTCAATCTAAAAAACCATTTTAAAAATGATAACGAAAAAATGATTCTCTTGTTACTTTTTACGTATTTTAATATTAAATATAGGAACTTTTATTTTATTTTTGTTGGTCACATCTATAGGTTCATTACGATAAAATAAATGGCCAATCAATGACAAAATCCGGCTAATGATTGTTTTTAATTAAAAAATAATAATTACGAGCCTTCCTCAATAAATATCATATGGTTTCTTATGAAATAGAATTTCTCAAAATGGTATAGATTAAAATTATTTTAATCTCAATATTTTATAAACTATTTATGATATTTTTATTTTATGTTTCCTGAAATGGCTATCACTGCGTAACATAGCATTTGAATGAATTCTGCTCAACTCTGAAAGTAATAAATAGATTCAAAGTAATAATATTTTAAGTATTTTTTAAAAATATCATTTTCAACACGACTATTTTGTAATGAATACCAATATATATGGAAAAATACCCTTACTTATATAAAAGTATAAACGCAACTTTTTCTCTGTGCACTTCAAAAGTACAATTTCCGTGCGCATTTTCTTTACAAACTCTCCAATTTCAGGCTCAATCAGCCGCTCTAACATCGGCAACAAAAGATGCTACAATCTATCTTTCTCTGATTCCCTATCTCTGTCTCTATCTCTTTCTCTTTTTTTCTTTCGCTCAATCTTTCTTAAAGCGAAAACTTTAAAAGCAATGAAGCCAAAAAAAGTACACTGGCGTTTAAGAGACCCATGTTGCAAACCCAGGAACTCTTAAACAATTTGTGCAAATGAAGTATTGCACTTTTCTATACAGAGTATAAATATGTATGTATGTATATATATATATATATATATATATATATATATATATATATATATATATATATATATTACGTAGATAGATTATAAGCGTGGTGCAGAAGTACGATGAGCCCTGATGAATGAAATTTCCAAAGATCTCCTAAAGGTGGAAGGTATCCTGTTATAAGAAACTCCGCGGGATGCAGTTTGACAACTGAGTGCCGGTCTCGTCAACGGCGGTTAAATCATAAATGGTGCACTAATTTGCGGAAAGAGGTCGTGAAGAGGCGCCGTGGCGCTGCTCTCGACAAGGAGCACAGCTTTACGATGGAGCAGGGCGGGAGGGGGGCGCATTGTCACAGTAGTTCGAGGCACGATGTTTGCAGACAATGTTGCAATCACTCGCTCGGTGATTTTGTCGTCAAATTTCTGGTGAATTATGAGCTTGGTGGTAAGAGTACATGTAAGAAATATATATTCGTCAGAGAAATATTTTGCAAGTTACTCGTTGCCTTGATATACGCATGCACGGTATTATAAAAGAAAAATTAATAAATAAATAAAAAATATAATTTGCTGTAATGGTTTTCTTTGTCTCGTGCATATGCGCATCGAAAGACGTTGTCTGCCTCGACATTTAATGTTTCAAATTTTATATCAGGTAGCGAAAGATAACATTTCATCCTATCGTTACAAGCGGCTCAAGTGTAAATTATCTGTTCCGCTATGACAGTTACTACTTACAGCTGCCATGTTTACGTATAGACATTATTAATACTAGCGAAGAGAATAAAACTATTTCAAATTTAAGTTTTGATCAATTTAAAGTGAACTAAGGGAATTTAGTTTTTTCATATTGGCACGGCGTTGATTTAAAATCTAAAGTTTATAATTGATACTATGATTAATAAAATATTTTTACTAATTTACTCGAATGTAAAAATTGTCATTAAATTACTAAATCTAAATAAATTATACTTGTGTTCACACGACTGAAAATTCGTAATATCATATAAAACAATATTAACAAGCTTAAATCATCTTCGTTTTATACGAGAAATGATTATTCGTCGAATTCTTTGGAATTCCCATAAAGTTCGTGAATAAGTTGGAATTTTCAAAAATTTCTGATAGAAAATGGATTTTGCACTTCATGTTAAATCTAATATGTTTCTACCCAGTGCAGTATAATAATATGCAAAGCTAACAGCACTTAGAGCGCAGTTAACTGTGCTTTCTGCGCCGTAAGCTCGGCAAAAATATAGAGAGAAAAAACTACCGATAACTATATATAAGCTCTTTCTCCATTATTGTCTATTTCGAACTTGCAAAAAATATTCCTTCGCCGTCCCTTCTTTTTTTCAAACACGCCGCTGCTTTTTCGGCGGAAACGACGCTTTAAAACAGTTTGAGAACGAGTAATTGTCTCCTTCGCCTTCTCTCCAGCAACCCCGGGGAGCTTGAGGCCGCGCGATAAAAAAAAGGGTCCGAGGACGCCCGCAACGTAAAAGACTGAAAGCTCCTTTAACCGGGTTTGTATGGATTTTTAATTAGACCGAACGCGCGACGGGAAACTGTGCGCGTCCGTGCACCAGCACCGCGCCTAACTAAGTCAGTTTAATCGGACGTCCCGCAAATGTGAAGGAGGGGGGAGAGGCGCCTGCAGGGGCGGCGAACTATCTCGCTAAGAGCTCATAGAGGTGTTGCAGCTTTATGACCCCCCCTTCTTCACCGCCATTCCTTGTCCTGAAAAACAATTACGTCGAGTTGTGCGCACACAAAAGGCCGCGGAATGCACGTATGCGTACATGTATAGACAAATATAAGTTCAGAGGCGAGAGTAGAAAAAGCGAATATTTGTGCACTGTTATCTAAGTATGCATGTATAATATATAACGCACATAAATAAATATGTTGTCAGCTTTTTCGAATCGCAAATCAGCGGGACGTTTTCCCTTTATTATTTTGCAGCTTGTAAAATGGGTATCCTACAGTATGCGGCTAATTTATATTTATCATTAGTTAATTATAAATGAAGCAATGAATTTTTTAAATCTGTTTCGCAAAAATATTAAAGGTAAAAGAAAGACTTTCGACAAAGGCAAGACTTTTAGTAACAAAGTCGCTGGATAAATATAGGCTGAGATATTCTAATGTATAAAGCTAATCCAAAGATATATTTAAATAGAAAAAAAATTCATTGATGATTCTTCAAATATATTTAATTTCATATACGTTAATATTTTTGATTCCTCGAATTTCATTTCTGTATACTCTTAAAAATTAGAAAAAATATTAATATTGTCTAAACCTGTATATGTTTACGTATCTTTTAAAAAGCTGTACCTCGAATGTGTTAAATTTTCAATCAAAAATTTAGCTTTTATAATGAAAGTAAGACTCATATCTATATATAAATTAATTCATAGAAAAAAAAAAAAAAAAATATATATATATATATATATATATATATATATATATATATATATATATATATATGAAGAAAATAAATCAAATAATATATGTGCTAAAGAATATATGCTTCATCTGAAAAATTTTTAAATTATCATATCAATAATACTAAAGTTAGATCAATCCCTTAAGATTATGGTAATCTAATATTAAAAACAATATTTCTGGGGTGTTCAGTATAAAAATCCTTCCGCCACAATACATTTTATTTTTAATCCCCAAAATCGAATATGTAATTCAGAATTCAGTAAGAGATTTTTTTAAGCATTTTAGAGAAATGTTATATTACATATTCATTTACTCATCTTATAAAATTTATATATACTAAGTTGGGAAGTGTACATGAAAAGAAAATGTTTTGTTAAACATTACTATTGAAACGATATTTAACCATGTTTGAAACTGTCGTTATTTGTAGAATTATATGCTTAAATAAAACTATAGAATTCTGTTAATATTTTTAATACTTTGAGCTGCTTTGAGCTTCCTTTATATGTCTGTCTCATATTTTGCCAGAGTTCTCCGTTGGCTCGCATAATGCATTTGTCCCTCTCCAGTTCACATCCCTACTTTTACTACTTCCCACTTCTCACGACGATCACAGTTCCACGTGATATAAGATAGCGCATCATACAGCATAGCATTCTCTTAGACAGGAGCTTTAAAGGGTCGGTAAAGTTGATTTGACGCATATGTTTAGCTAAAATAGTTTAAGAAACAAAAAAATGGTGCTCGACTTGGACCTTTTCCGTGAGGATAAAGGTCACAATCCAGAGAAAATACGCGAAAATCAAACTCGTCGCTTCAAGGATGTTGGCCTTGTGGATACCGTCATCGAGAAGGACAAAACCTGGAGACAGCTGCGGCATCGCGCTGATAATTTTAACAAGTTAAAGAACCTTTGCAGCAAAGAGATTGGCGAAAAAATGAAGAAAAAAGAGCCTATCGGCGACAGTGACACAGTACCTCAGTCGATAGCCGACGATCTTGATAGTCAAGTCAATTCGGATAACCTCAAAGCGCTAACCGTTCTGCAGATCAAAAAGATTCGCGTTCTTATTGATGAAGCAATTGCTAAAAATGATCAGGATCTCGTTAAGACGGAAACTGATAGAAATAATGCGCTTAGAGAAGTTGGCAATCACCTACATGAATCTGTGCCTGTTAGCAATGATGAAGAGGAGAATAAGGTTTAAAATATTTTTAATTAAATATTGTTAGTCTTATGTTATCAACTTACATTCTTTTAACAACTTATATTCAATAGAAAAAGATTGATAATAAAAATGAATTAAATCGCAAGTAATTTATTCATAATTATCTTTAGTAAAGTTATCTTTTTAGATACAATGAATTTTTATAATTTTATTTTCCATTAATATTAAAGAAAATGTCTAATTTATTGTGATGGCAGGTGGAAAGAACATTTGGTGATTGTACATTGAGGAAAAAGTACTCTCATGTGGATTTAATTCATATGATTGATGGAATGGATGGCGAGCGAGGAACTGCAGTATCTGGTGGTAGAGGATATTTTTTAACTGGTCCTGCAGTATTTCTGGAACATGCTTTAATACAATTTGCTCTTAGAAAATTATTTGATAAGAATTATAAACCTCTTTATACCCCATTTTTTATGAGAAAAGACGCAATGCAAGAAGTAGCGCAATTATCTCAATTTGATGAAGAATTGTACAAAGTAAATCTTTTATTTGAATTCAAATACTGTGAATTTGCAATTCAAAAGAATATATTCCATTTGTATTTTTAGGTAATAGGAAAGGGTAGTGAACGTGGGGATGAAAAGGAATTAGAAGAAAAATACCTTATTGCAACATCAGAGCAACCAATTGCAGCATTTCATAGAGGAGAATGGATTGCTGAAACTTCCTTACCAATTAGATATGCTGGACTCTCAACATGTTTTAGGCAAGAAGTAGGTTCTCATGGTCGTGATACCAGAGGAATTTTCAGAGTTCATCAGTTTGAAAAGGTACAGAAATTAAATCTATTTCATGGTATTTCAAATGATATTAATAAATACATTATAGGTGGAACAATTTTGTTTGACATCCCCTCATGATAACAAATCATGGGAAATGATGAATGAAATGATTAAGAACGCAGAAGAATTTTATCAAGAATTAAATATACCTTATCGAATTGTAAATATTGTATCTGGTGCTCTAAACCATGCTGCTTCAAAAAAACTTGATTTAGAAGCATGGTTTCCAGGTTCCGGCGCATTTCGAGAACTGGTATCTTGCAGTAATTGTTTAGATTACCAAGCTAGGCGACTACTAGTCAGGTAAATCTATTAAATTATATGCATCAATTGTTTTTCTTTAGTAGAATATTACTCAAGATTATTCTTAAAATTCTGAGTACAATTATAAACATAAATAAATCAATCAAATTAGTTTAATATGATAAAATGTTAGTTAATTTTATTAAATTGTTTTAAACTAAATTTAAATTAATATATTTACTTTTACTATGTCTGTCTTTTAATCCAAAAATTTTATACAGTTACACTACTCTACTTCAATTAATAAATTATTTAAGTTAATATATTTTAAATTTTAATTTTATTTTAGATATGGACAAACAAAAAAGATGAATACAACAACAGATTATGTTCATATGTTAAATGCAACTATGTGTGCAGTTACAAGAGTAATCTGTGCTGTTTTAGAAATTAATCAAACTGAAACTGGAATTACAGTACCAAAAGCTATAGCACAATTTATGCCTACTAAGTATCAAGAAGAAATACCTTTTGTAAAACCTGCACCAATCGATGAGACAGAAACAAAAAAACAAAAAAAACAAAAGGAGAATATGATAAAATAAATTAGGTGTTAGATTTATTTATTAAAATATATTTAAAATTTTCTAAACTGAGAACAATATTAATTTATATAAACTTTTTTAAGCTTTATATTTGGTCATACAAAATTTTATGAAACTAATAAATAATGGTAAAATTAAAAAATATGTTATTAAAATTAAGATAAGACAAAAATAAAATACTTTATTATACATAAATATAAAATATTGTAAATAAATTTCAAGTTCCCTCTTCTGATTTCATTTGCTCTATTAACCTTTTCCGCTCTTCTGCTCTTTTTAAATTATTCAAAACCATACTTTCTAAATCAGAATCACTGTGAGTTTGAGTGTTCTAAAAAATATTTTAAATAAATTCAAAGAAATTTATATATTAATAACTAAATTGTTTCAAAAACTTACAAATATATCTGGTGCAGAAGAAAAACTAAGATCTTGTGAAACATTTGTTTTTTTTGTATTGCTAAACTCTCTAGTTGAAGGAAATAAACTTACTCCACTGAATAATGTATTAGAATTCAATTGAGTCTGTTGTTTCATTTTTCCTTTCTCCCATATTCCTTCTAGTTTTAAAGGGTTATTTGCTAAACCTCTTTCGTAACTTACAGCAGATTCCTGCAAAATTTCAATTTATAAATAGTTCTTACTTATAAATTTAATGACATGCAAATAAGCAAAATGTACTCACAGCTGCTTCTCTGCTTTTAAATTCGACTAGTGCTCTTCCTTTCTTAGCTGTTGACAGAACTAAAACTGATATTTCTCCATGCTGCATAATCATGTCAATATTAATTTTAAAAAATTAATTTTAAAAATAATGAATAGTTATGCTTACCTTTGATAAAAATCTATGTAAATTATCAGAATCATAACCACCATTAGTTGTATCACTTGGATCAACTTTCCATTTTATTTTGACTCGACATGCATCTTCACTATAAGTATTATTAGATTGTCCCATTTGCAAATCTTCTAAAATCTTTTGGCGCAAACGTTCTTTTTCTTCTTCAACTAGTCTTGAGCCTTCCTTTTTTAACCTTTCAATTTCAACCTTCAATTTTTCCTCATCACTCTTATATGAGAAATGATCTGTACTTTGAGATTTTTTAAAAGCATCTTCACGAGCTTCCAAATCATCTTTGAATTTTTTTCGTTTAGCATTTAATTCATTAACTCTAACTTTTGCTTGTGCTTTTGCATTTATAACTTTATCATATGCAGCCTAAAATTAGATTAAATTTTAATACCCTCATATCTAGTAAATAGATATAATTTTTAATTTTAATCTAAATCCTGAACTTACTCTTGCTGTAACATCTGTTAATATTTCTAATGCCTTTGATAATTGTAAAAATAGCTCAGCTGCTTTTGGATTATTAGGATTTTTATCAGGATGGCAACTGAGAGCTTTTTTTCGATAAGCTTTTTTAATCTGCAATTTAATGAATATTTTAATGTAATTTTTAAGTAGTCAAAAAAACTTTGATAAAATAGTTTAAAAAGTTTAAACAACGTTACTGAAATTAAGTAGTGAATTGCAGCTATTTTTATTAACATAATATGTATTATTAATTAAATTGTTAAAATAACCAATTAAATTATAAAATTTACCTCAGTTTCATTCGCTGTTATAGTTGTTCCAATGATTTCGTATAAATCTAATTTTAATATATCGTCATCCATCGTTATAAATTAAATTTCAAATATACTATTTTAAAGTAGCATCAATTCTTTAACCAATACATCTACTTTATTAATAAGTTGTATTATATTTTTCTATATAGTATATTGACCTATTCTTATTTTAGACTAAGAAAAATAAATACCAGTAAATACATTGCAATTAAATTATATTTAATTATATATAGCATAGAAATAATAAAATAGATAATGAACACAATATTCTTAAAGTGATATCTTACTTTTTAAGTACAGAAAAGCAGAGGTTTATAAATTTATTATTCCACAACTAGCCTTAAAATTTGAATATCTTATTTTAATACTTTATCTGAAATCCATTGAATAAAATTTAATTATTTTACTCATTCGTAATTCTTGATATTGATTTATTATTCAAAACCACGTCAAACAAAAACTAAACTTAAAAGTCAAAATCTCTTCAAAAGAAACATTCATTGCAAATAATGCATATAATATGTAATTATTTATCATGCATATGGGTATTTAGATTGCACAGATTTTTTACAACGCATGCGTAGTTTACTTTGTCGTCTGCTCAAGAGAGAAAAGAGGGAGCTAGAGGGAGACTTAAACACATCTTAAACCAGACTTAACTGACTTAAAATAGCTGAAATCTGTGTATATCCGCTTGCAAATGTGTATATTACACACATGTGTGTTATCTGGTGTTATGTCAGGTTATGTTATGTGGTGTGCGCGTGCGCTTGACCACAATATTGACAATCATTTAAATATTCTAATAAAAATGCATTTTATGATAAAGTAGTTTTGCCATATGTTTTTATTCTTTTCATTTTTATATCAATATAGCCTGCATTTTTTCCGACTTTTTGGTTCTTATTTTTGCGATTTTAAAGACTTCAGGATGATGCAAATAATTAAAACGTAATTATTTGGAGTATGTATTTACTTTTATAAAAATAAAAGAATATTTTTTTATTTTTTAATACACAATGTGCAAGGGTATAGCTATTGTTTTTATCTTTTTCTTTAGTTGTCATACCAAAAAAGTAAAGTAGATTGCGATTGGATTTTTTCGGTACCAAAAATGCAGATACTATTCAACTCAAATTTCAGTATATTTTAAACTTAATTTTAGTTTAAAATTATTAATATTAGAAAAAATAAAACCAATCTAATCTATTAAATAGTTGACAAACAAATCATTGTTTTTTCTTTCCTTAAACGCTATTGTAATTATTCATTATCAGAATATAAACTAATAAAAATACACTGATGAATGCAATAGGTGAGATGGCAAATTTGACAACTTTATTTTAATTTTTTATTAATAATTTGATTATGTTTGTATATAAGTTGTTTGTCAAAAGTTGAAAATTTTAACAAGATTCGAATGTAAAGAAATAATTCTTTAATTAATAAATTTATTTAAAATTTTTATTTCACATATTTTACTTTATCAGTTTCAACATTTTTACATTTTGCTTTGTTTTTGTATAAAAAGATAAATGTCCAATCAATAAAAGTATTAAATAACTACTAAAAAATAAGTTTCAAAAATCTATATAAAAACTATGCACAATAATGAAGAAAAGATTAGTAATTATATATGAATATATTAAAAATATTAATTTTCTTCACTAAAAATAAAATTTAAGAGATCTATTTGAGTTATTATTCCTATAAGAGCACCATTGTTCTGTTCATCCAAAACAACTGCATAAATATCTTTTTGAAGAATTCGAGACAATCTTCCTAAAGTTGTTACTGTAGCAACTTTTCGATATTGTTTTATAAGAGCTTTTTCTGCAGGATCTGTTTTTTTTACTTCACCAGAAATTAAATTACTAAGAAGTTTCTGTAACGTAATAAATCCTTTAATATTGCCTTTATCATCATACATTGGCATTTGATGAAAGCCTCCATTTCGAAGAGTTTTTACTGCTTCTTCACAAGTAGATTCATTTGGAAGAATAACAGGACTTTTAAAAGGTATTTTTGATACGGGTAGGTTCCACCACCATTCATTTACTTCTGCTGGTTGTGGTGTATCCTGTAAAAAATTATTAATAATACCCATTGAATCATTGTGTAATACAAAAGATTATTTACTTACTAAGAAATTTCTGGACTCCATCCATAAATCAGAAACAAATTTTGTCATATAATTTCGAATTCCATCTGGCAGAAGTACAACTACTCTTTTATCAGTTGTAAGATCTTTAGCAACTTGTAATGCTGCAGCTAAAGCAGCACCACTACTCCCACCACATAGTAGACCTTCTTCCTTTATAAGTCTTCTAGCTTCATAAAAAGATTCTGAATCTTTCGTCTTAATCCATAAATCGACTACATTACGATCCAGCACAGTAGGCACAAAATCATATCTACAAAAGGAATTATTATTCTTTAATCATTTTACAAAAGTGAATTATTAAATATAATTCGTCTATAATACACGAAAAATACCCTATGCCTTCAACATCATAGAATTGAACTGCAGAATCATTTAGTTCCTTAGGTTCTGCCAACAAACTGCCTTCAGGATCCACAGCAACAATTTTTGTATTAGGTGATAATTCCTTGATCTTACGACCTATTCCACTAATCGTGCCTCCAGTTCCAGCACCAGCTACCAGGTAATCAATTTTTCCTTCACATTGTTCCCATATTTCAGTTGCTGTTTGGTCATAGTGAGCCAAAGGATTTCCTGCATTTGTGTACTATAATTAAAAAAATTTCAAAACTATCCTTTCGTTGGAATTCAATTTTCAATTTTTTGAAAGCCTTTTCTAGTTGATTTGTGAATATTATATTAATGAAAATATTAAAAATTTTGAATATTAACCTGATCTAAAATAATACTGTTAGGAATTTGCTTTTGTAATCTTTGAGATGTTGCAATGTGTCCTTCAGGACTATCCCATGCAGCTTCTGTAGGAGTGCGTACAATTTCTGCACCTAGAGCTTGAAGTGTGTAAGCTTTTTCATTAGACATCTTTTCAGGCATGACTATAATGCATTTATATCCTTTAACAGCAGCAGCCATAGCTAAGCCAATTCCAGTATTTCCACTAGTAGGTTCAATAATTGTGCTGCCTGGCTTTAAAATGCCTTTTTCTTCAGCATCTTGCACCATTCTAAATCCAATTCTGTCTTTTACTGAACCACCAGGATTCATGAATTCACATTTAGCAACTAGAATATTTTTTAATAATAAAATTAATAAGTCATTTCTAATAATGAAAAACATTAAAAAAAAATCATAATGACGTACACATTTCACATTTTATCCCAAGTGATTTTGGAATATTATTAAGTTTAACCATTGGTGTTTGTCCAATAGCATTGAGAATGTTTGGTAGAACTTTTCTCCGATCACTTGGTCTGAAAGAAAATAGAGAAAGAAACTATTAATAGAAAGCATTAAATGTTTTACTTATTTAAATGATACAAATAATATTCTCTAATGCATCCATATAATACTTTATTTTAAAAACTAAGATACTATTAATTTTAGAGAATTATAACATTATATATATATATATATATATATATATATATATATATATATATATATAAATATTCTATGAATAAATACAAATTAGAATAATAAAGCATATTCAATATGGGCAGAATTTAACATTTTTTAATTTGCTCTCAGATATTATTTTCATAATCTTCTTTTATTTAGTATTATATTAAGTAAACATTAATATAAATTTAAAAAAAAAAATTTTTTATACTGCTGTATTTTTCATTCTTCATTTAAATTATTGTCTCCTGCTTTTACATGTGCAAGCCATTAGTAATATTTAGAAAAAAACCGGTTTATTAATAATGGAAAATAATGTTTGTGGATTCTGGCAAGATTTGACTGAAAATATCTTATCAATTTGCTATGTCAATAGTTCTTTATTTTGGATCAGTCGCAAGTTGATCTCCACGTTCTGTATGCATCAAATTCTAAGATGACTTGTCGCTTCATGTGGTGTTCAAGGACATTTGCTTGCCTGAAGCAGAAGTTCAGCTGAGGCCGTATCGCGAAAAATATTTAGAACAACGATCTGACCCTTGTTTGATACTCGACGAGTAGGCGATAAGTTGCTATAACTGCATTTTCATGTGAGTTGCATATACCTGCATATACGAACAGATACGAACTCTAAGACGGGAGACGATACACGAACTTACGAACTTCGCAATGTTCGCATAAGTTTCGCACACATATGCCTTGGAAGCATGCCAAAATGCAGAGAATGCTAAAATATTTTGAGCTTATTAGTTTTATTTTCCATTAACTTTAGCGTCTATGGTTCGTTATATCGTTTTATTTTTACAACGTTCACGTATATCGCATGGTATATAGTATAGGTATTTAAATTTACCTACGCGCATATATATGTGCATTGAGCCCGCATTAAATCATGATTATAATCTATTTAAAACGTGTGTCCAGTGTGTCGTACGTGTCAGAAACGCGGCAAATGTATTCGATGATCGACCATCGAACAAGCTCTTTAGGTATACTTGGCTATTGAGAAGTCTTTACATATACTATAGAATGTTTTCTAAACACGTGTCTCTGAGGGAATGAAAAAATGACAATAAAGGAAATCATGTTCATTTTTATGTTATATAGATGCAAATAATAGTAAGTATTGGGTGAATTAACATATGAACAACATTCACCATATGCAACAACAATATTTCATCTGGATTTAAATTGTCTAAAAACAATTTTTATTATACTATCGTGACCTGTACCCAAAATATCCAAACCAATTTTGTATATTAGACCAAATCGAAATATTCAAATCAAAAACAAACAAATTAATCATTAAGCGAATAATTATTTTAATTTATTCTAAATGTATTTATATAAGCATATAAAAGAAGAATATTTAGTTTTCTTGTTTTCAAAAATCGGCACTTTTACAAGAAAAAGAATAATGCAAACAAAGTATCTTCCTTACGCATTTCGGATAATTTCCAGTCAAGCAAAATTTATGAAAAAAAATATTAATATACAGCATAATACGAGGTTCTGTATATATGATAACAAAACTCACTTGCTTCGATCCGTATGCGGACTATTCACAGCGTTCGGCGTCCACGTACAGCGGCTAGGTTTGTCGGGTCGTAACAATTCTTGATCCATTTTACTAGCTTAATCTCAAAAATATATAGTACGAAGAAATACAAGAATTTAGAGCCTTGTTAAACGTGAATTTATATCAGGACCTTGTATACTTGCAGAGTTGACGAGTTTCGTTAAAGGAAAAAGGCGCGATTAACACGCACGTACGGCCGGCGCACGCACAGTAAATTATATATACATATATCGTGTTCTTCCTCTCGCTCTTGCAGCAAGAATGTGTTCTGTTCTGCTTTGCGCGCTGCGTGCGGTAGCGACACGCGTACTACACAACTGGAAGCAAGTGCTGCAGTTATAATACAGTAGCATTATAGTAGCATTATGCGGCTTTCTGAAAACTTTATGTACTACTGATAGTAGCTGATAGCCGTGCCTGGCGGGGGTAGGGGAGGGGGAAACTGCCGACACTGCTCGTACTGCCCGCAGTAAGTAATCGTGTCAAATTCTAGTAAAAACCAAGCGACTTATTCTATCCCTAGTATTCCCCTAAATTGATGCCCTGTTGATACCGCCTATTACCGCCATAACAGTCACCCTTATTTGCAACTACATAAGCGATTGTACCCCTGTGAAATATAAGATGCGATTATTGTCAAATTACTTCCTAAATTTTTTTTACAGTTTCTTATTGAAAACTTGTTTTTTAGTATATAATAAACAATTTTATTTTATAATTAGAACAATTCACAATATATACATATTCCATCTATAGTCATTTTAAAACTGAGACAGACCGCATAATAATAACTGTATGATAAAATAAAAATACCATGGACATTTAAACCATAATGAAATTCTTTCTTAACTTTGTTGTAACCTTATTTATAAACGATCTAGAGATTATATATATATAATCTTATAGATATACGAGAACAACTACTAATTATATAATTAGTACATTACTTTCTTATATTATTAGTACATAAATTTCTCTATTTATTTATATCTTATTATTTCTTTAATAATTCTGTGCATTTTCAGATCATATTCTTAATATAATTTTATATTATATTTATTCGATTATTCCTAAATTTAAATAAAATAAAAAGATGTTTTTTTTAAAAAAGACTTAATTAAATTCAATTTATTTTTATTAAATACAGGTTATTGCTTAAAAAGTCAAGAATTTTCTACGATTTCTTACAGTGTACTGATTTTTTAACACAATCAGTACATTTCGTACCGGTTACGAAAAAGCTTTATTTACAAAACGAGAGGTTTACTGTCCGAGGCGAAGCCTAGGGTTGTAACAATCTTCGCCAAGAAGCCTTTCCGTACAAGATCAGAAATATACTATTTCTTGCTCCCTCAACCAAAGCTGTAATCTTACGTGCTCGAATTCGAATTCAAGCTAGAAAGTGGAACTTCTTATAACTTTTCCAGTTTAGGTTTATTGCTTAAAAAATTGCTAAGACAATCAAACAATTCTATAAGAATTTTCAGCAGTGATTTTTTCAGAGCTATGTCTTATTTCAATCTGAAATATAAGTTTCAGGTGTTTTTCGTTCTTTTTTATACACAATAACTTGAGGGAGGCTCAGATTTGATACTACATTTAAAACACTTATATATTTTTTAACCAATGTTAGTTTTTTATTTAGTGTAGTGAAAATGTTTTTCCTGATTCTAATCTACAAACCGTACCTTCACCGCTTAATTCCGATTCTCATAAGAAAAAATATAGAACTTATCTAGTACGATAAGACTTCTTTATGAACCTCTTTATGATCCTCGACTTCACCTCGTGCCGAAAACCTCTTGTTTTAATAAAAAGTTTTTAAATAAAACCTTCTCGTACTCGGTAAGCAATGTACTATTTCTAAGGTAAATGCGCATAATTAGACCTTCCATGCCTGCTTCGAGTGTGAAAGTATGTGATTCCCACATTCTGACTCATAATATAGAAAGTAATTAGTTTGCTCACTTATTGCGTAAATCAATTTACAATCCTCTGTAGTGGAAGAATCGGAACAAAGAAAAAGGGCCCAAGTTTCAATAATAAATCAAATTAATGTGAAAGAACCGAGGAATCAAATAAGCAGCATGAATGTAATAAATTTTTTTTATAAATTCTTTTCCTTTACATAAGTGGCATTATCTACAGCTTATCGTATGCAATTTTTTATAATTGTAAGCGAGCTCTGTAAAAAAAAAATCATTCGAACACGTGATAATATAACTTTTAATGTGAAGAACTTACTAACATTAATTATACCTTTTAATACGTTAAAAAATAAAAATGCTTCCGCAAATAACGGACCATAAAGAAATTTACTAAATTAGTAAACTATTAAATTGAGGCCTTTGTTGATAAGTTAGAATTACTTAGAGCTGGAAGACGATTGAATAATTAAAGGCATTTAATTAAACTTGCATGTAAATTTATGCGATTATTTTATGCATACTTTCAATTCCTTATTTAGCGTATAAGTCTTATTGGTTAATAAGTTAAAGTTTGCCCTATCAAACCATTGTACTATATGACAGATTTACCTACATGTAAAATAATGCCAAGTCGTCCGTTTTTTAAATGGGGTGTAGATTGTGCAGTACTCATTTTTCTCAAGGAAAAAACTCGCCAAAACATATATTTTTATATTTGTTTATTTTTTTGCTAAAGTAGTGTATAGAGTACGCTATAATAGAATAAAATCGATTTCAAAACTTCAATATAATATAGATGTATGTATATAATATGATATTACAAACTTAATTATGTTTTAATTGTACGAAACTTGACTCTTGCTAAAATAAGTTTATTTATGTAAATGAACATTTTTATATTAATAATTATTTAGAGACACCACTAATTTACTTGTGATCAGTATTTTTCTTTTTTGTATTTTTTATTGTCTTTCAAATGACTCCTTTATTCATATTATTAAAAGTTATATTTAGTTGTACATAAATATTTGTTTGGAATTATTTCGAACCTTATGAAATTAATGCATCACGTAAACAGGCCCCAACTAGCACTTCGATACGCACATGCACGCTACATTGCAGATATGTATTCAAGCCCTGATTTGCGTGCTCAAGAAATTTCTGCTCATATACAGTTAGACTTCCCGTTTAGACCTCGCTTTTTAAGGAACCTAGTTCGACATGTACAAGTTCGCAGTCAATTGCCCAAAAGCTGAACGGACATTTGTGCAACATAATGAGCAAATGGGAGACCAGAGTGAATTATTCATTGATTAAACTTCAATGTGTTCGGGTATAATTTATATAATGATACATCATGATAATTTATGTAATAACACAGAATTTATGTAATGATAATCATCATTAGTGCATACGTTTATACATGAATATCAAATGACTTCGACGAATAAACAAAGTTATGAACCTACAATAATCGGAACCTTCAAATTTGGGTTCAATAATTTAACGAGAAGCTTGTTATATTTTGACCATGTATGAAATCACACAATACGATATTCATTAAGAAAAGTAGTTATGTGAATTACATAATATAAAAAGAATCGTGTATTTTCTAGAAATATAAATATTCTAAAAATTTAAGATTTTTGATTCTCTTGTCATCTTAAGTATTATCGATACTATTTGAATAATTCTTCAACAATATAATAACTCATAATAACTGAGTTAACAAGAAATATTTGTTATAAGTCGGTTGATCTGAAACAACTAGTTTACTATACAAGTGTAAAGGAATGCTTTTACGGCAAATGTTCATAGCGGAGAGGTATCCAAGTTTCTTTTAGTAATACCACGTCAAAGTGTATACTGTACAAAAGGGTAAAAATCCGTTGTTTGCATGTGATCGTTAAGCCAATCTAGTGATAACGACAGATGTAGAATAGTAAAGACTCACAAACTTTATAGCAGGTTGCCAGATGAGCTCCAATTAGATACACTACACTATTAGTCTTGTCGGTAGTGCGATAAGATTTGCAATAATTATTATACACGAATTGGAAAGTAATATATAGCTCTGAAATAATTTCTAATAAAATCACAGCCCTCAAACGAAATCTAATAACCAAATTAAAGATGATACCAGGCGAAAGGAATGGTTAATTTAATACACTTTATCACAAAATTCGATTTGAGTTGAGAATAAGTGGATTAGTGCAAATTAGAGATAGTTAAGATAAAATTATTATAGGCCAAGTATGAAAATATGCTTGCCCATCTACTCGTTTTATAAAGTTCACTATTGAAAATTCGCCACGAAAAATAGAGACAACAGATACGTTGTTTGGTTATCTTTCAAATTCAATGTGGTAGATTTTAGAAAATTACAATCTATTGAAATTAAACGATGTTATGCTTTTGAAGAAAGTCTTCCTGTACATATACATTCAAGAGAAGAGTGCAGACATATCACGGATGCATATGTTACGTTATATCGCATGTCATCAGTTTAAGAAAAGGAGCCGAACGATTATTTTCGCCATCACCACGGTAATCAAATGATCCAGCGCGATTACTAAGGTGCTTCTTTGATATTATTAATAATTTAGTATTATTGAATATTTGCTCACACTAAATACGAATATATATATATATATATATATATATATATATATAGCGCTTTAACAATAAGTTCAAATTTAATCCAAATTATTCACCCATTTTCTGAGGCTCAGAATATTTTTTGACAACTTTTGTATCGAGCTTTCTGGTACTTGCCGTTCACTGGATTCTGTTGAGAGTTTTTAATGGAAATTAGTTGTCGAAATACACCGACATTATACAAATTTTGAGTAGAGACGCGTAAGAACTGCTCACAACTTAGCTGATTCATTATCAATAGATAAGCTTATGGTGGAATTCTCTAAAGTGGAAAATTTCCAAAATTATTCCCGGCTTAAGGGCGCTTATTGACTTTGACAGCCAGAGGCGGATGAACCTTTAAGCTTGTTAATACCAGAAATAGAATTACGACGATTCCCGTAGCAGACAAATTTTCATATCTGACATCTCTATCCGACATCGTGAGCAATTTTATAATAACACAGAGTTTCAGGTTGGGAAACTCATAATGGTGATATAATTCATGAGGCAACAAATCATGTTTTATCAATGTATTGCGCGGTGTTGTGTTTCTGGATATTCCTATAAATTAATAGTTTAATAATCCCGCAATGAATCTTTAAAGATACTTGTCACAATTATAGACAGTATTGAAATGTGGAAAGAGGATAGCAAAAAATTTTTTTGCAATCTCCAGTCGATTCCGTAAATGTCAGTCCTACTTTATAAGAGGTATCAAAAAACTTAATTAAAAAAATTAATTTAAATGCTTATTTTTCTAAGTTTGAATATTGTGCTTCCATATTCCAGTAACTGCGAATTTCATTGTATAAACTAAAAATCTAGTTTGGTAAAAAGAAAGAACCCCATAACAGATCTTTGGAAAAATATCACTCTATAAATTTTAATAAAACTTTGTGAATATCTTCACTGGAGCATGATCATAAAAATTTCTCAAGGCCGTATATCAATTGAAGTGAGACCGTTTTTGCTGTACATGATTTTCAAAGCCACCATTTGAAATTACTTCAACTGACGTGACAAACTACGAATATTCCATTTATGAGTTATAATTTTTTTGGCATACTTATTACACTGTGAAAAGTAAATACATTCATCAGAATTTAAGTATCAAAATTCACAAAAATAAATTCATTTCGTATACTAAGATTCATCTCGGCATGTCCTTATTAAAAGCGTGAATATTAGAAGCACTTAACAGATATTAGCCAAATGAAGAAATTAATTTATTATTCACATGATTCACAAGATGTATATAAAATGGAAGACTTAGAAGTGTAAGCATCCTCTCATGAAGAAATTTCTCCATAAGAGAAACAGTTATTTAAATAAATCGAAAAACAGATTTGATCTATGATTCCATATTTTTAAAGAATAATTTTTTTTAATAAAAAATTTATATTATTCTTCACAAAGTTACTTTATTCTAATGCTTTTTATATACAATGTTGTATAAATAAGTCACGCTAATGGAGTGCCTACTGACGAGTTATGTATCAGATGGTGAAAGAATCATGTTCTGTTTTACTGATGGTCATTGTAACAAAAGAAGCATTCAAGAATTTTATTGAAAAGACGCGTGTATTTTTTGTCATAAATCCAAAACATATTTCATACTATATATTTTATTCTTAAAATTCATATTGAAATAAAAACCATTGATTAAGGGATCGACGGAGAGTGAAAGACATAGAGAGACAGAGAGAGAGAGAGAGAGAAAGAGAGAGAAGCGCAGAGAGAGAGAGAAAGAGAGAGAGAGAGAGAGAGAGGGAGAGAGTGTGTGTGTGCGTGGAAGGGAGAAACAGAGAGAGCCTTAACTGCAATTTAATAATTTATCAAAAACTCTTTAATCTACAAAGAACATTTAGTTTTTATAACTGTAAAATGTACACCAAGAAGATTTTACTACTTCAAGAATTTAGAGAATACGACTAGATCACGATTTTTTCATTTTTAACTCATTAGAAAGTAGTAAATGAAAGGTAAATGCTTAAAGAGAATGAATAGATCTCAAAAGACAAAAATGTAAAACTCATAAGAAGTAAGAGTTAAGTAGGTGTTAAAACTAAAACTAAAATTGAGCCAAATAACAGTCCTTTTTTTATTTTAATAAAGCAAGGTGCGACCTTTAATTGTTTTTATATATGTATCGCACAATACGTACCACGAGTAGTAAACTCGTAGGAAGAATTGCTCTCTCAAAGGCTCGAGCGTCGCGATGTGAATCCCGCTGAGATTCGAGCGTCTGCATGCAAATCTCGATGAATTAAATAATGAACGAATTCACCTGTAATGGCAAGAGCCTTCTCGCGAAATGTGTTAGAGCAATAAGGAGAGGAGTACTATATGTCCAGATAACCTATGGATTTTCGAACTATATATTTCGACTATTAAAAATCGTTTTCTTTCTTGATCCCTCATCTCTTTTCGTGAGTAAACACAGGCGCATTCGAAAGAATGTAAATCTCATATACAATATCTGTCGAGAATATCGAGTTGTCATTATTTGAAGCGAGAACATTTACTTATTTCATAAATCCAATTTAATATTCTAAATTCTGGGAAATAAAATTATTAAATAAATTAAAATATAAATATAATATTTATAACAATAAACTTTTTACATTTTCAAGAAAAATTTTAAAAACCATCATTTTTATAGTTTCTTGATAAAAAATTTAATTTTGGAAAATCCATTACGACATTTTTGATCGGCATACAAACAAACATAAATATGTAAAGTCGGGTTGGATACTTTTCTTAAGTTTATACCATTGTTTTCGGTCTATTATAAAAAATTTTTTTTGGAAATTTAGTTTGATAAAAACAATTTATTGATGAATCTAGCCATTAAAACTACATTCAATTAGTAAAATCGATTGACTCGTAAGGACGTTTCGTAATCATACACGAATAACGCAGGCATTCATATATATATATATATATATATATATATATATATATATATATATACACATATATAAATGTTGTATGTAACTTTTGCATGAATTGTTTTGATACGAGCGATCGCCACAAAGAATTTGCTAACATATCTGTTGGTTGATTTTTATCTCTTAAACTTTTCATCGGTGGTTTCGCTTGGGAGAAAGAAAATATCTGACGAGATAAAAAAATTGATAATATAATCACTCCCTGCATTGTTTCTTATATGTTATATTTGAAGATTAATTGCATAATCTAGTATTTTGGTTTGAAAACATCAAATGAATGAGATAACCCACATTAATGGAAAAAATTAACGTTTTTATCTTTTTCATATATTTCAATACGGGTGAAGTTAGTGATTTAGCTCGCGAGGCAATTTATCGCCAGGCGAAGTGAGGAAAACATCTCAGGAGTTAAAAATTAACTTTATACAAACAACAACATATTCGGCTGACAAAAGAGGGGCTAACGCAAAATCTGTGAAGTAACATGGAGCACAAGCCTATGGGAACGTCGTGCACATCCCCGGCAGATGAAAAAACGAGTTATCGATCGATAAAAACAAGAGAGAAAAACTGTTTGAATACGAGACTCATATGAGATTTGAACACGATTTTGGCGGTTGATCGCTCTTGAACGTTTTTGCAGTTTTGAACTTTCTATGTAAATTAATATTATATTGCACAGTAACTGACCAGTACAGGACTTGACTCCGACTTATGAAGCCGCTTTTTAGTCATGAGCCACTGTACGTCGCCACCATCGATATGGTGAAGGCCTTCAGCAGTGCCCAACACTGCCCTTCTATCTGTATCACAAATAGCTGGTCTACCATTTTAAATGAATAAATATTTTTATCGGTCTTACAGTCTTTATAATATAATATATTAGTTAAAATAATGAAAGTCAAACTGTCCTTGTTTATATTCACCCCCGAAGAATCTGAAATAGAACTTATTACTACAATAAATTACATTAAAAATTAAAAATTAAAAATAAAAATAAAATAAAATTAATAATAAAATAAAATAAAAATAAAATAATAAATAATATAAAAATAATAAAAACAATATTCTATGTTAGTAAAGGACAACCTGACTGCCTCTACCACCTTAAATTTAGATTCACCTTTGGTGTCCGACGTTTTGAATTGCTACAGTTCATCCTCAGGAACTAAACATCTACCATTTTAACTCCCCAAATACCTCTATTGCTACTTGATGATAGACCTGACCTGGCGATAGACCTGACTATGCTATTTGGTGCTAAATAGAACTCTATAATCCTGAAGATTGCACGAGCAATTGGGCAGAGAGATACGCTATCATCGATCCTCTTCAGCATCAGCGTGGAACAGCTATGCCGATCACCACCTGAGAAATCCAATACGAGAATCAATAATACGCCAGTCTGAGTACTCTAGGACTTTATAGATGACCTAGTGCTGCTTGCAGATTACCCACATGGACTATAAGATCTGCTACAAATCACGACCGCTTATTTTCAGAGCTCTCTCTCCCCCCTCTCTCTCTCTCTCTCTTTCTCTCTTTCTCTTCGCAAAAAATGGAAAGACGTTCGAGGATGCAAGCAGCATCTTTCAGATATACTGTCAAATCGTGCGAGACATAGTTGCGAAGTCATGTGGACCTACCTTGCAGCTTAATTCTTCGCTGAGAACAGTAGACGCAGTCTTCTCCTCAGGAAGCTATCCGAGCAACTGTAACTATTGACCAAATCTCAGCTCAAGCTCCAATCCATGAGGACTAAATTTAGAATTATATCGAGCCTAGAATGATGATAACGACCTTATTGTGGATTTAATGTAAATAATAAAGAGGGATATTCTCTTAATAATAGGAACTCAAACTAGATTTTGTTAGATAAACTTTATTACATCTAGTCAAAATGTATTTAGAGAATCAAATTAGAAAATATGTTAGGTCTATTATTTCAATTTTCATTTTTTCTTTAACTGAAATTTTTTTAAAATTATTTACAATATTTACTAACATCCATCCCCTCCCCACCCTTTGGTACAATATCAAAAAGATACCAGTATAATAGATAGAAGTAAGGAGAACAATTAACTGGCCATATTGGTAGTTTACTTAGACTCACGGTACATTGTATCTATTTATTTTTATGGAACCTGTAATAACGCATATGAAAGAAAATGAAAGTGCATTTAGGCCTCTAAAATGAGCTTTTTTTATTTTTTTCTAATTTATATTTCAATTTTCATATTGTAAAGAGATGGAAAATTAAAAAATTGGATATAAAATAAATTGGATAAATTCGTAAATATGGTCGAGCATAAAGTGGGGTTAACATAAAAGTTTTACTTTTATTTACGAGCGTTATGCAGATTTAATGACAATAGGTGCATAATTTTTATTACTAATTTTACACGATTCTGCATCACTGATAGTTTGAAATATTAAGTATAAATAAAAGATAAAAAAGAAGAAATTAAAGTATAAATTTTTTTTCACTATCAAAAAACCCAGTTATAAGAAGTATCATGCTATTTGGCGGTATTCTGCTTAAAGTAACTATTCTGCTATAAGAGTTATACAATAGATGATATGATTGATGATATAGAAGCAACAGTTATCATAAAAATCTTTTCATTTGTATTTTTAATCGTAAAAGCTCTCAATGTTGTGGTTGCCTCTGTCTTGGGCCACATAAATTGTATTATTTCCAAAACAAATCAACCTGAACTTGAAAAAAACAAACCTTTTAAAAAAACGTAAATAACAATTCTAAATAATTGCGTATATATCTATATTAAATAGTTGGTTATAAATCTTATAATGAAGATGTAAGATAAAAAAAATTTAATGGTAAAAATTATGGAAAATATATGAAAATCATGGTGTATCGAACATTTTTGTACATTATAAAAAATATTTTAAACAACAGTCTTAGATCTGATGAAAACACGTATGTTCGATATACATAAAAGTTATAGAAAAAGAAATGCAGTTTACCTTTGATACATGAGTACAATTATTCTTATTTAATAGAATTAGGAAATGGGCGTGTAACGAATAAACAAATATGTCGGGTTTGTAGTCTAAAAGAATTTATTAAACTTAAGAAAAAAATATAAAAGAAAAATAATTTAATGATATTTGGCCGGCATAAATAACCCCAGTCTTGAGTGGGGGAAAAGCCCTTTCAATATCATTAACTAAATTATAATAATGAATATTTATCTGTGATACTACCGTTATAATCGACGCCGTTACAAAACAAGGGCTAATTACACAGTAATCATTATGGACAGTACATGGATAAATTAGTGCACTAACGATGTCTATTATTTAACATACGTAATCAAGAACTTACTGATGTATGGCCATATGCTGTTCGGCGACGCTCGCTTTCAGACAGATGCTCATAGAATATATACAAACGCGCAGGAAGGTATTGCCTTTTATTCCCAGGCGTTTCGCAGCACTGACGTCTCGGACACAAAGCCGCGAAGCCGCCGACGTTGCCGATCTAAGGGCAGAGAGAGAGAGAGAGAGAGAGAGAGAGAGAGAGAGAGAGAGAGAGAGAGAGAGGCAACACCTCAGAGAACCATGTCGTCCTCTAGCAGCGCAGCGGATATCTCCGTCGCTACTCCTGTTATAGAGAGTCCCTGAATTCACAAGGACCAAAACGAAATCTTACGATTTCGTAATGACAGATCACACAGAAACACACAAACACAATCGTTACTCCAACGCACAAGTCCGAAACAGTGCAGAAATTACAAATCACACAAACACTGATACAATCGTTACTACCAGATACAAATCGAAAGCAGTTGAGAATTTCGAGAGCGATTCCACACAACGGTATCAGAAAGACGAATGAATTGCCTCTCCAAGTCTCAGCCAGAACCGTATAAACAATACACTTTTTCTTACACTTCTCAGCTGAGGTCCAGTCGGGATTTTACAGGAGGTCTGGTTAACAGATGAAGTCCGTTCGGACATTCTCACGCGTTCACACAGGTATCTAAGGGCGGTTGACATTCACTTCGTCTACGCCGGGCGGCGCATCTGCTCCTTCAACTCCGTACGTACAGAATATCAACTTGGAGGGCTTACGGCATAAAAGTTTTGAAGCCGTCGTCGCTTCATTATAGTACTTACTTTTTTCTAGTTCAATCTCTTTAAATATCTCTCTTTTTCTATTGATTATTATTACGGGAAATGTCCATCGCCATCTATCTTCATTAATAGTACGTGCGGAGCGAAACCGTCGCGAACAACGTATATTATATGTTTTTCACATTTTTGCTCTTGATCTTGAACATAAAATGCAATAGAAAAGAAGATATTATGATCACGGGAAATGTCAAAATCAACATGTTCATCATTAATTCTGTTTTTATTGCATACTAGAGGCTCTTGAAGAACATGTGTAAAACAAAATATTTCTTTTCGACAAATTTGTAATTTTCGTTTTGAACGTTTTCTAAAAATTTCAAAGTATTTGATAAAGCACGACTTTTTTGTTTTATGTGTTTTTCTTGATTCTGACAATTGAGTTCGTTTTATCGGAAATTCTTTTAATGATATTTGTGATCAGCAATTTAAAATACAATTATGGAGTTATTCAAAATTATTATTAGGTTAATTTTGTAAAATAATCTCTATCAATTCGAAAAATTGAGCTTCTTCCTATATATAAGCCAATGTTAAAAGCATTTAACTGCACTTTAGATAGAAGACCCTAGTAACTTTGGCTGATATTAAAGCGTGATGTTTAGAATATCTTGTCAAATTCTGACCAGAAAACCTATAGATCTATACTTATTTTGTTTACCATGAAATATCAAAATATAACATATGTCATTATAAATGAAATAATAACTTGTATAAATATATGACTTACTTATTGACATTTAGTATGTATAAAAGAATATAATCTGATATGTGAATATAAGAATGTAAAAATATCAGACACGATAAATATATTATGAAATTGTATTTATTATTGTTGAGTTAGGATAGAAATCAAATGCAGCATGTACGAGAGTGGATTGATAAGTTTCCGGCCTGACCAAGAAAAACAACGTTTTTAAAAATTTTTTTTTATTTCTCAACATAATCTCCAAGGCTGATACATTTTTCATAGCGGTGTTCTAGTCTAGTAATACCATCTTTATAGACTGATTCGTCAAGCTTCTCAAAATACCCATTTACAGCTTCGATTACTTCTTTATTGTTTGCAAATCTCTTACCGCCAAGCCATTTTTTGAGATTAGTAAACAGATAATAGTCACTCGGGGCTAGATCTGGAGAGTAGGGAAGGTGCGGCATCAATTCAAACTTCAGATCGTTGATTTTAGCCATCGCAACGATTGACGTGTGCGCTGCTGCGTTATGGTGATGAAACAAGATTTTTTTCTTCGCCAGATGAGGTCGTTTAATTTTCACTTAGTGGCTCAAACGTTGCGATAAGTCTTCGTAGTATTGACCAGTGATAGTTTTACCCTTTTTAAGGTAATCAATGTATATAATACCTCTTGCATCCCCCAAAAACAGTAGTCATAACCTTGTTCGTCGAAAAAATTGTTTTTGTCTTCTTTGGAGTTGGTTCCCCTGGTCTAATCCACTGTTGAGACTGTTGTTTGGTTTCAAAAGTGTAGTGGTGGACCCAAGTTTCGTCAACGGTTACGAATCGACGAAAAATTCGCTTGCATTACGCTTATACAACGCTAAAATGGCGGTAGAAATATTCTTTCGAATCAATTTTTGGTCGACTGTTAGCAAACGCGGTACCCATCTTGCACAGAGCTTTTCCATATACAAATGTTGGTGCAAAATATTTTGTACACGTTCATATGATATCTTACAGGTCTCAGTTATCTCACACACTTTTAATCTGCGGTCTTTTAGCACTATTTGATGGATTTTTTCGATCATATCTGGAGTTGTGACCTCAACGGGGCTTCCTGAGCGAGGCTCATCAGAGGTGCTCACACGGCCCTTTTTAATCTCGGAAACCCACTGCTTAACGGTTGAATATGATGGGGAGGATGTTCCCAGTGTTGAGTCCATCTCTATTTTAATTTCCTTCGGCGTTAACCCCTTCAAATAAGAGTATTTGATGACAGCACGAATTTCCAGCTTTTCCGTTTTTACGAAAAACACAGAGACGTCTTGTTCAGTGTGCTCTCAATCCTAAACTAACATGGCGATCAGACTGAAACTATAGCTACAAGCTATCTAAGGATGGTACTATAGAACGCTACTTCAAGGTAGGTCTAGTGGCGCCATCTCTTGGTCAGGTCGGAAACTTATCAATCCAGCCTCGTATATATATATATATATATATATATATATATATATATATATATATATAGATGAAGTTGAGAAAATCTAACTAGAATAAAAATTGAAAGTCTAACCATTTCCTTAATTCTCCTACTCGGCAAATTCCGGCTAGAAGATACGTTATTCTTTCCAAAATAGGGAGAAGTCAAGGAAGTCCGACTAGATCCAAGATAGAAAGCTTAATAATTTCCTTAATTTTTCTACTTGTAAAATTTTGACTATAGAAAATACGTATCTCTTTCTAACATCAATAAAAGATAAGCAAATCTAAATAAAGTCGCGAAAGTAATAATTCTTGTAAGACGATTATTTGATGATCCTAGGGAAATCCAACTCGGAGCTGGCGAGTATTACCAACATGAGGAAGTCATCAGTAATTCTGACTAGGGTCTAGCTCAAAGTAGGGATATGCCGAGTATATTTCTGCACGAGATATTGAGTACTTTCTCGTTAAAAGCAATTCAATGATTTCCTTATTTTAATTTTCTGTTAGCTAAGCCACTTTTCCAAATTTATTTAAAAGACTTTAAAAATACAATGTTTTATCTTCTTGAATGAAGTTTATAAAACTTTTTCGACGTGTCGTGCTAATTTATTTTCTGTAGCCTTATCTCAACGCGGTCTTCTTCATTAATTTACAACATTTTTTAAAATACAACTAAGATTTTAAAATTATAAGGAAGTTAAATATAATAAACAAAATATACAATATAATACATAGCATAATCCATTTCGATCTTATACATACATACGTTTTGAGAAAAAACACGAAGTAGATTTTGATAATGGTATCATTAAACTAGCGCAAATCAAAATATTTATATTCTGAAATAATATATGCAATAGTTTAAGTCAGCTGTGTGACACCAACAATTTTAAAACAGTACATAAAAGCTACATAGGAGAACGATAATTTTGATGAAAAAATCTTATTTGTTCCAATCTGTCTATTTTGGCGCATGTCTCGGCGTACCCGAACTTGAACTACTTATATTATTTGTTTCGTATTCTACGCTAACGACTCATTTTAACGTATACGACTAAGACACTATGGGCCGAGTAAAAACTTTGCCAAAGAATCGTATACGTCGCTTGGTATATATATATATATATATATATATATATATATATATATATATATAATATTATAAGATATACGTATATAAATTCTCGTCAAATTTCTGAAAGTTTATTTTGTGCATGGTGAAAAGATAAGAATACAAGATTCGGCAGCCAGGATCATAGGAATTCCATTTGGTCAAATTTCTTAAATTATATTGATGTTTGTCTGAATATATTGACGATATTTATGGAAAGAAAAAAGATATTCTAACAGGACCAATATTTCAATTCACATTGTAAACACTCACACACACAATAATTATGAACCACAGAATTTTTATCTTTCGAAGCGTTCTTGCGTATAAATAAAGATCTCTAAAGTACGCGTATGCTTGAAGCCAAGGACCTATGCAGTGGCGAATGCGTTCCCACCGTTATAATATTCGAGAAGCTTTTTAAAAAACCAGTAAGGTAAATTTCAACAGTTAAAATAATCAACTGAAGACGTATTAGGTTGAGCATTTGTTGAAAAAACTGACTTAAACTGTCATAATATTATTTATAACGTGAACTCTCTCAGCAATTAATTATCTTTTATCCAATTATTGAGAATATAATAATTGAATTCTGTAGAATACGATTAGGAGATTCTCTATTCGAATGCAAAAATGGAGAACATTATTTAATCTCAAAAATAGATAAAAGAGAAAGATCTGCTCAAATTTTCATAATAAAATTTTATTACATGGCGATAGTAATGGAATAATAACTCATCCGTAGAATGACCGAATAATTTGACCCTCGCCAAGGGGTAACTACCACAGAAGATTCAAAACTACAACGCATTTGCCTGCCAAACTGCCACTCTTTGCTACGATCCCATCATATTATCAAACCTATCATAGATCATTATTATCCCTATAATATAAAATAAATATAATATAATAATATAATTGATGTCTTCCCGCGCCTATCATGAAGTTAAATATTAATCGGTAAGATATCAGGGCCCACCAGAGCTAAGATAAAACGTCTCATATGTACCGCAAAGAAATGCCCACAAAGTTAAATGGATTAAACGCAGTCGTTTGGTAATTTTGTGTGTGAGTGTGTGTGTGGTTACTATACGTAAATCCATTCATATTAATATGTATATACGGACGATAGTTCCAATGGTAAAAGACGTATATTCCAAAGTCGTTCATAGATAAATAATATATATATATATATATATATATATATATATATATATATATATATATATGCACGCATCCACGCACGTGACTAATGCGCAAACCTGTCGGGTTCGTGCGCTATGCGCGACCGCGAGGAGGAGAAAAGGAGACGAAAACAGAAATGAGAGAAAGAGTGGGGACCTTCTATAAAGGAAATGTCGTGGGTGTACACTCATGTATATATCTATATATATATACATGCATATATGTGTATGTGTGCACGCGCGCGTGCTATATATATGTGTGCAGGAGTCAGCGCGAGCAGCGAATGAATATATAAATATATATATATATATATATATATATATATATATATATATATATATACATATACATATACTTTAGGGGCCCCCATACCAAGCTGAGATTGCGCTCGGTTGAGACACGCTCCCCCCCCCCCCTCTCACACACTCTCTCACTCGCTCGCTCGCTCTCTCTCTCTCTCTCTCTCTCTTTCTCTCTCTACATATATATATACATATATATATAGGTACATACATATGTACAGAAACATGAGAGAGAAAAACGGGGCAGGTGACGCGATCGCTTGAGGGGGAGAAGGTCGCGCGCCTGCGCAAACGGCTTCTATATATATTATACACCATTACGATACAGGGACCCTCCTCCACTCCATTTCTTGTTCTCTCTCTCTATCTCTCTCTCTCTCTCTTTCTTTCTCATTCTCTCCTCATTCCTCTTTCTCGCGGGAGAGCGTGAGGCGGAGTGCGCAGGACGGAATCATAATATATATATATATATATATATATATATATATATATATATATATATATAAGTGGCGGGCAAGCGCGCGCAGGAGCTACGGCGGCGGCGACGGCGGCAAGAACGCCGATCGCCGCGCGAGTCGAACTCGCGCAAGGCGGCTAACGCGCCGAGCGCTGTCGAGAAACCGCGCAGTTTCCGCGAATCGGTGCGCTGGTGTATATCCTCCCATTCACATACTATCACTATCTTTTTCTTTCGCGACAACTAAAAGTGCGATCCGCGCAAGCGGACGGGCGCGCACGTTTCTGCTATATTATAATAAATCAATACATACATATATATATATATATATTTATATATATGTGTGTGTGTGTGTGTGTGTATAGATATATTCATATAAATTTATATATATATAGCTTTTGCGAGTGCGCCTCCGCGATTGCGATACCGCGCTATTATACGTGCAGGTATATGCGCGCGCGTGCGTGGTTCCTGCTTTGCGTTATACAGCAAAATAATAAAAGAAACAAAAAATAATAAAAAGTTGTTGAAAAATTCGCACTCATTTTATATGGGCGGGCATAATTATATCCCGAAGAACGGGGACGAGTGCGCCGTCTCCTGGCCGCGCGAGCTTAATCATTCGCGCGCGCTCCACGAGGACGAGCGACGATGAGGAGGACGCCGAGCTGGCCGCAGCACGAGCCGACGACGAAAGGATCGCCCTGGCTCGGCCGGGACACGTGAGGAGGGAGGATCCGAATCGGGGCAGAATCTGTGTGTGTGCGCGCGCGCGCGCAGTGCTCGCGGCGGGGCGCGCGAGCGCGCGCTCTCTCTCTCCCGCATCCTCGCGCTCATTGCATAGATCGTGGACCGCATCGGCGAAGAATCCGCGCAGAGGTGAGCCGCTGACGATGTTGATGTTAATGATGTTGATGCCATGTGTATGAGGAGAGAGGAGGGTCTTATCGGTGACCGCTCCCGTTTTCTTTTTTTCTTTTCGGCAAGCGCTTGTTCAGCATCATGTTTAAGTAGTATTGTTGTGATTTAGTATATATAAATACATAGTTCAGCAGGCCGTGGCCTAACCCTTCCCACTGCCTTCCCCGTCATTTATGCCTTTGAAATATTATCTTCCCCACGGGTGGGTGTATAGATCGAATCGACTGCGCGATCTCATAGGCTCTCGATCGATCTACCGATTTTTTTCTCTCATTCTTGATTTGGGAGAGTGTGTGAAAAAGTGAGATGAGATCGATCGTGAAATTGCCGATGGATTTTTACGTATAACAAGTAAAATATACTGCGCTCGACCTGTTGGTCGGCAAAGTGCGCGCACAATATTTCGGGTGGGTGTATAATATAGTGTAAATTTTAATGCACGCGCGGTTAGACTCGTGGCGCAATCTCCATCGATTAACTTGTCTTTTTTCTTTTTTTTTATTTATGATGCGTATATTGTGATGCATGTAATTTACATGTTGTGTCTAAGGGTTATATATATATATATATATATATATATATATATATATATATATATATATATATAATGAATTAGAAAGCAAGTATTTTCTATGAGATATGTGCATATATATGTTAAATGTAATGCCGTGGCAGGCCTAAGAAATCTTTTGCATTCGTAATCAAGAATTATTTATTAATCTATAATCAAAAATTATGAGAACTGCGTTAATTTTCTCTGGCTGCATCCATCTGTATTTTTGTCGGAGCAAAAACATTTTTGCAGTAAGATAATTGTTTTTGCGACGTATAATTAATTAAAAGTTCAATGTTTATGCTTTGTTGAAAGACTATATATCGATCTATCTATCCATCTATCTATCTATCTATATATATATATATATATATATATATATATATATATATATATATATACAGATATATATTATATACTATACATACCAGCTGAAGAATGTCATATAAAATAT
>JACCIC010000036.1:705000-755000 GCA_018907035.1 Sycobia sp. Sy_11
TTCGAAAATTCTATATGTCGATGTTCGGGTCGCGAACAAATATATATGTGTGAGCGTATGGCGTGTGTATATTATGTATGGGCGCAAGGATACGGTGGGAGGATTAGATTAGAGTTCGAGATAACCGAGTAAAGACGATATTCGGCCTTGAATAAATAAAAGATTTTTTTTAACTTGCTCAACCGTGCGTGTATATATAGCAGCTATACATTTGCTTCGGTGATGCACCTTCTCTGCATTTCTCAAAGTTAGTATCGACTCATTCAATATTGATTATGTATATATATATATATATATATATATATATATATATATATATATATATATATAAAATATATGACGCAAATTCGAAGGATCGTACAGGTGAAGTATAAATTTGGTTATAATATAATAATTATTGATCATAAGATGGTTTTCTTTTTTGTTTCTTGTCGTTTTTTTTTCTCGTGACTTCGTGACTGTAACGTTATAATATACATGTGTAGTTAGTGTGATCATCGCGTGGGATAAAAAAAAAGAAAAAAAAAGAAAACGTCAATAGTCGAGATTCTATTTTGGTATTACCACTAATGTATTTTAATATTACCAATATTGTCAGAGTAATGCCGTTTTCGTGATTATAACGATGTGCATTTATGAAAGCACGATATATGTTTAAATACATTTCTACATACAAGTGAATAATTTAATTATGTTGATTCCTTGAAGAATGAATAGACTAATTTCTTCATTAATATTGTAGTAATAATGCTAATTATGATACGAAGCGAATGAAAGGAGCGACACAATGAGAAAAATAATTTTTTATATATACTGTGAAATAATGTTGTATCACGTTTTTGTATGTTTTTGTCAAACGTTATGTTCTCACTACGTCATTCCATATATTTTTATAATAATTGTAGTTACAGCGCTGTAATATAATAATAAGCATAACAACAACAATACCAACAACAATAATAATTCTCTTTAAATTATTTAACAAAAGATATATTGTTTACCATTACAATAAAAGGAAGATAAATTTTTTTCTTTGCCTCGCCGATCACTGATTATTTCCCTTAATATTTAACAAATTTCATTCATAACTAGACATTGTTTTCAAGATCTTTTTTTTTATTTAAATATATTGAAGATATTAGAATTTTCTTCACTTTCGATTAAATCTGGTTCATAGTATGAATATGAGATTTCATAATAATTAATGCCATGTTAATTCATTTCCACACTTATAATAATCTTTTGTTTTGAACATCAATAATCCCAATAATTGGCCGCTAAAATCATATTGTAAAATATCATTTTAATGACAAATAAACTGTCTATATATAGTAAGACACTATTGCAATCTTTTTAGTTAAATTCACGTAGGAAAAAAACTCGCTCTCGCAACCTTCTAAACCGACGTTTGTAGCATCGCAAACCTCCATTCTGTCCTTCTAACCTTTATGCTTTCTTATTAGACATTTATATATATATATATATATATATATATATATATATATATATATCCTTAACTTTCGAGCGCGGCCTTTTCGTGATGTGTTTGCCGATTGCCGTGTGAAAAGTAAAAAAAATTTTTTTTTCACTCTTCGTCGGCGGGCGGTTCAACGAATTCGCCGATGATTCTTATAGAAGAGGAGCCTGCTTTATATGTATTCGATGTGTTGCAACGCAGCGCCGCGTTGTCGCTACTGCGGTTGGTACGTGACTCCAATATATACATATATATATATATATATATATATATATATATATATATATATATATATATGTATACATTTTTTTTATCCTTTTCGCAAACAAGGAATCTTTTCCTAATGAAAGCAAATTTATTTGCGGGCGGTTCTTCGGGACTTTCGAGGAACGAAAAAATTGACGGACACGTGCGACCCCACCATTGTGTAGTAAGCACCCGATAATTACCGAATAACTTTGGAGATTTCGAGGAAGCGCGCACATTTATTTTAATAAATTTCTTGCGCGTCCAGGGACGATGAGAGTAGAGGAGGTGATATATATATATATATATATATATATATATATATATATATATATGTATGTATGTATATATACGTTTCGGCTTAACGTTTTATTTATCTATACATTGCACTTTCTCCCTTATAATAATGAACTTTGTAACTTTTTTTAAGCCGATTTAATTTCAAAGAAATACTCACGACTAGTATAGAAAAGGCGCAAACAACACAATATACAGGTGCAGAGATGCACACAGAGATGTTGGGGAAATGGAGGGGTAGTTAATCGGCACTTCATCCGTTCAATTATCCCGCATTGAAGCGGGATCTTTCGTCACGAATCGTATATGAAAAAACCAACTGCGAGGTATATAGTGGTTATATACTGGTCATATATATGTGTGTATAGACGCGATCAGTCACCAAAGAAAGTATACAAGTAAATGTACGCCGCAGGTCGCACGCTGCAGATAAACGATACTTCCCATCTAATTGAACGCGAATTCCCTCCTAGTTCTGTCCTCCTTCGCCCCCACACATCGCCACGAAATTTTCACTCTTCTAATAAAAATAGCTTTAGAATTTAATGCGCTCACGTTAATGGATAATGAGTTGGTGCTCCTGGAAAATTTTCCACTGAAAATAAATCCAGCGGACGGGAATGAAAGTATGTATGCATATATGTATATATTAAAACATCGGTGGTCTGTTTGCTAATTCTCTTAGAATAAAAAGCGGAGTAGCGAAGTACGAGTGCATGTGCATTTATGTGTGTGTGTGTGTGTGTAATGGAAAGTATATGAATTTGACGGGATCACACGGCAGGAGTGGCAAAGATAATAATGATGAATAATATAAAATATGCCCGATTTATATATATGTATATAAAAAATAAATTTTCTTCGGAGTAAAACGGTTTCCTGGTATGGTACATGTGTATAGATTACTTTTCAATGTTAATAAAGCTCGTTAATTTAGTGAGAACTTAACTCTCGCATTAGCTGAGGTGTAATTAAGCGTCCGTAATTCTTTAATTGGCGTATCTTTTCATTTGTTTAATGTGTATACGACGGTATGACGACGGTGCTATTTCATATTTATCACGATAATTGTCTTAATTGACATATCAATAGAAAACAAAAAAAAAGAGACAAAAATACCGCTCATATCTATCGAACAGCTACAATCGCTGATGATGTAATAACTAACCATATAAAATAGAATCCCTTTGATGCATACACGAGAAAAAAAGAAAAGAAAATAGCCAGCTTCAAAAACGATAATTCAGTTATCAATTGCAATAATATATACACACGAGTACATATACGGAGCCGTGATTTCGTTACGTACGAGCATCGACACCCACCGCTTCTTATAATAGTCCTCTAACGTTTCCTTCCCGGCCGATGGGGCGACCGGCCGTGTTTTTGGAGATTCGTAAGAAACGAACGCTGAAGAAGGACACGCGCAGCGTCGCAATGATCGAATCTTCTTGAAGTGTCCCGCAGCTCGATGAAGATTCAATCGTCCCGATAGCCGTTCCGCTGTGTATATAGATATATGCAGACATAAATGGGAAATGGCGAACACCCACGGATTCTATATGGCGCGCGTGCGGCCAGCGCGTGTCCCGCAACGTCGAATCGCGCCTCGGCTTGAGCATATTTATATAGAGCCATCGGTGCGTACTTCCATTATAGCGATGAGCTGTTGCTGCTACCTTTTATATATCTACATATATGTATGCATATATAAGTCGTTATAAAAATTTTCGTAACACACGAGCACAAGCGCGTCCCGAGATTGTTTCGAAATTTGCGTACGATATATATATATATATATATATATATATATATATATATATATATATATATATATATATATTATGCGAATGCACCTATAGAAGTTTGTGTGTGCGTGCGCGTGTGTGCATACGTGCACTCATGTGCGCTTGTTTGCATGAGTCCCGTGCACACATTATAGGCAAATGACGTCGTCGTCGTCGTCGTCGTCGTCGTCGTCGTCGCTGTCGCCGCGCATAGATACCTAAGCCGCGAGGTATAAGGAGAAAGCGAACGGTGAGCGCGTAGCGAGCGAGCCTTCGCGCCCGCGTCGTGCGCATTATATATACATAATAGTGGGAGTGCCCGGATCCCTTCTTCGCCGCGCGCCGCTATCCACTGTCGCGAGAAAGAAGGAAGGATAAACACACACACACACACACACACACACACAATTCATGTTGATTTTCGCTCTATGAGAGCTGCCTGTAGGACAACCGTTAAAAGAGACACACGCCACACGATCGCATAAATCTGCGTGCGTGCGTTTGTACGTGTACACAATGCGTGTATATATATGCCAGGTGTATACTTATATATAAGAACTTACACGAAAAGTCAGTGTTTTTGCACCACGCGCTCACTGTCTTTCTTAATATGTATTATATTCTTTTGGTGGATATATATATATATATATATATATATATATATATATATATATACAGGTTTGCCACCTTACATCTCGTATTGTTTTTTTTTATGAAACCGCATAGCAGGGTCGCTCGTATCGCGGCGGTCAAGTTGCCTCCAAGGGGCATTTACTCATTATTCCATCAGCGTCTCCGCATCTTTTCAGCTGGATATATACTCATACAAATACGCGCGCGCATCGTACAATATGCGTTTGTTATACTTATACTTTTCGCGACGATCGTACTGGCGGTATTCGGTCCGAGGCGAATAATTTGGGATTAGAAAATGTTGAAGAGTGGCGCGAATCAATTTCCGCGACGGCAAGTGGCGCATTCGACGCGTTTCGCGACGAAAGGTAATAAATTTTCACTTGTGCTTCCAGTTAATCCATAGAAAATGAAGACAATGTTTGGATTCATCCGCGTAAGAATCCAGCGAGACCTGCCAGTAAGTTACACCTGTTTAAATGCTTCGAAACTTCATTTCACCTTTAATTGAACTCGTTCTACGTTTTTCACCTTCATCTTAATATCCTGATAAGCAAAAATTAGTTCAATGCATATATGTACATTTGGAACGCCTGTCTAAACTAGCTGCTAAAATATGATAACAGGTGTACTATGATTTTTAATACATTCCAGACAAATAATTTAAAAAAAAGTGTGATACAATTAAAGAAGATCTGCTTGCCATTAAGTGGCGAAGCTGTTCTTCGTCGAGTTCAACACCGAATTGAACGCTACATACCTTTTTTCCGGTTCGATGATTATATATGATTGAGAATGTCAAGAATCCTTTACAGATGGACAATGGCCGTCCGATATGCTGAAAAGGATTCAAATCTTTTTCACATATTCATTAATAAATTGGTGTAATTGATAATTACTAAATTGACTTTCGTTTTGAAAAATGTTTTGTATTTTATAAAATGTTATAATTGCTTTTTATAAAAGTTTTAATTTAATGACAGAAATGTGTCAAAAAAGTTCTTTATTATATTGTTTGCAAACAGAAAGCAATTGGAAAAAAGAAATAAAATCAAGAAGGCTCTCTTGATTCTCAGTAAGGCCATGTGATATATATATATATATATATATATATATATATATATATGTATATATATATATAATACATATATATATTCTGAAATTCGTGAGAATACTCGCGTGCGAGCGTTTGTACAGTTTCAAGGATCCCAGGAACAAACCGCCTTTGGTATGTAAGACACACACACACACACACACACACACACACACACACACACACACACACACACACACACACACACACACACACACACACACACACACACACACACACACAAACATATATTTACTCTATCGTATGGTATATAAAACGGTCGTTTTAATTGGTATAAAAATACTGTCTAATTAAAGCTCGCAAACTATTATGGACGAAAAGCCTTCTTGGTCCTTAATTCCCACTATACATACATACATAAATAGATAGATAGATAGATAGATAGCTATACATCTGTCTTTAGCATTGTTTAATCCTATGGATTTTGTTACTATCGGTATCGTAATAACTTTTTCTAAAAAGAGAAGTATATGCCAAATTTCTCTTGTCATATTATATATATATATATATATATATATATATATATATATATATATAACAATTTGATCAGATTACTCGATATAATATTAGTCTACATAATATTATTATATAATTTTAGTCCGCTGATTATTATGGATTGCGTGAAGAAATAATTTATATAAATTAATTTTACGCAAGCCAACTCAAAATAGAGAGAGGGGGGGAGGTAAACGTCCACATAGACCCACATTATGACGTGACAATGATTAATTTTGAACGTTTAAGTATAAATGTATATATTTGCTATATATAATCCGTTTCAAATGGTAACAAAGTTTATGAAAATTGTGTGTGTGTGTGTGTGTGTGTGTGTGTGTGTGTGTGTGTGTGTGTGTGTCTGTGTATGTACTAGATAAACCTGTTCGATTTATAATTTCTACAAAAACGATAGTTAAAAATCTTACATATGCAAAGTTTCTAATCGAAATCAGCTTTAACAGTCTCTTGTATTAAATAATTTATTTAAATATATATATATATATATATATATATAACATTACATGCCGGAAAAATAGTAGTCTACAATTAAATATATCTTGATCCTAGCGTTTAGTGAATCACAAGCCTTACATTCAAAGTATCTAAGTTAAACAGAAAATCGCTATATTATTATAAAAAAAATATAGACATACTCTAATATCTATAATTGAAAGAATCACCTTTATACTTATAATTATAGAGATACAACACATTGCATAGTTATATATATATATATATATATATATATATATATATATATATATATATATATCAACAAACTTTGAAACAATCAAGGTAGCGACGAGGAAAGCTTTTCAGGTCTAGGTAAAAGCCGAGGTAAGGAACCTTTCAAGCGATTTCCGAATTAGGCAACATTTGTGTGTGTGTGTGTGTGTGTGTGTGTGTGTGTGTGTGTGTCCGATAAGGTAATCCCCACCTCTCACCCCCTCTCTCTCTTTTTCCGTTCGCCTATCTTTTTACAACTATTATATGCGCGCGCGCAGTAGAATAAAATGATCTCGAGGGGCTATGGTCTTTCCCATTTTCTTGGCCAATATATACTATGGCTATGCCCGATAACAGCACGCTCGCCGGGCTTTATATAAGTATAATGTATATATATATATATATATATATATATATATATATATATATATATATGCACTTCCAGTTGCCCGCACACACGCGCCTAATAGCGATATCCAAAACTGTGTGTGCATGCGCCTGGTGAGGTAATGACAAGAATAGACGCCCAGGTGTGGCGGTGTGCTGCATGTGTGTTTATGTGTTTGCGTATGTGTCACGCTCGATGACTAACCGGAATAATTGAAATTCTCGGTATCGCGGGCCCTGAATTCTTCTCTCTTTCACGCGTTATCCACTCCTGGCCGCTCCTGGCGGCTAATGCACCTCCAGTACCTGGTATCTCACACACACACACACACACACACAGACACACATATATGCATAACAACTTCTCAGGCAAATGTTTGGAAAATTCGTTCACGAAATCTTTTCGATCAATAGATCGCATGAAATCACCGATTATAATGATCATCGCTAATTGTCGACGGAAGAGGTAGAACAAGTTAAGAATAAGAAAATGTACTTCTATTGTATGCGCCACGAGCACCATAATGCCCACTGCTCTCTACGCGATTCGAATATTTTCTTTGAGAAAACAGTATTTGGTCCGTGCACGCGCGCGCATAATAATGCGCGTTATATCCTCTTCCCCGTTTATTCAAACTAATGGATTTTGATGTAACTTATTTTATTCCGGCGTTTGTCTGTGCGCGCATTGCGAGGGTTCTATGATTTCGAAGTCGTCCGCGGACACTTTGTGCACGGTCTTATAGTAAAAGTCTTATAGTAAAGATACAATATCGATCTATCCACCTACATTAGCCTTAACGGTATACGACTGTATATTTTAACGAACAGGGATTCACGAAACGGTTGTACGCTCGAGATAGTCTATGACAGGTTACCAGAAGATTCTCTTCAGTAAATATCTATATATATACGTACTAGATCCACCAATATGCTTTTAACGTACTTTTGTTCTCTAAACCATGAATTGTCAGAATAAAATCAAACCTAAAGAAACGGTAATCACGTTAGAATTAAATAAGTAAATAAAATAATATAAAGAAGTAAAAGTATTATTATTCGATGGACAAGATATACGTGAGAAGTTCAAAAGCTACAGCTTCGTTTACAAACTTTTCAAAAAATAATATTAATACATATTCGAACCAAAAATTATTTCACCTTTAAAATGAGATATTTTCAGTTTCAAAAATTTAAATAAAAGAAATGTTACTACGTCAATAACTGTAATAAATAAATTTTCTTGTAATATAAGGAGCCCTGTTAAATATGTTTAAAATTTAATTCTAGACAAATATTTAAATAATCTAGAGCTTTATTATTTTATTCAAATTCTAATAAATATTCTCACCTTCGTCTGCTTATCTAAAAACAATATTGTCAATTTGCTTGCGATTCTCTCTGGTAACTGGTATTCAAGAAACCAAAATATGTGTACAACATCGGTGGATTCATTGTTTTTTCTTAAACAGCAAAACTTTTGTAAGCCACAACTTCTATCGGCTTGAAAAAGAACAAAAAAAAGACTGGGAATTACTGAAATCCTGAATCATCAAAATAGGCAATAGGCACATATCATAAGATATTATATTTTATTCATGTTTTTTATAAAAAATGTATATTAAAATTCTAATACTTCATTTATTCGTTCATTTACTATTGGCAAGATTTTTTTTGAAATTTTGATTATGCACTTCCTTTGTATTTGGTTATCTAATTTTTTGCTTTTTAGTACACCTGTCAAATATAATTTGCAAAAGGCATAAAAATGTCTGCTTTATATTTTTATGTTAATTTATTTAGTGATGACTTGTTTGACAGCTTGTCTCGATTCGTATTCAATTTTATCGGGTGCTAAAATCCACGCATCATCATCACAGTTGATTACAGTGTCATCGGCATAATATAAGATAGAACTGTGCCTCTTGCAAGGCCTATAACAGTAGATCATTGACGTATAAAATAAATGTTATTTATACCAATCAGTTCTACTAAATTTTTTTATCTAATATAACATTATGATCTCTTTATATTCGTTAATAGCTCGGTATTGAGAAATTTGTTTCAGAGTGTACTAGCGCTACATAAAAATTGGGCGTATATACCAATTTCTATAGATATCTTATAACTGGGAGCTGGGTCTTCGTCAATGAAATTAACGTCTTAGCGTTCAGCCCATTAGAACAATCATTTTATCATTAGGATTTGATAAAAAATAGTTTCGAATTTACTAACAAAAAAAAAAAAACAAAAAAAACAAGATCAAACGTAACAAAAGCAAAAACAAATATTGAATCTCGTCTGAAAAAGCTGTAGTCTAAGTTCTCGCAGAATTAAAATAAATCTAAAATATTCTAAAAATGTCGAACTAGTTCCATTAATTTTTATATTAAATATAAAGATAATTAAAATTTTTTTAAAATATTTAAAAATTGAATTTATAAAATATAGAAAATCTATCATTTAAAGAAAAATAGATTTAGTAACATTCACCTTTCTGAAGATGGTCATGAATATGTAATGAATATGATATCTAACGAAAAAATCAAACAAAATCTCTCTCTCTCCCTCTCTCTCTCCCTCTCTCTCTCTCTCTCTCTCTCTATATATATATATATATATATATATATATATATATATATATATATATAATTAAACAACGAATATATTATAAACAGTAGCCGCACACAGAACGGAATTATTATCTTCGTTTCTTCACCTTCTGTACCGCGCACTATATATCTCACCTTAACATCAAAGAGTGCATTGTCCTCAAAATCTCCTCCCCTCCCTCGTGGTCTCCGCTACTCTATCGTACATACAAAGATCCAAACAAGCTATATATCTACACTTTAGTGCAGAAAGCATATATAAATATATATACAAGCGCTATCGCATCGCTGTATTATAGAAACGATAAAAAAGTTTTCGTCGTACGGGAGTGCGGCGTGGAGGGAGGGATCGTCAGGATATAAAACAGACCGCGACTTCGCCGTTGTCGCTGACTTCTCGACTTGTTGACGGAGATATATATATATATATATATATATATATATATATATATATATATATATGGGACATCATAATATATACATATTATAAAGACGCGACAATCTCGCGCCTCGCCAAAGAGAATCTTATACATTTAAAGCGAGCGAGAGGCGGTAATAACAACAGGAGGGGGAGAAGAACGTGGAGGAGGGGTAGAGAGCCTGCAGCGCGCGTGGGACGATCTTTTTCATTCGCGCTGCTCGGTGACTCCTTTCCTTTTATTGTGTTATTACTATTAAAGCGGGCAAGTCGTTTGCATTGATACAGGTATAATTACACGCTCGCCATGCCGTGCGCATCGCTATACTTTCGAAGACTGTAACCGTATATATATATATATATATATATATATATATATATATATATATATATATATATTACACACGCAAATCGCGGAATTGAATATTAGCTCCCGTGATTCCCGCTGGCACTGATAGTTGGGCCAAAAAGCATCGTTTTCTTAAGACTGACGTTTTCTACCAGCCATATTCCATTTTATATCCTCGTTTGCATACTGGCGAATTTGTCGCTTCGAGACCGTATACTTCCTTCGTTACAGCTAAAGAATGAAACAAGTTCCTTGCGTGATATATGCAAATTGAAAAACAAAAAAAATAATTGCAACTTCGTTGGCATAAATTTGTCAGGAAAACGGATAAAATAAATTGTTTGCAACAATTTCGAGCCTAATTTGTCGTCTATTTATACAGATCACAGAAAAGCGAAGAAAAGATATGTATGAGGCCTTCGATGGCTCTATCGCTAGAATGAAGGACTAGTATTTGGTGATCCGAGTTCCAATCCCGGTCTCGGCCGATTGACACAAACATCGCTCTAATGATTTACATGTGCTTTGTTTAAAAACACATCGTAGACCTCCGTCGCTGATTAGCACCGATATTTGGAAGCATAAATAGAGCGACGCTAAATAACATAAAAAAAGGCATCTATAAATATTTATATTTGGTATCGAATTGTGAATTATGAAAAATTACGATTATTACTGCGTTTTGTTTTTTGAACATTTCTAAAAACATCCTTAATTAGGGATTGAAAAATCTGTAAGAGTAAAGAATTTAAAAAATATCACTAGATATGTAAAAATTCTTCCGCCTTCGATTTTTCTATAAAATTAATTCTAAAAAATACATTAATACGCTTTTGTGTCGAATAAAAGTTTTATCAGACTACGCCAATCCTCTTCAGGTTCTGAAGAGGTCAACTCATCCTCAGTACATAAATGAAACATTAAATGAAACAACTCTTTGTAGTTATGTTTTCGTGGAAAACCATCTCAAAAATAAAAAAATGGCTTTTGCAACATTCCAACTTTTATGTTGGAATGATTTTCGAAAATTTGTAAATAATAAAAAACAATGCCCCCGTTCTAAGTATTAGGAACGACTAATTTATGATATTTATAACTTATTCATATGTACTTTCATTATGTGTTAGTGCACGGTGACTTTTTTGCGGAAAGGAAATGTTAATTAACCAGTGTTTTATTAAAATGTCATTCTTAATATAAATAAATATTTTGTTATTAACCAATTAAGCTAATAATAGTTAATCAATAAAAATTATAGTAAAAAAACTTGAAAATTTTTTATTGGAAAGTATAAAATACATAAGGAAATATTTGTCAAATTTAGGCCTTATTCGGGTGTTTTTTAGAATAGTGGATTGGTTAATTAATTAATATTCTATACTATTAAATAAATCACATAAGTTGATTTATTGAAGCAATTCATTCTACGTTTTTCGATCATTATATAACGGTTGATTCTATATTTCATAAATAAATGTGATTACTATGAAATAAAGATGAAATTAATTGTCACTGATTGCAAATTAATGACGAATATAATTTAATCTGTTCAAGATTCGGTGATTATTTTTGTAAATGATCATTAGAAATAACTTTCTAAAATTTAATAAATAAATATTTGAGAAGTTCCTTTTCTTTTACATAAAACCTTATAGAATTCGTTTATTCAATGAGTGTGCATGAGAAAAAAAGAATCCTTAACCCCTTACCGTCTAAAAATAATGTTGATATATTACATAGAACAGAAAGGCGTAGACAAATAAAAGCACTATACAAATAAAAGTATATATAAATAAAGGCATGATACAAATAAAAGAAAGATAGTAAATCGAAGATTGCTTGTATCCATTCCCATACGCACGTGACATTAGTAATTGCAGATGGTTACTTTAAAATAACATTTGTAAACTAAAGGATGCCACCTAGTGACTGACTATAGAGTTCTTTTCGAGCACTGAAAATAATCCCATAAATAAAAACCGAAATGTTAACTTAAATGTGAATTCAGGAGTAATTTTTCAACATTGTCATACCAATGTTTAAAAATTCATATTTATCAAAAAGATAAATAAATCAATGTTCAACAAATTAAATCTTCACTTAGTGGAGATTTTAGAGAGAAAAAAGTGAATATATGCATATTATTTGGATACAAGGATTTCTTGATTTGAATTAATTCAATTTATCTTTTATTCTGTTATTTTCATATTTAACAAATACAAAACAATCGTTATCATTAAAATTTATAATAACAATTTTTGCAATTTCGTGATGCAATATTTTAATATTCTTTGAATATTAATATATATTAATATTCAAGGAGGTTGCATGCAAGTTAAGCAAAACAACTGTAACAATCGAGTGGTGAACTGTTTTTCTTTGACACAACCGGTGAAGTATATATATATATATATATATATATATATATATATATATATATACATATTATATATATATATATATATATACATATTATATATATATATATATATATATATACATATATGTGCGCACGCGCGCGCGTGTGTTGATTGTACGTATCTATACATATATAAATAATATGAAGATTGACTATTGAGACTCTCTTTTGAGTCTTCAATGAGCTTCGACAAGCGACATGGCTTTCAATTCCTCGAAGAAAGGTTTTCTGGCGAGCGCATCAGCAATGCGCCATATCGGCTCCGAGACTTCCTTTTATTGACTTAACGTTATATATATATATATATATATATATATATATATATATATATATATATATTATATATAGGCGCATATATGCACTGCACTCTCATACATAATAATTATCCGTTACTGCGCTATGTATATATACGTTATCGAAGATTATGAAGATGGTAAGCATAACTGCTTTTATATATGCGCAAAGCGGGTGCTGCTTGCATCGCTTCTGCATACTTATACACTTTTACGATCGAGCTTGTAGCGACTACGCGCAAATGATGCGGTTGCAGTTGTTACATATATCTGTATTAGAATTAATAATTGTGCTCGCGATCCTTTCAAGTCAGACGTTGAAACTGTCTGTAATTATTATATAAATGATAATGTAAGAAACGTACGGCCTTGACGCCCTGCGCAATGTATAAAAAATGAAATAATAAGTTTAGTATAAAGAGATCGACGTCGGAAAAATAAGTATATATGGATATGGATTAGTATATACGGAATTTACATCCCGTACTCGTGATTCCAGTGGGTTAAATTGATCAATCGACTTTTATGGCTATAAATTGTGCGTGTGCGCACCCACGCGCGCACGTGTGTATGTGTATTTCATTTTTATTTTCGACGAATCCAACGCCTTAGAGCCAGACCTAAAGTTTATATGAAAGCCAAAAATTTGGCACGATACATTTTTCATTTATTTTTAATTGCCCGGGCACCGATGGAGCATAAAGACGTTTCTATAAGTATCTGTCGCTTTGAATGGGATGAAATGATAAGTAGGACGTGTATATAATATATATAAAAGAAAATCTTTGAAAAATGTCAGATGAGTAGAAACAGCGCATTGTCCTCTATCAACAAAATATCACAACCAATGAATTGTATACATAGAAAAAATAATAATAGAAAAGAAACAATATAACGCTTAAAACGGAGTATGCCCATAAAGAGAAAATCCGAATGCGTTGGGGGAACCTTGCATATTATTGCCAACGAACTTTTTGTATTTTGATTACGATACAAAGAAGCTATACATATATCGCGGTAGCGGATATCAAGCGATATTATTAAACACGAAGTAACTTCATAGCGGCTGACGCTGATGATATATTAAGTAAAAGAAAAAAAGAACGTGAGTGTCTAGAGAGATGCAGAGAGACAGAGAAGAGGAGAGAGAGAAAGAGCGAGAGAAAGAGCGAGAGAAAGAGAGAGAGAGACAGAGAGACAGAGAGAGAGAGAGAGAGAGAGAGAGAGAGAGAGAGAGAGAGAGAGACAAAGGAAGCAAAAGCGGGGAGGGGCAATCACTTCTTGACGCCGAGTATCGTAATGCCTCTGATGGTAATCCGATTTCCGTTGCGATAATCATACCATGTGCGCTGCTTAATTCTCGATGCGTCGGAATGATTCCGGTGCGCGTTGCTACATTAACGGGTAAGAATATCATATAGCGTGGTGTGGTCCGTTGAAAGTATATATATATATATATATATATATATATATATATATATATATATATATATATATATATATATATACGATTACATGCAACGAGGAGGCACTTAATCCTACGCTTCGGCAAATTTAATTAGTCGTCGTCGTACACTGTTGGCGTCACAAATATCACGGGGAAAGAGTTTATTCAATAGCATTATATGCACGAGCAAAAGAGAACTGTTTGTTCTCTCTCTCTCTCTTATTTTTTTCTTTTTTCTTTACTTTGAATAATGATGAAAAGATATTTTCATGTACAAACTTTGCAAAGTCTACGTTGTAATGAACTGTAATTTTGGAAAATTTGGCAGAATTCAGGAAGGATTCTTGACTAATATATGTATTAAAAAAAATTCACAGCAATATGGAAATTTGATCTCGAAGTACAGATCCAAAGAGTGCTGTAGACGCAAAAGGACGTGCGTTTTTTATACAAATCAATACCAGAGTATGCAAATTCCAGGGAACTCGCTCAAACTCTGTCTCTTTGATACTTTGTAATCGATTTAAATCTTTATCACTTTGTGTCTTTGTAACATGGTAATTACAAGGCCATTGCAACATTTTCATCGTGAATGACGATTGAAAAAATACTTATATACTTCAGGGAATTACCAATTGATAATCTTTTAATCGTAATAGCTTAATACACATTATAAGCTAATTAAGATGTGAAACTGTCACAATTGTATACGCTAAGTACACTTTTCACATCATATGCACCTTGACATAATAGGCTGTTTGTTCCAATCACTAAGGAAATCATCTTTTTCATGAATTTTTTGGCGCTTCGCTTCGACTATCTTATATATCGATGTGTTCAATTTCTGTCTAATACCTTGAACAATATCATTCGATTTACCCAAGAGCAAGGCGAAAAATTTTTCTCTCGCGGAGCGTACACTGTAGAAAATCACAATTTCACCAGCAAGCCGCTTAAATGCAAAGCCTGTAAGCGCGCATAACGTGCCAGACTTACACGTAGAATAGCAAAAGAGTTTATAGATGCGCATACTCGCCGTCAAGTGAATCTTCATTATCATCATCGGCTGACTTGTTTAACAACCGTATGGTATAGTAATGCACTGTCGTTTTCCCAGAGAAACAAGAATATACTTCAGGCTCTCGCGAAACCGCTAGTGAGAATCTATTCTCAGCCCTCAACAGCTCAACCTGGTATATTTCATCTGGATCTTTTGGTGATTTATCTTGAATGTGCGAAGATAAATATATATTTTCCAAATAATTTAATTTTGGAGCTGGAAAATTATTGAATTTATATTCAACTCACTTCAGCCATTTTCGAGCATTTTTTGTTTTTCAACGAAGTTTTTCCGCTTCAGCTTGCACATAAACAATATTAAGTTTTTGTGCTTTGTCGAAAAATTTATTAACCAGCAATTTACTTGCAGTATCCGCAAATTCCAGAATAGAAGAGGAACTATATTTTTTAATGAGAGCATCGATTGATTTAGAAGTGTCTTAAGTTTCGAACATATCACGGAAAGCATCTGCGTACTTTTCTATGCTACAAAAATTATTTCGACATTGAGCTTAGAGGATTATACCAGATGGGACCATATACCTTCTCGGACATTGTTAGTAGTATCAACGTGTTATTAAACTGTGATTCGATCTAGAGTGCATATTGATCGATAATAATAATAATAATAAATCAAACAAAATTAACGAATTCTTTATAGTTCTCGATTTATCCAGATACAAATTATACTCCATTATAGTTATCCGTGAACTTTAGCTGTTTCCTATTGGAGCTCCAGCCTGCCTGTAATTCTACCAGACTTTTTGAAAACATTCCATTATGGTTATCCGTGCACCTTCGCTGTTCCCTATTGGAACTCCGGCCTGCCGAACATTCTACCAGACTTTTTGAAAAATATTAGACATCAAGTTTGAGTGTTATAAAACTGAGAAATTAGATTATATTTTATTACTGGTAATTTAGAACAAGTTTTTATGTTAAAACTAATTTCACTGCTCCCCGTTATTAGACTTCTCTGTTCTCTGTTACAATGCTCAAATTAACTTATTCTAATATATATACACTGTCTTTCCGAAATAAGTGATCAACTTTGACAATGGGATCGAGAAGGAAAAGTTATGTCTAAATATCAAATCAATTTTTGGTTATTGTGAATAGTTTTTCCACTACGCGCCAGTCTCCATCAACGAATCAGGACGCACAGATCTCGACCGACACTCGTAGGCGGAACTATTGACGAAGAAAAAAAACAAAATGGTGGAATCTGTCGATGGAACGGCCGAACTAATACACAAACCAATATCGTGGTTATAAAAACCGACATTTGTTGACACAAACTTTCATCTCAATCCCTTCGGTTAAAACGAAGCAGAACAAAACAAAATGGTGGAATACGTCAATGAGGGCCTCATTAATACGCAGGCTAATACCGAGGACATAAAGACCGACTTTTTTATACCACTTCTCAAGACTTTAACTTTAAGAACAGAGATCTCTGCGTTCTGATTCGTTGATGGACAATGGCACGTGGTGCAAAAACTATTCGCAATAGCTCACAAGTGATTCGAATTTACACATAACTTTTCCTTCTCCATCCCATCGTTATACGTTGATCACTTATTTCAGAAAGACCGTATATATAAATACTTTTATGTTTTTGGCAATCTATCTCTATATCTTTACATTAGGCACTAACCTTATGTATGAAATTCTTTAGTTTTTTGCGAAAATTATCAGTTTTTCAAATTTTTTTTAACTTTGTATTATTTTCGTGTACTCTTGCACCTTTCGATCGAGCCCCTGCTTTATACATGCACTATATAAAGTTTTAAAATTTTTAGCAGCATTTCAGTCCACACACACACACACACACACACACACACACACACACACACACGCACACACCCATGTATGTGTGTATATATATATGTATATATCATTCTGCGCCACGGTAAAACGATAGTGACGAAACGGCTCCACGCGTATTAAACAATTTGAATAGAAATGGCCAGTTTTATTTGGAGTCCGCATGAGCGATGTGTAAAACGCACACGCTCATCAGTAGTTTGTTAATGAGACTTAGCGCCTACACACTAACGTGTTCGCGCGCGCACACACACACGCCGCTGAAATTTCCATTTGTGCATTGCTGGTTGAGGCAATCGCCTTCTCCCCTCCCATCTCCTCTGTCGCTGGAGTGCGAGTCAGAAATGACTTCACGGGCAGTAAAGATTTCGTTTTGAAATAAAGAAGGTTTGCGTACGATGTTTCGCTTCGTTCGCGCGAGCGCGATATTTCTTAGCTCTTGCAAATCTTAATTTTTCTCCTTCTGTCTTTATTCTTCTTCTTCTTCTTCTTCTTCTTCTTCTTCTTCTTCTTCTTTTTTGATGGAATTTTTCAAGTGTGCGGATATAAATAAAACCAAGTTTTTTGACGAATGTTCATTGAATACAAGAGGAGTGAAGAAAATTCCATATGCTATACAGACTATACACACACACATGCACACGCACACACATATATTGTGTAATAACCACAAAGTTAACTTTTGTATTTTAGTGTTGTTAAATGTTATTTAAATACAAGCTACAACGAGTATTTATATAAATGAATTTTATCTAAATTAAAAGGCGATTCTGACTTTTTTCATAGCAAGTTAACTAATTATCACAACGTATTCGAGCTTTACCGATTTATCGCATTGCAACCCAATTTAAAAAAAAATTCCATAGATGGCCGGACAAATAAGCAGAATACTTAGTTCAGCATCAAATTAAATAGTTCAGGGAAATTAACGCTTCAATAAAACTTTTATGACCGTAGACGAAAGGCCAGAACATGTCCACCGTGGATTAATCGATTAAAATCGAACAGTGCAAATTATAAATTATTTAAAATGCCGATATTTCAATAAAGATTCGGAATCAGTTCCCATAATAATGATTTTCCCTCGTCGCTGACCGCCAGTGGTAAAAAAATTGACGGGCCAGAGCGCCTGTTTTTTTTTTTTTTTTTAAGAAAAGTGTTGATCTTTACATATAGTCCTCTTCGAGTGCGAAGCGAATACATTATATAGGAGTGTTGGGCGGAAAAAAAGGTTGTGCGCTTGCGACGTGGCGAGAGAGATAGATAGATAGATAGATAGATAGAGAAAGAGAGAGAGAGAGAGCGAGAGAGAGAGAGAGAGAGAGAGAGAGAGAGAGAGAGAGAGACACAGTCAAGCATATATAATGCACGCGAAAGACCGAGAGAAGACAGGCGAGGTCAGCAAGGTGCCCGATATGGTATCCCCAAGTCCACTGTGAGTGCCGTTTCATATATGTATATATATATGTTATACCTGCGCGGCCTACGATTAGTTACATCGGCCAAGCGATCACGCGCGCACGCAGAAAGTCGCGCGCAACGTCCCCTGCCCCCACTCCTTTCTTATACGCCATCCGATTAATAAACCGTCAAATACAAAATTTCGTACATAATGTGCTGCCGTTTATATAGATATACATACATATATACGTATGTGTGTGCATACATAGAACTGAAAAATAGTCAGGGTTACTAGTCGTTTCATCTTTCGTATTTATTTCCTCTTCACGCCCGCGTAGATTTTACTTACTTTCTAGCTCTTTATTCTATATATGTACTTTCACGTTTAATTCTAAGCCGTTTTCGTCAGCGAACGCGCGCAGAGAGCAAAACAAGTCCAAGGACACTGGCGATGAGGCGTCTTATTATTACCTCTGCCTCGCATTTTCGCAAAAAAGAGAGGGAGTAAAAGTTGGAGGAATACGGGAGAGGTGTGCGTCTCATTCATATATATATATATATATATATATATATATATATATATATATATATATATATATAGATTAAGAAGGAAAAGATTAAAGGTAGGCGATGCCTTATGTGTGCGCGTGTGTAACCTTCTCATATATACGAAAGTTCGCAGCGCGCATATGAATCCAATTTAATTATCGCAAAAGGATATAGCTGTACGATTATGGAACTGATGCATGTGCTATGTGAATAAATATATATATATATATATATATATATATATATATATATATATATATATCTAGACGCGCAGGAATCGGTAGCAGTATGCTACAACGCAGACGACTGATCCTCAAAGACTCGTCATCCTCTTTTCCCGTGCAGCCGATGCAGAAAGGGCCGCCCGCGTTCGCGCTTGTTAGTGCGAGGTTGCTTTTGTCGGCTTTATATTTTTAAGAGAGAGAAAGAGAGACAGAGAGAGAGCCAGCGTTTTTCGTATATGTACTCGCGCACGCAGAAGTTTTATTTATAAGACGGACGAGTATGATTAAGAGCGGCGTAAATTACATTTTTATTTTCAAAGCCATTATATATATATATATATATATATATATATATATATATATATATATCGGTGTTGCGTCGACAGAGAGAGAGAGAGAGAGAGAGAGAGAGAGAGAGAAAGAGTGGGAGGGAGAGGGTGGGGGGGATTCGACACACATGATTATTGAATTTTACATATTATTACTATGAGGATAATAATAATAAGTTAAAAGACTGTACGGTACCAATTTTGAGCACAAATGATCATGCTTGATCGGGACATATAGGGAGGACCAGTTGGAGAAACGAAGGTTCCAAGGGGGCCAATAAAGTATGCAATATCTTGAATGATTTAAGGTCCGTATATATTTATATACCGGAATCATCGATAAATCCGTGAGATTCGAATTTGCATTGTACAACAAGGAACTCATAATATAGTCAATATCGTTGATTAGTGATTTATTTATTTTCATATCTTGCGTTGGAGAGTTTATTGTATATGCTACGGTTTTCTTTCCATATAAAACAAAAACAAGCGACTTTCATAGTATAAGAATAGTATGTATTCATTTTTCCGTCTATATTTATATTCGACCCGTAGAAATCGATATAAATAAAAAAAAATCAAAATGATATTTTCAGCATCGGAGATACAAAAAAATGCGATACATGTAATAATTTAAACGCTAATGCCGTTTTTCAACCTTTTTTACAAAATGAAGAAAATTCATTTTGTACTTGTTGTATAAAAATACTATTGCCCTATTGCCCTATAAGTTTGTGAACTTGACTTTTGCGAAAGTTAATTCGTTGTAATCGGTGAGTACGAACGTTTTCAAATTTGTTAAAACTTCATCAGTGCAGGATAAACATGTTTTAGAACATAATTAAACCTATTATTAATTTTGTGATTATTTAAAAATTCGTAACAATTCTGTAAGAAAAAAATTAAGCAACCGATTTAAAACTTGTAAACGCACGAGTTCCACCCTCAAAATGTGTAAATCACTCCCCTTAGCCAGGGGAAGTAAATGTTATTTTTCTCCATACTTCCATAACCCATTTTTGTGTCTTAAACAGATTCCTGAAAACCAAACAAGTAATGAATTAATGCATTAAAAGATCAGAAATCCCGATTTCTTCCGAATGAATTAAATTAATTATAAAATAACCTGATCATACATATATGAAGTTCACCAATAAATTTTTAGCAAAGCTTATCTTTCTTATTCGCAGGTGTGCACATTTTTAAGGAGCTAAAGTATACAGTCACAAAGCCAAACAGAAATGAACCATTAGCCATTAGTCACGCACAACACGCGTGCCCGCTTCGTACCAGAATGTATTCGACTTTGTTATACTCGCAAGCATCAGCAGTCGAGCGCCTAATTTGTCCGCGCAGTACTTCGCACTACCGCCGTTAAAAATACGACCTTGAGCCCCTTAACAAATTATATATATATATATATATATATATATATATATATATATATATATATATATATATATATACGAGCCATGAGCAAACAGAATAGTCCTCGACATGTATGTATTTAGATATAAATAAGTCCCTGTAATATTCGGTAGTGCATATATATATATATATATATATATATATATATATATATATATATATACGCGCGCGCGTGTGTGTGTATATGTGTAATTTACGTGGAAAGTATACAGTACTTTTGCTCCTATAGTATAAGTGTATAAGTATACTGTCCCTCCTGCGTACTCTTTACGATGAAATCGGCTATCGAGTACACACATTCGGTCTATGAAAAAACAACGGAATATATTAGAACACATACTACTGTGTAATTTATACAAAATAAGACTTATTTATAGAATAAGACTTTATTTATAGCTTTTGAAATCTTTATTGATTCTTCTAAATCTAATCCATCCCCTTCAAAATAACCCCTCCCCCGGATGCAATGCAACTATTCCAATGCTTTTTCCAATTTTCAAAAAATTTTTTATACTCGTATTCCAGAATGACCACCCGTTTCTTCATCGATTCGGCTTTTATTTCTTCAATCGAATCAAAATCCCCGAAGTGGTATTTTGAGTTTGCTGAACGGCCAGAAGTCACTCGGTGCTATCAAGCGAGTATGGTGATTCCGCAAAGATATTTGTTAAATTTTTGGTGAAATGTTCACGCAAAATCAATACAAAGTGAGCTGGTGCATTATCGTGATGCAAAAACCAAGAGTTGTCTTTCCATAAATCTGGTCTTTTGAGACGAAAATCTTCACGCAAACGACGCATAACACTCAAATAATATTCTTTGTTAACCGTTTGGCCGGTTGGATGGAATTCCTAATGCACGATGCCACAATAATCGAAGAAAACTAAGCATAACCTTAATTTTTTAATAACTTTGGCGTGATTTTTTCGATCTTCGATCTCCTTTGTCATGATATTTGCTCGATTGATTGATTGTTCCTGGATCGTAAGCGTAGACCCAAGCCTCATCTTCAGTTATTATGCGTTCCATCTTATCCTGATAGTCCGAAAGCATCGTTTGACAGACCTCCACCAACGTTGTTGTTCCACAAAATTGATTGTTTATTGTTCCAATCAAGATTTTACTCTTTTCAGACACAAAATATCTTTCAAAATGGTGTTGACCGACCCATTTGAAATTCCACCAATATCAGCCAGCGCTCTAATAGTCAATCAACGATTTTACAGAACCAATTCTTTGATTTTGTCGACCTGTAGCCCATCAGTAGATGTTCTTGTCGACTTTGATGTGGTTCGTCTTCAACGCGTCCTCGACCTTCTTTGAATAATTTGTGCCAATCAAAAACACTTACTCTTGACATTGACTTCTCACCAAAGGCTTTCTGCAACTTTCTGAACGTTTCGGCGACAGATATTTTATTTCGCACACAAAATTTAATGCTACTTCTTTGTTGAATAAGTTCAGACATTATAAAAACCAAAGAGACAACTTTTTTTTGTTCAAAAAACACAAGTGTAGCTATATGAAGACAAATGAAGATAATTGCGTGGAATTTGTCATTCATAATTTTTCTAGAGAGAGAGAGAGAGAGAGAGAGAGAGAGAGAGAGAGAGAGAACTTAATTAGCTTAATTAGCTTAGTTTGGGATTCAAATATGGCCTATTATACGTGTATATATTCCTTTCTTGGGATGTATGTCACTTAGTCGCTCTTCTCTACATCTTAAAGGACCTTTTCAATCTTTTCCACTAGTTCCGTCTTTACTCAGTAATTTTGGTTGAAGCACCAAACAATCGCCGAGTCTGGCACTGGTGAGCTATATATGCAACGTTCGTGGAATCAAAGTGAAACGAGAGAAGAAAGAGAAGACTCGGCTTTATACTAGACAATCTGCGAATATGGTGTGACTTTTTGCCCGTATAAAGAGCTTTTTACTTGTCGCCCGTTCTCTCCCTACCTCTCTCTCTCTTTTTCTGTCGCGATGCATTCATCAGGTGCAGAGAAAACAGCGAAGGTTCCTTCAATATATTACGGTCGTTCAATTGACTTTAAAATTCAGTTCCCGACTTCCTTGTTGACGAATCTAAAAATTCACTCGACTCATGTATGCGCGTGCGCGTGTATGCCTATGTACACTAGTGCGTAACGAATACCAAGGCAAAACGAGATTTCCTAAAATATTTTCTTGATCTTGTACGAGTCTTCGGATTTTCTATCTTTGCTTGGTCTTGGTATTCTCTTGGTCTTGACAAGAAATTGATTGGAATAATTTCTTAATACAATATATCAACAATCGAAAGACGAAAAGCGTATTTTAATGAATAATAGTTTTTCGCGCCAAAACAATTGTAAGCATATCACAAAATTCTAAAATATTATAACAAAGCACAAAAATAATTCTATTACATTAAACTGGTATATATATCGGTTTAATATTTTTCTAATCCACAGAGACGCAGAGTTAAAAAATGAACAAAACTAAACATAATATTACTTGATTTTGACTGAGTCCTTTTAAGTTACAACCTTTTCCTTTTTAAGGTTAAGCTTGCAAAAATACTTTTTGTTCTTCCTGAAAAAAACTAATAATATAAGGAGAAATAATAATTTTTACCATTTAATTTTTTTTTATTTATACCATGATTTATACCATTTGATAATGTTCTCATATATTTATAAGATAATGATTATGCTTTCGTAATATTTTTATTTTACATTCTATTATCACTTAAATTCTGTGCAATCGACAAGTGATTTTTATGTATGATTTATAAGCATCTTCAGTATTCAAATAACGTAGAAAATTTTTAATGCATTACCGGTTTAAAATAATATAAACGTAGTATAATCAAGACCAAAATTCATAAAAAACTTAGTCAAAAAATCATGACAGCGTGAATGCATACCCGGCGACTTTTGTTGTTAAACAGAATAGATCGTTATCGAAATTGTAATTTTTGCAAGTAATGGAAAATATTTTTTTCAAATATCGACTTTTCGTAGAAATCTTCTAACGTATATTTTTCACAAATTTATATTTAAAAAGTCATAAATTTATACTTTAAAAGTTTAGACATTGTAACGTTTTAACAACTTTGTCTAGATTTGTAAAATTTGAATTAATTAACGATTCCCAACAATTTGAAACCTCTAAATCATACTTTCTGCCCAAAATCTACTTAATCAGTTTAAATGATTTAAACAGAATAAGAACTCAAGACGATTATGCGCCAATAGATCAAATGTATTGTTCTGAAAATTGATTATTTATTCCAACAAAAAAAATTTCGGTCTAAATCATTTCAAATCATTACAATCAAGGTATAAACAGAAAGTATAATTGTCGAGATTTCCATAAATATTAATTAATTGCGATTTTATATGCAGTTGAATTTGTTGGCAAATGATAATCCAAATTTCAAAACAAAAAAAAATAAAAGTAAACAACTTATAATTATAGAAAGTATAAAGATGAATCCGAGAAGCTTTATGGGTCAAAAAGGTCTGAACATTTTTTTCAAAATTAAAATATTTATCATTTTCGATTTGTTGAAGCAATTGCAATTGATACCGTGTTCTACCTTGCTTTATGATAAGAACACTTCCGGATTAGTATCCGCGAATCAATATATAGATAAGAAAGTACGTTTTTTAAACCGAAGTAGACCTATTACTGAAAAGGAGAGCTATGTACGTGGGCGCACCCGAGATATTTGACCTATAACTGCGGGAAATATTGTCATAATGACTTTAGCCAATAATACGGTTAAAAGTTTGATTACCATTACCATTGAATTAAATCTCTGTCAAATTATACCTTGTACGTGAAGATGATATAATAATGATTTGCTTCGAATAATGAGCAAGAGTAAATAAAGCTGCTGTACACGCTCACCCGCACACAAACATACAATCGCACACGTTCAAAGAACACCGTCAATACGGAAGTGACATTTTTATAAAATATTTTATGCTAAGATAAGTAAATTTATTTAACACTTGGTTTTTATTGTGTTTAAAAATTTTCTATTAAACCCGAAAACTAAAGCCTTCTGCAGAATATAAATATTGTAGGCATAAAATATCAACTAGCAAAGCGGAAGTTTCTATACAGATATAGTGACCAATATATCAATGGAACGTTATGGCATTATATGCAATTTTATATATCGATATCTATATAAACTTCCACTTCGTTTTTCACCTGTGCTAATATATATATATATATATATATATATATATATATATATATATATATATGAAACTGTTCCTGTATTTATAGCATACGCCTGTCTTAAGTTAGCACACCTCTATCACAATAGGGATAATGCTAATAACGCCTAATTTTTCGTGAGTGATTCATGAACTAGTCGTAGCAGAAATACTGCATTTTTTCGGACACAGTAATGCCGCGGCAATATTTAATTCCACGGATAATTTACAAATAATTTCCGGAAAAATAATGAAATCTGCAGATTATCTCTATCTTCTGAAAATGCTGTGCCAAGAACCATATTATTATAACAACTCATTAACTTGAACAAATGAATTATTAGAAATATAATTCGACCAGATAAAGTCAAGTACTTAGAAGACTCCAAAAGTTCGAAAAAATATTCAAATTATATAGAACATTAACGTATTTCCAGATTTTAATATATCGATATACACGAAAATCGCAGCTGCCGCTAGACAAAAGATCGAGCTGGAGCAAAAAGGTTCTCCTTCCCAAGTATATATATTATGTATAGCGATTGCTCGATCGAACACATCGAGGACGCGTTCCACTTAAATTAATCGGCGAGGAAAACTAGCTTGCTCTGAGCGCACACTTTATCATAGCCGATCGCACCGTTCCGTTTTCTTATACTTAATATACTCGTCGATCGATCTAAGCCCTGTTTTATATATTATATATAAAATTTTAATATCCACCGGGAAACATATAAGGGGGAGCGAAGCGACAACGTTCTGCTTTTAGCGGTTTTCCAGTGCTTCCACAACTTGACGATAACGCGCGTGTAATATATATATATATATATATATATATATATATATATATATATATATATATATAATACATGCTTACGGATGCGTTTATGTTTGTGTATGTATATAAATACGATTTCGTGATGCACGCTACTAAGGAGGAATTCTTCGCGTTCGTGCATTTTATCGAAACACCTCGAAGCTCATGTGATGATTATATATATATATATATATATATATATATATATATATATATATATATATATATAATGCAACGATTAATTTATAAATGGATGATTTACTACCCAATTGGCTTTATTAAAAAAGAAATTTTTTTCGAATAGAAGATTAATTTTTAATGTTCCGAAGAGTGTTGAATTTTTTTTCATATTTTTTAGACCACTGAATTAAAGATTGTCAAACTAGCTAATTGTTAGCTATAATTATAACTATAATTATGACTAAGTTAATTGTAAGCTCTTAACAAAAGTTATGAGAAATTTTATAAATATTTTTTTCTTTCCTGTTAAACTGTATAGCTCTATATTTTTAGATGTAAATTACGCAAAAAATCATTCGATATTTACATAGATTTCAATAAAATCAAACAATACATTTTAAATTTGGTATATATTAAAATCTTAATATATTGTCAGTAAAATCTTACTGTCATCTCAGTTACAAAATAGATGGTAAGACGACGTATGAGTTTTCATAATTTTTCTTAATTATCATAAAAATTTTTATAATTTTTCATAATGTATTTTAATTTCTCTACGATTTTGTGCAAAATGAAAATTCGTGACAAACGTTGTAAAATAGAATGCGAGATAAACAACGTTGGATGTAAACGTACGAGAGGTCAATAAGTCGTTAGAAAATCTAAGAGTTGCTGCTCGTAGCATCGCAAATGGTCTGTTTCTAGTAAACATCATTCCTCATTAGGTATCTGGCAAATTTGCAGCTTTATTCATCTAGTGGTTTCATTTTTATCGTCAGTTGAAGTAAATTACTTTTGTTCGCTTAAGAACATGGAGAAAAGTGAGTTTAGACCGATGATTAAACATTTCTATTTAAAAGGCTTAACAGCAACAGAAATAATAGCTGAGTCCGATTCAGTTAATGGTACATCTGCCCCTGTTTTTGCAACAGTTTACAATTGGATAAATGATCTTAAACGTGGTCCTACATCAACAGAAGATGAACATCGTTCAGGACCTCCCGTAGACATGAGTACCTTGAAAATGATCGATCAAATCCACGATATGGTGTTAAGTGACCGAAGAATAAAATTGCGCGCAATAATTAAGACCACAGGGGTTTCAAAAGGTACCGTCGTTTCAATTTTGCACGATAAGTTGGCTATGAAAAAAATATCTCCGAGATTGGTGCCGGGTTCGCTCTCATCTGAGAATAAACGCAACCGCCTAAAAACACACAGCCGTCCTAAAATTCAGGAATTGAAGTTTGAATTGATAGACCATCCACCATACTCACCAAATTTAGCCGCGAATGACTTCTTCTTATTTCCAAATTTAAAAAATGGCTCAGCGGAGAACGGTTTACGTCAAATGAGGATGTCATCGCTCACACAAATGCTTATTTTGAGGAACTACAACAATCCTACTTTTCTGAAGGCTTAAAAAAAGTGGAGATACGTCTGTCAATGTGTATTGAACTAGAAGGAGATTATGTTGAAAAATAAAAAAAATTAACCCCAAAAACATTGTTTTTCTATCTTTTTCTAAAGACTTATTGACCTACCCTCGTAAATACACAATGCCACATGACCCGCGTCGTAAAATGATGCATATTATTTCCAATTAATCCATTTTAAAGCATTAATGATATTTCAACGCTATTGAGAGAGGTATATATATATATATATATATATATATATATATATATATATATATATTCGTCTCGTATTTAACTCTCGTATTCATCGCTTTTCGCATGATTTACGTCCAAGAGCCAGTGATAGCGGAGAAGTGCTATGCGCGAGAGGCTTCCGTTTTAGTCGGGTATTATATACTTGTCAACGAAGGGAGTTGGAGCAATTAATCTTGCCCTTTTTCTCGCCCTGTTCCCCTGTCTGTCACTCTCTCTCTCTCTCTCTCTCTCTCTCTTGCCAACCGCAAGTTTTCACGACTCCACGCGGCGAGCGCAAAAAAATTGTTGAACATCGATATATAATTGTCCGCGAGAATCGCGAGGCTCTTTGTCTTACGCCTTTTTTCTGCTAGGTGTATAATGCTTTTTATAACTGTATAGATGTATGGACGGTTTGGTCATTATATTATTAATATTTATATGGGCTTTTTTGCATTTAACGATTTGAACGTTATTTCACCGATAAAATATACTCGAAGTGTTTAATTATGCAATCATGTAATGGAATTGAGCTAAAGAGGTATGGATTAGAAATAAAAATTGTAAACTGGTAATACAGAATACATAAAATAATTGCACAGGATATGCTGGAAGAATAAAAATTGGAAGCGTTACGGAGCATTCCCCATTATTTTCCATATCTTGAATACATTCTAGTAATTAATATATATTAATAACAATATTATTTCAGTGACACTAAGTTGAATTGAAAATTAATATTCCATCTGGTAATCTAAAGAAATCGTTCAAAATAAAATTTACATCTATAAATTGTTTTACAGATTTAGTATAACAAGAGGTCCATATTTGCATTACAATTCAATATAATTATATTTTTGTATGAATTAAAAGGATTATGTACTCGCTAAAAATAAACGAGATATAGAAAGTTATTCAAATAGAAATACTTATGCAATTGATTAATGCCATCTTGTATTATTTTTATATCTTTCTCTGTACAATTGTGTGTGTGTGTGTGTGTGTGTGTGTGTGTGTGTGTGTGTGTGCGCGCGCGCGCGCGTGTGTGTACTTACTTATAATCTACTAATCACACGATCAAGCATATACTCAGCTATGAAAAAACTACAAATTATAGAGGTGACTCTCTAGGACGCTCTATACTCTTGTAATTTTTTTTTGAACATACAATTATATATCTAAAATGGCGCGACATCTCAGCAATTATTTCATCACAAGAAAAAGTTAAAGTAATTCAATTGAATGTCTACGGATGTAATTGAAGATCCGTCATTCTAGAACCAGTTTAAAGCAATAGGAATATATATACATTCAATGGAGCCGCTGTGTCCATGACTATGCAACGTTATAATTTGTTTCTTGTTTGCTGAAAATTCTAATAATAAGGAGAAGAGTTCGTACTCGCAAAGTGGTAAGACGAATGATCGAATTTTTCATTGGGGACTATGAAATCGCGCGGCAGCAATGCTTTCCATGAAAGTTAGACTTTGAGCTCATACTAAGTGCAAGAAATTTTCATATACGATGTTGTAGTTTGTCGAACGAATGATCCAGATATTGATTCACGTATGCTAATAATTTAAGACATTCTATAAATATATCGTCAAAATTATTTTACCTTCATGCTATTATATATGCGACTTATTAGATTTTCTTATAATTTATTCAACATATTAAGTTGAATTACATTTCGGTGTAATCACATTTTTTTGTGAACCTGTTATAATTATTTTGATTTCTAAATTTTTTAATGAATAAATAAATATCTATTAATATTTCTCTCTTGAATATATCTTATGGAAAAAAAACGTTATATTATTTTTTTAGTTGGCCTAAACAAATTTGATTCAAAAGTTATTATTTTTTATATTTACTCCAATTACTTGATACGAATTACAATCTTTACGAGTGATTATTCGGGCGCCTGGTATTAAAAGATAAAGCATTTTGTGGAGAACAACATCATTTCGATATCGTGAAGAAATAGCAGCAAGTGTGGGAAAAATATAAACATATACATACCGTGATTAACCTCACCATAATTGACAATGTTATAAATGTCATCGAATGTTTATATTTGAGATACTTTAAAATGTCAATTATATATATTTTTCAAAGTTTATTGCCCCGCATTTTATTAAAAACGAAAGAAAGGAATAAAATAAATAAAACGACGATTGTCGAACGCCAATGTAAATTATGGCATTGTGAAGCATTATTTGCATTTATTTTAAAGAAACTGCACGCGAAGAGACATTAAAGTTAATTACAAAGAAAATTCTGGATGTATATTCGATATCGTGGATTGAAAAAGACATAAATTAATCAATTCACTTAGTATCATTTACCCTAATTGTATCATACATTACATAAATAATTTCTCGTTATTGCTGTTGTCGTTGTTCTTGTTGCTATTATTACTTTGATTGCTGTTTATATTATTGTTTATGATTCTTATGATTTTGATTATGATTATTATTATTATTACGAATTATTATTAATTATTGTTAATTATTGTAAATAATTATAATAACGAGCAGATACATGAAATTATTTTCTGTAATAAAAATTCGGCTGCTGGACGAGAATTCAGCCAAAATGAACGAAGAATCCAACCGAATGCCAAAGATCTCTTGCCAAAGATAATCTTATTTACACGCAGAAGCTGTGTATTATACATACACGTACATACGCGAGTATAAGTAATTTTTTATAGGATATACCGGCACACCAACGACACTGAACGCGATAACCTCGCCGCGTCGCCGCGGTCCGGGGACGCAAAACCTCAACGGCCCCGGCGCACCTCACTAATTCATTTTGACGCTGGCAATTTTTCCGTCTCGAGAATAATCATATGTATATATACAGATGTCAGGAGGAATATATGCGTGTGAAAAAATGAATCCGGCTGGAAATTATTATATTAATCCGCCGCTGCACAGCAAGTCGATCGTCCTCCATCAATTAGTGAAGAGAAATATGTATACTATATAAATAACTTCATAATAAGCAGATTTCATAATTCGTGCACTAATTGGGCAAATTCATTTGACGAGGAAATTTTCCGAGTTCATTGATCACAATCACGATTACATACTAATTGCCGAGGTATCGGTCTCTCTTACAAAATTCTGGAAAAAAATAAACAAAAAAAACAATAGTTTTTTATCGAACTTGTTCGTGGGTATTTTTTGTCTATATAAAAATGAGCCTATAATAGTCTGCATGCGCGAATGCTCGTGCGTTGAAATTTTATTCCTCGAGGTCATAATAATAGGATGAACACGGATTCGTTTCGCACCGGCACGTAAAAGAGCAGCGCCCGCGGCTTGGATTATAAAGACGAAAAAATTCGCATCGCCTCGCCTCATCGCCCTTTTGATACGCCCCTGCGCTCGTATTTCCATATTATTATTATTATTGTTGTTGTTGTTGTTGTTGTTGTTACTGTTGTTGCTGCTACTGCTGCTGCTGTTGTTGTTGTTGTGATTATTATTTTATTGGCCTGCGACGTTGTGCATCCGTCGGACATGAATTTCCGTCTTCGTGCGCTCCTCCTTCATGCTCAAAAAGAGGGAGGGGGCGGGGAAAGAGATAGAGAACGAACGAGCGTGAACCTGTAGTCAAAGCACGCGCCGCAATCGCTTCCATTATAACGTGCATCCTCTTCGGGAATTTCCTCTTGCACCCCTCTTCACCCACCCATCATTCGCGTGCGTCAATCGATTGAAGCGCGCACGGTTATACATCGTCAATCAGGACGTTCACCAGTTGCAACGGTCGTGCTAGACTGCAATCCTTAAACATGTCCTGTCCCTATATATCTATATAAACGGTTCCGGGATGATTAAAAACAAACCACCTACCAAACATTCACTTCGCCCCACTTCTCAATACTCTTTTAGGAGCTTCTCTATAATACGCATATATAAATATATATCGGTATGTGTTTGCACCGTGGTGTGTGTCTGTGGTTCATTTGTATTATATTTCCGAATTACCTCTAATTTCAACAGTCTGTTATTCACAAAGGACTTCAGGCCTCATAATTAAGAAACACACATCGTATATTACTCGCGAGAAAGCAGAAAACTCCCTTTAACAATAAAAATATATATTTCAGAGACATAAGAAACGTAACATCTTATGCGAAACGATCAAATTTGAAATGGATGTTTTTTCATATTAATTCCTTTTCCAACGTCAGTACCGAATTTTTTAACACTTTGAAACAGGGCCGGATTAAAATGGGACTTCGGATTTCAAAATAAATCCAAAACTTTTCTCAGAATTCAATGTTGTAAGTATTTTTGTGAATTTCATTGCTTAAAATTTTATTTTTCAAGTCCTTATTTAAAAGAAGCGGAGGAACATTTTTAGAATCAAAATACGTACTCTATGTAGACATAGCATAGAATATTTGGTCCCATACTTTTTTGACAGAAAATCGGTAATATAATATTATCGAAATTTATATATACAGTTGTAATAAATTATTTTTAGAACTGCTTTTATTTTACTTTTTTTAATGTTTGATGCTGGAAAAATTAATTTTCTTCGAAGATTATAGAGCTAAACTATGTCTCATTAGAATAATTATAAGAAATTACGATATTTAGATCAGATACAAGATGATTTTCGCCCTTCTCCCCAATTGGGATCTAGATAGGACCTTAATGCTTCAATCCGGCGGTCCGAGTGACATAGACACTAAAACACAAGAAACTCAGTTTACCTGCTCAAATTTCCATATAAGCACGTGTATTATAATAGAAGTTTAAAATAATGATATATATATATATGGTTCTATGTGCACGCGCGTTTGCGTACGATAGTCCGCAAGCGCGATTTATGTTGGGCTTATAGGCACGTACATCGAAACGCAAGCTATTGCATGCAGTCTTGCTCGTTCGACCAAGCGCCAATCTCGAATTTTTTACTTCCTCGCCCTGTGGCCCCTTCATTTCGACCACTGTATTTCTCTGTTCGCGCTCTTGTGGTGTCGCCGCTGTAATTTTTTCTCCTTTTTTCGTGTTTTTTAATTATCTTTTTCTTCTTCTTATTTTTTTTCTCGATGTGACCATCGTTTATATACGACGTACGTAATACGCACTTATGGCGTCAGGGTTCTTGCGGTTTGGCCGGATCGTTTAATAATCGGTAATTTATTCGGTGCGTCGATAATTTATTATTCATTGGCTACATAAATGTATATATATATATATATATATATATATATATATATATATATATTTGCATACTGTCTTTCGTAGAAATGTAAAAACATATAAAGTGGGGGGAGCGGGTGGAAGAAATAAGAAAAAGAAATATATATATATATATATATATATATATATATATATATGTATATATATTCGTATAATTGATTTCGTGTTTTTATCGATGAAAAATATCATATGCTAGATAGAATAGACACTGGACTATGCGGCTGCTTATTGTCGCTGCCCAAAGGCCGTCCGTTATGTGTCATCGGCCAAATTGTCAAATCAACCGATGAGCATATAAATAGAGCTATTAAATTTGATGATATTTTACGGGTGTTTTTTTTCTTTTTCATTTCTTTCTTTCTTTTTTTATCCTTCCTTTGAATAATAAATCTTTTGCTATTTAAACTCTTGAGTTTCTAAAAGCCAAACTGACGAGCCTTGAGGAAAATTTACTCATGAATTTTAAAAATTAAATTTTTAAAACGTGTAATAGTATAACTTATGTAAAATATATATAAAATAATCTTATGTAAGGATAAAATTCTAGACTAATAATTGATTTAAACTATTTACCTCTAAACATTAAAAACAAAATTTCATTTCGAGAAACTGACTACTCTGAATAGCAGAGTAAAAACAAAAGTTACTTAAACTGAAATAAAAAATTTACATAAATAAAATAAAATTTACTCAAAAAAATTACTTATTTTTAAAAAATAACTAACAAAAGGATATTTTGTATTCAAAGAAAATTTTATAGTAAGAAATTTTGGTATATAAAAAAAACATACTTGACACAATATCGTATTTTGACACATTAGTCAGTAAGCTAAATTTCAAAAAAGGTACACCATATTAAACTTTAATTAATTATACGTGCAGTTACACGTTTTTATATCGGTTTTATTAGAGATTTACATATATAATCAAATGGATATTTCACACAACGCAATGCTGCGCAGTTTGTTTTTGAACACCTACGCATTGCTTCATGAACACATCTATTTTGACTAAATATTTGTCTGGTCTTAAACAGATAATTTGAAGTAAATTATTTTTAATTTAATTTTGACAGTGATTTCATGCACATGAATAAAATTCACGTAAATTAGTCAACTTATTTAAAAAAGAAATATCTTAAATTTATATTCATTAGCTCCTTTTACGGACAAAATCATATACGTGAATCATGTAAATTGATTTTTAAGTATAGATATATTTACTTGAATCAAATAAATATTTTTTTCGGGTATATATTATACGGATTTCATAGTATAAATATAAATTGCGGATTCAGTGTCAGGTCGTGGTGAAAAAAACGCATTCCGTACGGTACGCGGTCCTGGCGTTATATATCACATAAATATATATAAGCCTCGTTAAAATTCGAAATGCGAAATTCGAAGAGTGCGCGCGGCGCGCCACGCATCGATATATAGCAGTTCCATATCCGCGCGCGTGCGCGTCAAATACATTGTCAGTTGATATATAGTGACGCACTTACTTGTATATGTCAGGCAGTGCGATGAGCTCAAAAATAATAAGCATAATAAAAAAGGATCAGAAACAAATATACATAGAGACACGAGTTAGGCTTTAAAATTTAAATTAGATTTTCACCCTTCTATCCTTCCCCTCGAGCTGCGGTATATAACAACATAATACAAACATTAGCATATATAACTTATTAGCGTCAAAAAGTTTTCCTTCAACTTTTCGCGTATTATAATACTTTTAACGAATCGTTTCTATCTATTCAAGAAACTGCCAACACACGCGCTCGCGCACGCGCGCACGTTATATACACGCCTGAGGAAAACAAAACGACTGTCTCACACAAAATAAGTTTTCGAGAAATTTATTAATATAAAGAATTAAAATAAATTTAAAGAGTCCAATATGGTCAGTGACGGATAAAGGTGTATGCTAAATGGCATCTATATACGCCGATAGGTGGCAAAAATATTAGGAGGGAGGGAGCATCAAGTTTTTTTAATAATATGATAAAGTATTGCGCAGATTCAAAAGAAGAAGAGTATAGATAGATTATAACAAGTAGAGAAGCCAGCCGGCCTTTGACATAAATATGTATATTTTTTCTTGCTTTTTTTTATAAACATTTAAATACATAATTTAATTTATGTTGTAAAAAGATTGTGAAACAAAAAATTAAAATTTGTCAAGATATCCAATATATATTTTCACGCTGGAATGTTTATTTCCTCTAAGAACATATGCCATTTTCATAGGCAGCTGCATATTTAATTTAAGTAGGTTTTTTAAACCATATTGTCTCTCTTTTTATCAAGCAATGGTCATTGCCAATCTACGTAACCAATACAATACACTGTATAAGTATTCCGCAATTACCGTTTGGATCATTGGATCTTTGCAGTTTTGGATATTTCTTATTCAAATTCAAAGAACTTTTTCATTATTTTTAGTAAATTAGAGATTCTTCTTGATATAATAGATATATTACAACAAATTGAAATTCTATTGCTCGTTTATTCAAAGAATAAATATCAAACATACAATTTAGATAGAAGATATTTATTCTCTGTACTTTTTAATCATAAGATTTCCTTGCGCGCTGTCTTTATATAGAGGATTTCTATTAAGCTATATTCTGCGAGATAGAATTATATGTAAACGGAAGGGGTTTGATTTTTTATGTTTACTTAAAACTTACTATTTGGCTGTTGAGCAACTTTTTACGAAAAATATGAGGAAATCCAACGTATAGTCATTGAGAATGTTCAATATCACTATAGAAAAATTTATTATATAAATCATTTTTATGAATATTTATCTGATATCTATATATATATATATATTGTGTGTGTGTGTGTGTGTGTGTGTGTGTGTGTGTGTGTGTGTGTGTGTGTGTGTGTATTTATTCATTTAAATGAATGTACACGGTCGGTGTGTACTCACAAAATTGTAATTCACATTGCCATTCAGTCGATTTTATTTTTTTTTTTCTAATGTTGGGATTGGTCAGTAGATGGATTTTTATCATTAAATTTCAACAAAAAACTTTATTCTTAGGCTTAAAACAACAAAAAACGATCAGATCAACTTCATGAATATATTCACACAGAATTTTTTTGAAAAAATATATAGATATTTACGGTTGTTTAATTATTGATTACAAATATCACAAACAATTTGGCCAAAATTAAACTTTTGCCCGAACAACTATGAAAATTACGATTGAGCCCTACATATTTAAATCCTAGATTTTATAAAATTTGAGTTTGAAAGTATCACATTGCTCGCACTATTTGAATTAAAATTGTGTAAAACTCATTTTTAAAATACTATTGTACTGATTTTTTTTAATGAAATATTGAAACATTTTAGTTTTAATTATATAGGGCGAATAGCAGTCGTCGATGTATTGAGAATGGAACAGTGTTAGATATTATTAAATTTTACAATGCAAAATTTTAACCTTGTCATTAGTTACAATCTCCCTCAAAGTAGACCCAATTCGTCGCCTTGCTATATGTGACGCTCTGGTTTTTCAACACATATAAATGATCTTTTAAAGAGAATTAGATTTGTCATACGTTTTTGATTATCAAAAAAAAAGAGGACAACAGCGCCGAGTTTTTTTTGGATCTCAAATTCCAATAGAGAGTGACAAAATACGAATAATATACTAAATCATATACGAAAATTAATAATTTAATTTTCTTGTCTTTTTTCTACTGAAAAACTTTACGTACGTCGGATTTATACGTTATACATACACATACATGCACACACATACACACACACGTGCGCGCATATATATATATATATATATATATATATATATCTGTTTATTTTATTATTCTCGATGTTCTTCCTCTTCGGCTCCTGCAGTCGTCCTCCGCGGTCGCCGTCGCGCGTTACTCTCACCCACGCGCCTCGCGCACTGAGCCGCGTCGAGAGGAGTCCTCCCCCCTCCCCCTAGTCCCCCCCCCCGCCGCTCCGTCTCCTTCCACCGTGAGCTCTTGATCTCGTTGAACGGTGGCATTGTGCCGAGCGCCAGCGACTGTATTAATAATGCCATAAAAGGAAATAACGCGTGCGACATATCAGGGGCGACCCCCTCCTGATGTCCTCCCCCGCCGACCGTATACCACTCGAGCTCGAGCCGCCTTTTTCGAGACTCGTGCATTACATATGCGTGTCTGTATATTACTGTGTATGTATGTATATATATATATATATATATATATATATATATATATATATATGTATATATATATATATATATATATATATAAAAGTAATTCGCTGAAACAGGAACGCGATTTTTATTTTTAAACTCTCTTAAAGGTTCCTTCGGTGCCGAGTGCGAAAGAGACGCAGCGAGAGGACCGCGAGGTGCGTTCTCGAAATTATCGCGCGAGAGCTCCAAGCTGCAGGGTCAAGGTTGCGCGCACGCGCGCCGATATAGGTATATGGGGAAATGGCGCGCGCGCGCTTGATCTCCTCCTCTCTCGCGGTTGATGATGACGACGGTGACGGTAAAGAAGTTCAACCGGACGCGAGGAGGCTGTATGACGATGCGCGCGTCCGTGTTTTCGTGTATACCTACACGCATTATATACGGTGTGTCCTTCGTGAAGAAGGGAGGGGGAGTGTGACGATGCACTTGCGGTGTGTATATATATAGATACAGGGAGTAAGAGAGGGGGGAGGGAGGAGGGACGGTGCGCAGGAGAGGGCACTCGGCACGAGGCCGCACTCTATGAGATCATTGTTGCGGAATATATGTATATATTGCCGCGTGTAAGGCTCGGAAGCCGGATTTACCCGGAAGTTTTTGAATTTTCAGAAATTCTACTCGGTGAAGTATGGTGGCGAGGAATTTTCAGGCAGCCTCGAGGTTTCTCACGTGTTCTGGATATTTTCTGAATTCTTTTTTTCACTAAACAAGTTTATGGTATATATAACAATTCCAGTCATTCCCGAATACATTCAGTCGATTTTTATTTTCTACTTTTGCCACTACGAGAATTGATAATAGTAAAATATTTTCAATGTAAATAACCTTATCTAAGTCTACGTAAGGGAATTCATTTGCGTATTTTTTGTTGTTGTCCAGAAATCAGGTAATTCATATACCTGTACAGTATTAGAATGGAATTTATTTTAATTATTTACTTTTATTGACTATGCAAGTTCACAAAATATTCCTCAGCATTTAATCTGATTCAAACAGACAGATGCCGTTACCGAATATGCACAAAGCAATATAGCATATATATCATTTGAAAAATTGGATAGTGGGGCACTCTGTCGATTTTGGAGTGCAATAATGGAAATAGAATATATGCTTTCGATTAGTATAGTTTTCTTTTAGTAATATGATGTTCAATAATTTTAATCATGTTTTTTTTATTGTTAGTATTTTAATATAAAACTGACTTTAAGCTCACTTTCTACACACAAACACACACACAGACACACACACACACACACACACACACACACACACACACACACACACACACACACACACACACACACACACACATATCATAAAATTCTTTTAATTAGTCCAAATATTCGATTCGACGAAGGGACGATGCGATGTCGTGGAAACAAAATGCATTTATAAATTTAGTGGTGGAGGCGGGAGCCGAGAAACACGCGCGTACATAATATATAAGAAGAACTAAAAGGCAAGCATTGATGAATCCCAAAATGGAAAGATGATTACATTGAGGAGCTCGACGGTGTATCATAAATCTCGTCCAAACATTTTTTTTTGTTACGAATAATCGTCCCGCAGATATTTTTAAGAGCTACAGAGAAAGAGAGAGAGATAGAGAGAGAGAGAGAGAGGCCCAGACGTTTTTATATTTTGCATTAATACTTATACGCGGCTAGCGATCGATCTCTCGCCGAGAGATTGCGTTCTTTTCTTTTCTCTTCCTTCAGTATTTCCCTTTGCTTCATTCAAACTTTATTGGTTTCGCATTACGTTTCTTTATGCGATGATTGCATTATTATTCGAGAAGTAGCTCGATAAAAGTTTTTGATTTACAGCAAGAAATATTCGTGGCTCGAAGCTGGACGTTTCGGTGGAACCTTTGAACTTTTTAATTATTATCAATGGATTGTACATGGAGCTTTTGAAATGTTAAAAAACTTGAGATTTATGTATTGGTGCATGCGTATGTGTATCTATATATTTCAGCAATATTATATTAAATTCAAGTATCTATCTAATTTTTTAAATAAAATTATTATTCGATAATTATAAAAATTGATATTTGTGTGTAGATCATCCTTATAAATAAAAACAACGATGAAATATACTCAGTAAGTCTCTGAATTTAAAAGTAAACACGTTAACGGGGGGGGGGGCTTTAAAAAGAGGAACTAAAAATCAGGAGCCTGCAATTTTCCTCCGTTAATTAGGCTGAGGTGCGCACGATTATGTATGCCCAAATCGGTAAAAATTTTAATTGACAGTCCGATATGCCGATTTCGAAATCACCTTGATTCAATGCTTGGCGTATCTATTTATTTCATTGCGTAAGATCCGCTAGATAAAACCAATTCCGGAAGATCTATTTTACGCCAAATAATCGAGTATGAAATTTCTACCGTGTAGAAAATAAAATAACTGAGAGATTCGTAAAATTTTGCGTGATCATTTATGTAATATCTAACATGAAATAATCAACGCGGCTGTGAATTATATACTATATACAAATTAATGAGCCTATCACTCTCGGAGTCTATGATAAAATCCAAGGAACTAAAATGTCTCACTCGTCGAAATAGTGATTGTGAAAAATTAGTGGAATTTCTCTCTAGAGATTCAATTTACAGCTTTAGTCTATATGAGATGGACAAAGGTTCAAAAATCTAAATATTGTTTGTTCAGTATACAACTAAAACATATCGAACCTTCGGATTTTTCCACCTCGGGTTCTTTTAATTCAACGGTTGTTCAAAAAGAACTGTTGTCGTGAATAACAGTTTTTAAACATTTTATTATTGTTATAGGTTTTACTGATTATCCATCATATTATCCATCATATTAGAATATTCGCTCTATCATTAAATTTCTTTGTTAATTATTTACCAAAAATATAGGAGAGATGCTTGTAATTGTGATTATTACAGAAAACATCGGCCGTGTGTATCGAGGGTTTAATATTTATTCTCTAGGTCGATTATTTCAATTTATTTAGAGTAAATATATGATTAGTTTGTCAACACAATAGTTTATTTCTATTGTTCCATTTAAAATAAGAAACAATTTTATTTAATTTATTTCTTCAGTTTTTTTAATTAAGAGGTGAAATAACAACTTTTAATTTTACTTTCATTTGCAAATCTGACGAGTCAAAACTTACTATTTAGAAAATGTTATAACAATATTATGATATGTACACGATAGGTTATTACTTCGGATTGAAAATTAGATATATTAAATTCATAGGGCTTATTTACTGGCCGATGAAAGCGTACAAAGAATATTTTTCCGATATTTCTGAAAAAGTAAAACAAATATTAGAATGCGACCAATTTATTTCGAAAATCAGTTATGTTTTAATAATTTTTAAAATCATAATTTTAAAAAGAAATCACAAGAAAGATTAAACTGAGATTATTTGAGTATTTCGCTTGATGTTTTTTTCATCAAAAATTTTATCATTAATACGAACGGTAAAGAATACTTAAAATGTAATAATTTATAAAAATAAATGGATTCTATATGTATGGGAAGCATATTTTATTTTATCTTAAAAATGAGAAAAAGGAGAATTTCAGTCCAAAAGTAGGACTTATCTCGGAAATGAGTAATTATATGTGGATCTGGTAACCTCAAAAAATCGAATCAGCACTCCAAAAGAATATAAAATAACACAAAGATACTTCGAGGACCTGGAACTGTATCGTAGATACGTATAATACGCAGAAAACTCCTGCATTATTATGCTTTGCGTTATCTGTTTCTCCTATGACTCCCAATCAACTGTGAATGTTTAGATCTAATAGTAATGGCTAATTTTGAAGTTGAGCTCATAGCGTCTGGAGTATCTGCTGCATAATATCGATCTATTAACGTTAGTTCTTCTGTGGAATTGTGGTTTTACAAAATTTCATTTTAACGTAATACATATATACATTGCATGCACATATAACATTACAGACACATGCACGCACACAGTGCTTTTTTTTATTTCTCCGAGAAATTACTATACTCGTTGAAAAAGCTGGTGCTAACCTGAAAAAGGGCCATAATTGACCCTGATAATTTCTAAATTTCGAAGCATTGGCTGAAAAAATATACAGTGACGTAAAATTACCTCGATGATCTCGAATTGATTACTCTGTCTCCACCTTGTGCTTCGGCCTAACTATTGAGACTTTAAAACGAAGCTCAAATTTTAATGAGCTCTTAGGAAGTGTTTCGATGGACTTTCATGGAAGAATCGTCAAAGCCACATTTTAAGAGTATTTTCATTCACTCTTCCACATTATAAAAGGAGTTGCATACATGATAGCAAGCAGCAAATGATGTTAGCCGAAAAGCATCTCCTATCCATACGCGTAATAATGGATCGAATTAAACTGACAGCTCGCGCAGCGGCGCGCGTCGTTCGAAACGGTGCGACCGCGACTTGCCGCCTGAGCGAAGCCGACGAACTCCCCCCACCGAAAGCAAGATCTTCTTCTGCGTGGATATTCTCTTTCCGAGCGCGCATATATATATATATATATATATATATATATATATATATATACAAACACATACATATACGTATATATGGACGTTTTATCACGGCGCGTGATGAATAATCGATGAGCGCGGTCCCAGCGAGGGATCGCGCTCGGCGAAGAACCTCGGCACGCGGCCGCTGTGCACGAAGGGTGGGAAGAGGGGGTGGGAATGGTAGGGGGCATTTACATTTTCGATATTTTGAATATTCGATTAAGCCCCCTGCCACCCCTCCCCGCCTCTATCCACAACTCTATACGAACCTAGACCTTCGACCACCCTACTGGCGCCAATCGTAAATCAAACGATCTTCGTGTGTGCGCACTTGTGTGTGTATTTGTTTTATAAGCGGTTGTAAATGTGCACGTACACACGTGTATCATGTACTCTTTCTTACCTTTTCGAGCATAACATGCACGTGGGTGTGTGTGTGTGTGTGTGTGTACGTGCGCGCGCATGTGCCTATCGGACAGTTGACCGCGTTCAGGATACATCCTTTCGTGGGAAATTTCGAGAGATATCCCCCTTATCCGGGAGCAGCCGATATTACAAAAGCCGCTAGCAATAGAGAAGGAGAGGGGGAGGGGCAAGTTAGTTCCAAGTGCGCTGCGCTGGTCTCCCGCGGCCCCCTGGCCCTCCTTCTCGCCCGCTGAATACGACCGATCCAGTCTTGGCGACGATCTTCCCCTGCAGTATGTGGGATGACGAAACCGGAAGTCGTGCCGTCGCCGGGTTTGTGTGTGTGTGTGTGTGTGTGTGTGTGTGTGTGTATTCTCACCGCCGATAATAGAGAGATCTTTCGAGGGGATCTTTATGTGTATATACATATAATAATAATTTGCTGGTCGGGGACCGCGGGTCCGCGCAGGCTATGCAGCGACGATCATTGATGGCCCAGAAAGGGACAATTTTTTCCCACCTTTCCCGTTCGCCGCCAACACAATTCAGAATTTTGAAAGCTATCTGATGGATTATTTTTTACTGTGCTTATTACACTAGAATAGAAATTTCGTGAACAGATTGCTTGCGAATTGAGGGAATTTTCATTTTATCCTCTTCTGATGGTAAAGTAAATATATACGAAACTGAACAAGCTTATGATGCACGAAACATATTATTAGCGCTGTGGTCTGGAGCCGAATAGAAGCACACTTTAAATGTATGCCATTCTCTCATTATACAATAAATATTCTCTTTTATGTATATATATACATATATTTATATATATATATACATATATTTATATATATATACATATATTTATATATATACATATATTTATGTGTGTGTGTGTGTGTGTGTGTGTGTGTGTGTGTGTGTGTGTGTGTGTGTGTGTGTGTGTGTGTGTGTGTGTATCTATATATATATTACTATGTATGTATATATAGTAGAACTTTTTGAAGTAGTACGGAAATATAGAGATTCAAACAATTCAAGATCGCAATCACACACACAGACACACACGAGCCCACACACAAATATTGCACGAATCGTGCTTCGTCAAAAACAAAACCACATCTTATCGTTAGATGGCTCTGTAATGCAAAAACATTCACAGAAGGAAGTATGTATAAAATTAATACATAAAAAAAGTGTGTCAAGTATTGAAGGTGAAAAATCGATGCTCGGATGTTATTGGTTGGTTTTCTGTTAAATTTAAAAAGAAAAATTGGAACTTGTTCGATTTCTCTCATAAACCATATGTCTTCTTTATTTCATTATTTTTCGTATATAAAAAATTATAGTCGTCACCTTGAAGAATATATAAGATCGAGATTTGGAAGGTAAAGCCAGAGTTCTTGATGTAGACAGCGCGGTTTCTTACGTATAGAGCGCGGCGGCCCGTTTGGTTTCGCTCTAAACTTTCTCCAAGCTGCATTTTTTTTAAATTGGCACAGACGAAAATTAATTTTTTAATTTTTTTCTATCAGTGCATTCAAATCATAAAAATAATGGCCGTTACAAGTTATTTTAGTACGTGCTGGAATTATCGCGACTATTACCGTCTCGGGGGAACGTCGCCCAGGATTCGAGCGTGATTTCAGCTACTGGATATTCACATGTCCCCCTCTCCCCTCAATAATATCGGTACAATCTCGGAATAATCGTACAGATGCATGATCAACCCGTGCAATTTTTTATTGCCAGAATTTTCCGCTCTCTCGTCATTTCAATCTTGTTAATCTGCTAAGTATATCAGCTGAACGTCATGCTGCAGAACTATTTTGAGCATTCATCGGTCTAATTTTACCAAAGCAAGTAAACAAACAAAAAAGTCATATAGAAAATGCTTTTACCTAGCGTGCAACCAGCCTATTATTCTCAACCTAGTTGGAGTACACTATAAAACGCCGTACGCGCAGCTTGATTTTTAGGGTCATCTGTTGTGGTCATAAATCCTTGCATAATTATATATATATTTGAAACATATGCGTGCTTCTACTAAACTTAATAATTGTACGCGTCCGTTAATGCGCGCCTATATGATGCGCCTCTGTAACTCGGACAAATAGAAATTTTTTAATAGTAATTAGGATTAAGTGTGAATGGCAAAAAATAATAGTGATTTTATCCCATATAAATTGTTACGTGGTCGTACTATAATGTCAAATACGATATATAATCGACATATTATAATAGTTTATTTTTTATTTAGTTTTCAGGCATTTTATGTAATGTTTCTTCGATTGAATTGAAGTTTAATTTCACAGAAAATTATTATGAAATATATATAGTGATTATCTTCATTATATTAAAATTTAAATAATTTTTTTCTCTACATTTTCAATATTAAAAGTAAAATATACATACTCTCTTGTCAAAACGAAGACAATGCCAAGCTCGACCAAGGCCAGAATATGGCAAGCAGTTTCAAGACTCGTACGCGGTATAATGTATGGATTATGTAATATTCTCTTGGTAAAATTTTCGATACCAAAAGAGAATATATTTCTATATGCTAAACCTCGCGCTGTCTTGGCCCTGTCATTCGAAGCACACTATACTTGGACATCTTCTCATTTAATTTAGCCTTCCCTTGGCAGAACGCTTAATTCAAATTCCTTTATTTTAGCTGATACACGAGTGAATAGACTTGAGATAAAAAAGCCAACGCACGGCGTATAAGACTAGCTCTAAATCGCCGCTGAGCAATAATTTACAGAATTCACGACCGCACCGTCTCGTTCAATATACATATACCGGCTGGAGTGACGTAGACATCGAAATTCAGCATCGGGCGCCACGCCCAAAAAAGTGTCCAGGAAACTCGTTATAATATACGAATGAATTCGTCAATATTAATAACGACGGCGCGTCCCCGACGTTCTCTCTCTCTCTCTCTCTCTCTCTCTCGTGTTTTCTCTATATCTCCGCATGATTAAAACCAATCAATTTTACTACAAATTAATCACGAAAACCGCGCGCGCTATTTTATATAACTCTCCCGTTTATATATATATGTCTCAAACTGGAAAACCGCAGAATCGCGTAATTTATGTACATATATTTAGTTATATATATATATATATATATATATATATACACACACACACGTATATTATATTGGTGTGCATATCTATATCTGTTGCAGATCGGCACCGAGCGTTATCACCAATGCAGTCAACATGGATTCCAACGTTGGTCTCGACTACATTGTGGACAACCCCGATTACTGTCAGAAGCTCGCTTCCGGTATGGCTCTTATAAAAAAAATTTCATGATAATAATAAACTCCCTTTTCTGCGCAATACTAATATTTCCCATTGTACATTATCGGCAATCACCTCAAAGATTTACGGGTTCGCCCACGAATCCCTACCTCCTCCCGCCTTCTTCGCAACACCACGCATTCTATATCTATAGATTTCGTATGGGGTTACGTTAATTCATGATTTTGTCCGTGACACGCAGCTCTGGACACCGCCTGTCCATCAGTGAAGAAGCAAGTGGTCGAACTACTCTCGGCGCTCTGCGTCTACAGCCAGGATGGCCGACAGCGCGCGATCGACACTCTTCACATTTACCAGGTGAGCTTTCAACGATTTTTCTTTCTTTTACTTTTTGTCTTGTTAGCGTCTTTTTCGTTCTCTTGTGCATTCTGCCGCTTGAATTTTGGCAGGTGTTATGCATATAATTGTAAAAAAATTGTCGAACGGAGCCGGGATTACTTTTATGTTGTATAGAGAAACGACCGCTCGAACTTTTTACGGCGACTCTTTCGAACCAAGGCCATTTTGTTCTCCCGCGTAGCGTCGCTTCAAAGTTTGCTTTGCGATCGTTGTATGCAGCGCGCCGGGTAAGAAGCAACGATTCGAGTCGGTCTCGTAAAATGTTTTTTTTCAGTCGACTCAACGTATGGCTCAAAAAATAACAATGACTTCTTAACTCTCTCTTTCTCTCTCCCTCTCTCTTTCTCTCTCGCTCTCTATCTTTCCCTCTCGCTCTCTATCTTTCCTTTCCTTTCCTTTCTACCTTTTTTTTCTCAGCAACAACACGACACTGTAGAAATAGTAAATAAGGATAAAAGTAAGGTATAAACGAAAAATGAGAGCAAACGGTGTATATGAAATAGTAATGGCGAATGCTTGAGAATGCTGCTTATTGTAATGGTGAAAGAAAAAGAAGGTTGACCATAGTATGAGTTACGATAATGTTAACTTCCTACGCTTTCATATTAAGGGAACCTCTATCACGTTTTCAAGTTTTTTTTGATTTTACTGAATTTTGAATGGACATATTGGTTTCATTATTCAGATTTTAATTTTAATAATGAAAATACCACTCTTTGAACAAATTGGAACACCTAGTCAATGGGCAAACCCTAATTACTCGAATTGATTCTTTATGAAATCATCGAACATTCTCTCTATATATATCGTTTATTGTAAAAGCCTCCTAAGATGAACTTGACTTTAACTTATGCAGTCGCAAAATCACTATGTGGGCGATCGAAATATAAATGTTCCTAAGAATGACGATGATGCGAAAGTTCTTTATAGATTACTTTAAGTGTTCCACGCAGGGTCCGGCGCTGATTGCATCACCAGCCTTAATTCTAAGAATATCCGGGTGCGATATTTCACAAGAAGCGCAATGTAATTGAGATCGCAATTGCATGCAACGAACCACCCTATTTAATGAAAGGAATATAACGATGGTGTTAATGCAGAAATACTCGACGGTCACTGTAGTAACTTAATAAGCGGGACTGACATCTCTTGGCACCGATCAAATCTTTTTAATTTCTAGTAGCTAAAATCTTGTATGGCTCGAAGCACCGTTGGCGCTGCTCCTTCGATAACATATTAGTTTATTGTTTCTTCATAGTTTATCGATGACTTTCAAGAATGTCACACGTAAATATAGGAGTGTCATTTTCGTTCTTTAAATGGCATATTCGGTCGAATCGACGGAAGTATCAAAAATTCCATATCGACAAAACAAATTTCCCGACACACGATTGCATTGAATTCGCTGTCTGAAACGAATTACGTATAGCATCTATGGATCTACCACCCGTGAATGATCATGGATTAAATGACTTCGGATCCAAGTATAATTAGACACGCACTTTACTGGAATACATTCGCGACCAATCGGGACGAGGCTGCTGATATTACAAGGCTCATTAACACGACCGCTTCTGAACGAGGTTTTAATTTTAAAAGCATCGGTATATTAATGATGCGCTTGCTGTATCTCTCGTAATTCATCACGTTTACAGGCGAACTAATGGCATTCCGCAATCTGTTATCATTGAATCGGCTGGAGCTGCCATCGAAAGCCTTTTAGTCAAGCCTCTTCAATTGCCCCATCCCAGCTGTCGGCATCTTCGCGGATCTCACCGCGAAGACGTATCTTATTCTTGCACGTATAAAGAAGTATAAAACGATTAAAACTTTGTCGGATTTTTATCAAGTATCGCGCGTACTTTGTCATTTACTTGAGTAGACCTTCCGATGAGATATCGACCGCAATCAGATGTGGCAGCGTATTGCGGATATTCATCTATACTGGGTCCTATATTCGGACTGAATTTTGAGGCTATGTCATCTGGATGAAAACTGCTCGGTTAAGAATAACAAATGGCATTAAAACATCCAGGATTGGACAAGAACTTTGACTTTTTGACGGGGCATTTCGTACTATTTGATCTCTACTTTATTGGCTTACTACTACTTTACTATTACTACTACTTTATTGGCATCCTGGTTTTGCTATCAATGTAGTTTTTTTCCTTCTTTACATTTTTAACTTCATGTACATACAGTCTTGTTTTGAAGATCAAAATCAATCAGCAATTAGCTCGGAATCGGACGCCCAATATAGAAATTTGCAGGGGATTCTCGGATCTACGTATAGCTTCCATAAAATCTGGGTTAGGGCTTCCAGGTTCTAACGAAAAATTGCAACTGGTTAAACTAACAGTATAGACATCTATTTCTTGAAGATCTTTGATTCGAATTTGCACGTAGAACATCAGGCGTAACTTTCATCTTATTGCTTATATACTGACTTTAACAGTTATCATTGTTATTAACCTAGATGTACTGTTTCACTTCAAATTCGTTTATTAATTGTATTTACCATTAGTACAATTAATTTTATCTGAAATGAAAAAATTTATATAAAAATTTTAAAGGAATTTGTACTATATTTACGGTTCTTTCGCTAACGCATCGCTTAAAGGCTGTAACAAAGCTACTTCTATAAAGGAACTACTTTTTACTCGTCGGAATTATTGTACCGACATTTTAATTTCGTCACACCCTTTAAAGCTATCCTGTGTTGGTTTTGGGCCGATGTTTAGAGATAATATTTTATCTGACTATATGGTTATACGCGATTATGTACTTGCATATTCGAAAGAATTTGGAGTACCTCTTATTTAGGTTACACTTCGAAATGATTTGGATACGTTTGAATAAAGAACTCAAAGCTCCTTTTTTATTGATACTGAAATTGAAGGACATTTCTCTCAGATTCATGGTACGCGTTTGCGGTACTTTCTCCGTGCTGAAATTTTGTATTTTTTAAAATTAAATTCTAATACTGTTGTAAAATTCAAATTCTTATATTTGATTTGATATTACTATGTCGAATATTTGTACTTATATTAAATTACTTTTAATTGACTGTGATCAAAATGTTTAAGTTTAATTTACTGTGATTACGGAATAATATTCCTGACATTTTATTCACTCGTAACATATTTTTTTAGTATATTTTGTATATATGAATTTATTGAAATGGCATGGATATTTATATCTTTTTTTCTTGAATATTTTTTCTACATTAATACAAAGACATTTATATCTATCTATCCATCTATTTCTCAGCTATAGAGCGATTTAAAAAATCCTGACGTTGCCGAGCTCAGTTATATTGATAAAAGTGATAAGAATAAAGACACACGAATATAGAAATACATAATGAATTATTTATGAAGATTTTAGATATAAAATGAAGTGAATAAAGTACGTTACTTGAAAATTCATAGTCGGTTAGGTAAAATAAGAGCGCCGTTATTTTTCATTTGTGCTAATAGTTTTTTATCCTGTATCGAAGAGAGATTCCGAAATTTGGACAACAGTTTCATCCAGGCTTCATCAAAGCTTAATCAAATTGTCTCCATAAAAAGCTC
>JACCIC010000036.1:762500-880000 GCA_018907035.1 Sycobia sp. Sy_11
TATAAATTACCGTGATAGATTTCTTGATTTTTTATTTGACTAATCTGGATTGTATTAAAGCTTATGAAATCAGCATTTGGTTTGATTGATGTAAAAAATAGATTACAGTGGGGGATCATTCGCCATAGCTGTGGGCACCTTTTACATAATTTTTGAGTTTTTATATATTTATCTAAAAAAATCTATACATATCGCTATAGAGAAAAATTCGTCGCCGAAGATTTATCAATTTATAAAGTGACGAAAAAAACCATTTTAAACTGCGATTTAATAGAAATTAATAAGGAAAATTTTGAGAAAATTAGAAAACAAGGAAATTCTGCAGTACTCTGTAAAAGATTTTTCAATAGTATTTTATTCTACTATACTATTTTTCAATAGTATGATAATCTATTACAGAGACACCTATATACATGCTCAAGCACGCACACGCGATTCCCGAACCCTTGTGTAAAAATGCGGTCAAACCATTCTCCGAGCGAGCTTTTACCACATGCGAATACCCAAATCGATACAATTTGCGTTGGAAGACGGGAGTCGTTCCGTAACGATTCGTGGTCGGAAGGCGAAGATTGATCCTATAATGAAAAACCCACCCGAAAATCCCCGATCGGGATACGGAGTAAGAGAGAGAGAGAGAGAGAGAGAGAGAGAGAAGGAGGGAGCCCACTTGACCTCGATTCTCTTTTCGCTCGTTTACCGATATCTATACGGCAGCTGCTACTAACCGACCCCACTTGGCAGATATATGTGCAACAAAAGCTCTCATACTCTTATATATCTCCTTTATAGCGCAGCGGATGTTCGAATTGCGTGTCTGTATATATAATGCAAATATAAATATGTATATATATATATATATATATATATATATATATATATATATAAATACGTATATAATACACGTATATAATACAAGTGTGCAAAAAGGCAGAAACAAAAAAGCGATCCACGTGCGCGCGGTGCTCTCGAAGAGAGGCCGATGTACCCCATATGTACAGCGTCTCCTCTCCAGCGTCAGTGGATGAAGATGTGTAGCAGCAGTATCGGAGACCCAGCGCCGCGGCGGCGCCGCAAGCGTTCACGCGCCGCGCGAGGAATAGAATATCTATATAATGCGCGTGTTGAGACCTCCCCCCCCCATTCCTCCCCGCCGCGTCGGTCCGCCCATCTATCTATCTTTCTGCTCCTCTGTTCCTCACTCCGCGGCACTCCTACAATAGTGACCTTTGGGTAGACCGCCGACTTGCATCTCCCTGCGCTCGCAGAGGAGGCGGCCACGCGTCGCGCCCACCGCGCCGTCACTCTGCATATATTAGTTATATATGCGCAAGGCTCGTATAAACGCTACTGCAGGAGAAGGGAGCTCGCACCGTCTATATATACATAATATTGAGCATCGACGCGAGAAGGAGTGAGAAAGAGAGAGAAAAATGGGGCCGCGAAAATCCGGAATCACCATATACACGCGTATAGCGGATCCGCGAAGCTCGATAAGAAAAGCTCTCTTCCTAAGCTCTCTTCCTCCCTCTCTCTCTCACCGAAGCTCTTGTAATACATATATATATATATATATATATATATATATATATATATATATATATATATTTTAATGCACTCGTCCGCGAGAACACGCCGCCGCCGCGCCGCGCGGGAAATAGATATAGACAGAGGGGGTAGGTGGGCGGATGCGGCGGGAGGTGGGGAGGGAGCGAAGAAGGATGCACCTGCAGCGGCCTCGCCGCCCGCCGCCTCTCGCGAACGGCGAACGGCGCTGTCGCGGCAGTTTCGACTGAAGCCTCGAGGGCCGGAGATTATAACGCGCACAAGTTAATATCCCAAATATCCACGTATGTACATATACGCGGGCGCGCACAGTACACTCGCGATCAAAGGAATATTGGAGCTGATCCGCTGCTCTTGCCCAGTCCATCACTAATACTTTATTATACACACGCACACAGATTTATATACTCTTCGTCGCATCGAAAAATCGGCGCGGCAGCGGCGGCGGCGGCGGCGAGCTCAGTTGACGGTGCCTGTGCGCGCTCGATCCTCAACGTATAGGCTTGCCGAGCGGATATTATATATTTATCATCATCATCATCATCATATATATATATATATATATATATATATATGCGCTCTCGCTCGTGATATATACACGCATTTTCCAAGCGCCTCGCTCTCCGATGCGCATTCATTGTATGCATAGCGGCGGTCTCGAGCGCACGCTCTTTCGCTCTGCGTGTCCCGTTGTCGCGATCTCGCGCTGCAGCCGCTTGTCTTGACGACGTGATCGTGCGTGCCGCGGCTCGAAGGTGCGCGCGCGCGCGTGAGTGAGTGCGAGGCGCGCAAGAGTCGTCGTCGCCGTCGTATATAGTGATCGTCGCTGTCGCCGACGTTTCCGGTTTCCGGTCTTTGCCCCACGTGTGCGCGCGCGCGTGTGTGTGGGTGTATGTGCACAAGTGTTTGTTTCCTTCCCTCGGCCGTACTATACTGTCAGAGGCCGACTGTGTGCTCAGCAGGGTATATATAGATATCTATATATTTTATATATATAAATAAATATATATATACATAAATAAATATATATATATATATATATATATATATATATATATATATAATTCTCGCAGTGGCTCATTATTCTTTCTATATATCTTATATATTTATGCAGCATTGTATATAAATAGGAGTGAGTGTAAGCAGGCGTGTGTGGGTGTGTATTTTTCTCCTCGTCTGTTGCTCTCTCTCTCTCTCTCTCTCTCTCTCTCTCTCTCTCTCTCTCTCTCTCTCTCTTTTCTCTCCTTCCTTCGCACCCGCCAGTTCTTCCTCCCTGCTTCTCTCTCCTTCTCCATTTCTTCTCACGCGCTCATTCCGGCTTTCTTTTTCCTATGGTTTCAACCAACGAGATGGAGAAAGGGAGAGTATTTCTATTTTCGTACACGGGCGCCTGTAATTGCAGCTTTTTATAGATGGAATTGTTTTAAACCAGCGACGATCCTCACGCGCTTGCTTCCCACTCACTCTTTCTCTCTCTATTAATCTCTCCGTCTCTCTCTCTCTCTCTCTCTCTCTCTCTCTCTCTCTCTCTCTCTCTCTCTCTCTCTCTTTCACCCCCCCCTCTCTCTCTCTCTCTCTCTCTCTCTCACTCTCTCCCTCTCTCACTCTCTCACTCTCTCACTCTCGCTACTACTGCCGATCTATACAGAGGCCGACTACGCGCACGATGGCGTAAATCATTGTTGTTGTAACCCCGTTTTTTTCTCCCCTCCATTATTCACCTTTTCCCCCGCGCGACGAGAAGACGCGCGAGTGTTTAATAAGATAGAAAAAGAGAGAGAAAGATAAGTGCGGAGCAATAATCTTCCTGCCGCAAAGATTAACAATCTTCTGCTCGAGTGAGCAGCACCCGCATGTATATATAGGTAGATTGTATGTACTACCGAGAGTTTCAAAAGCAAAAGAAAAAGATTTATATATATGTATATATATATATATATATATATATATACATGAGAGGGAGAGAGAGGGAGAGAGAGAGACAAGTTTTTTAATGGCGTTTGAAACAGCCTCGATCGGCAACACACAATACGTATATAAAATATATTTGCCTAAAGCGTTCGTCCGTTTTATGTCTATATACCTGTGCATAAAGAATGCGCGCGCTTGTGTATTTGTGCGCGTGCTTGTGTTTATTTGTCTAGCGAACAGGATTTTAAAATACTGTAGGCCGTCGTTAAATTAATTATGGCCATTATCGCTGATATAAAGTCACCTTCTTAATTGATCGTCTAGTAAAAGCGTATAAGGCAAATATTACTTTTGAAATCGCGTTCAACGAACCGTATTATAATAATACAATAATTGCAGTTGAGATAAAGAAACATTGAAAAAGAAAAAATCGACCGCTTCGTACGATTGTAACCGAATATATTAGTATTAATTGAACGTAGATATTAAGAACGTAACTGAACTAAAAACCGTTAATAAATCTTTCGTTAAATTTGTGAAACTGCAGCCGGGTTAATGGCTATTCTTGAAACCTAATCGGGATTAAACATAGATGCAAGTTTCGTATATGATTCACGCCAGTATGTGACCGGTTATATTTAAAATAACCGCCCTAAAATAAGAGGTAAGGTTTCTGTCAGATGCGCCTTCTATATATATATATATATATATATATATATATATATATATATATATATATATATGCATACACGAGTATGCACCAGAGAAAAAAATTTCGTAGTACAATATTCGAATGAACCTCGGAAATTAAGAAAAGAAAATAAATGATTAATTTTCACAAATTCTTATGGATATATTAAGATACTATATCGTAAGAAAGACAACATACCATCAATTGGATCCATGAAAATATTCGTTATCTTAATAAATAAATTCATCTTCTGTAGGATATTTGCTATCGCTATTAACAGGAGACTCCCATTACCCACTTTTTCAAAAGTGAATATTTTTGTTAGCTTATTCTCTCTATACTAATACAGTTACTAAGGCCGATTGTGCCTTTGTCGAAAAAGTTGTACATCGACCAACCCACATACGACCGCCGTTCCTTTCGTCCTAGCTACCGTCGACTTTTGGCGGCCGTATTGGCCTGGCGTCGTAATTTTTCGTAAACTGCCGGATGGCACGTGTAACACACATATAACTTTTTCAACAAAAGCCCGTAACGAAAACGTTACCCCGGCTACTACATTTGGAACATGCCCCATTATGTCCTACTCGTATGCTTATTCAGTCGAAGTTTTTAATTAGTCGTCCCTGCGCTTTCACATAGATAATTATAAACTCGATGAGACCTCGTTAATAGCAAGCGCGCCGTCCGAGCTTACGGAGGACTAGAACGAGGAATTTGATTAAAGTATGTAAAGATTTAGTACGGAATCAAGATACACATGCGCAAGCGCGCACACACAGAAACGAGTATGCCTCTTTATAAACCTATTCATTGCAACTTAGACTTTAGTGGGCATTCTTTATATCCTTTATATATATATATATATATATATATATATATATATATATATATAATAACCGCATCGCGTATCGATCTCTAGATAAAATAAATAGAAATCAATCAGTCCGATCCACGCTGAGAACGTTCTCTTTTCCGGCGGACGCGTGGAGATATAGTAAAAACCGTTAAAAAAACTCACGGCTGCCGCAAAAATCGAAATGTAGCCGAATGGGAAGGGGTGTCGGAACAAGCTTTTTCGAACCGTTAGCTCAGTGCATGGAACATATATAGGATTCGTCTATGTGCATGCGTAAGTGCGCGCGTTCACGCATGCGTGTGTGTGCGTTTGTGTGTACTTTTTTCCCCGTTATAAGTTTGTATAATAACGGTGTATGTTACGCAGCGCGATTTTTATTTCATCGCGCTGGAATATCCGGACCTATGTATATATATATATATATATATATATATATATATATATATATATATATATACATACATGAATTGTCGTAGCACGCGCGCGCGCGTGCTCGCTCGAATATAATAACGTTGCGGCGTGTCGTCGTCGGCGGCGGCGGCGGAGAGGAGTCGTTCGCCCGCGGGTTTCGTCATCGCCAGCCCCGTCGCACGTCGCAGGTCTTTATAGAACTCGCTATTTTATACCACGTTCCGCTTTCAGGAAGGAGAAGAGCCATGTGCCGGACCTGAGGGTGCAGCTCGACGTATTCGACGATCAGAGGGACACGGACGAGGAGCTCTCGAATCAGGGCCCGCCGGGGATCGATCTATCCTCCCACGTCGATGTCTTCTACGCGATTCTTGGACAGGTCAGTGTACTTACATGTGTGTGTGTGTGTGTGTGTGTGCTTTGGTGCATGCGTGCGTGCGTGCGTGTGTGTGGGGGATGATCGAAAATATTGAATTCTATGACTCAATGAATTTAAGAGTTTGTGCATTTACGATACCCAAAGTTTTAATAAAAAATTATTTTCGAAAAAGAGATGTGTTCACGGTCAATGACTGACGATCGAATCCAATTTGATGTTTATATCGATATTTATATTAATCGAAAAATGAAAATTCCAACTGGATGTTTGACATTTGAACCGCCATCTCAAAAAACCCTTAGGCAAAATGTGGCATGTACATAAATTTGAGCAAGCTAAGAGTTTTTTTTTTGTTATTCTGTTATATACATATATATATATATATATATATATATATATATATATATATATAATAATAATAATAATAATTTATCAACGAATAAAATAATAATCTGCGTCCAGTGCTCTTTAATAGAAATAGTTTTGTCAATAGAAAAGCCTTGTACAGTATAGGTAAAAATAACTACGGAACAATTGAAAATTTTATTAAAAAAAGAAAAAATAACGATGCTTGAAAAGTTTATAACCCTAATGTTTCATGTGGCACGCCAATGCGAATTAATGAACATTCGATTGCTCGCATTCGGCCGACCACGCGAAAATGCATTTTAATATAGCGTACTTAAGCTTTGCTCCTTCTATGTGCATATAATTACATCATATAAATATTTCCGAATGAACTATATATATATATATATATATATATATATATATATATATATATATATATATATAACTGATCGACCATCCTGAAAACTACATGTTTATATATACAGGTCGCAGACACGCCGCAGGAAATCCCATTCCTGAGTATACTCCAGCACCTATTGCGGCTCGATCCGAAGGAGGCGGCGAGCGATCTTGCCTGGGATACCGCCGAGACGCTGGTCCATCGAGCAACTCTACTGGAGAATCGCGAGGATGCCACCAAACTCCTGAGGTCGCCCAGTCTACAGGTATGTATATATGTGTATATATATATATGTATATATATATATATATATATATATATATATATATATATTTATATGCGTACATCTATACAAAAAAATTTGTCTCTTTGGTATATATACACATACTTACACATATTCGTGGAACGGCGATATTAAAACTTCGTCTACTTCGTCTCATGATCCTTGTAAGTACTCTCTCAAACTCTTGTTCTCCGCTGTCTCCTACGTTGCTGTTCGCGAATTTCTCCACTGCTCAAAAGATATAAGATATTCAAACACTCTCGCCCGCACATTCACACACACGCGTGCGCGTAACTGTTTTTAAAGTTAAAAAATTTAACGGTATATAACACTCTCTCTCTCTCTCGCTCTTTCTTTAGGTTCCCTTCATGACAATGCAATGCCCGACAATGCTCAATAGAAATAATGACGTCATAGTTTCATTGGAATTGCCTACGTAATGGCCGAGTTAATTGAGCGTTTAGAAAATTATTAACTCAAATATAATAATGCACATCCTTCGATGAATGATGATTATAATTTACATATCGAATAATTCACGTATCATTGTACGCTCTTTGAAGGAGGGGGGTGGAGAAAAAAATGACTATATTACTGTAGATATAATGTATTGGAATAAATCGTTAAAAAGATTTATTAAGATCGTCATTATGATTTGTATCTTAGTTCATGTTACCATGACATTTTCTTATAGTATTATTGTAAAAATTATACTAAATTAAAAATAGTCTTAAAGTATTATTGTGTGTAGTTTATATACTCCTATCCCAGAAGGACTTCTTGTCGACGAATCCATGGTTATTCATTACTGAGTGGTCAAACAAAACTTTTTCCTGTAATTTGAGCCCGAAATCCGAGGAGCTAAACTTTTATTTTTGAACAATTTATATATATATATATATATATATATATATATATATATATATATACCGAAAAATTTTTTGAATTATCTCAATGGTAAAGATTATAATACATTGTACATCCGAATCTAGATTCGCATCTTTATGAATACTAGGGACACAAATTTCAGGTGAAAAGGAAAAGAATGTATGTACCAAAAATCAACTCGACTGAATCAAATGGGAGCTGAACATTATTCGTACATAACACGTTTGGCGGCTCGTTCGACGCGCGACAAGTAGTACAAACCCGGCGCGGTAAGACGCGCGGCCCGCGGCGCAAGACCTACGATTTATTATGTGGCGCTGATGCGAGCCTCGCCCTCTCGCTCCAAGCGCGCGCGCAGCTATGCGGTCCACCCCGCGGGTCGTTCGCCAATGACGCAACAATTTCAAATTTAAGAGCCCCATTATACATACATTCGCTGCATCGCTCGCCCCGTGGTCCAAGCGCGCGTGGCTCGCCTCGCGATTACGTATCTAGACTCAGGGTTCGCATCGCGCGCAGTCTTGTTGCGCGGCCTTGTCGGTATATAGCATGGAGGGCTCGCGCTCCAACCCCGTCAGCTGGCGCGTTCGCGCTGTACGTAATGCAGTGGTCCATTATAATATTCATATATATGATATAAGAATCAACGTACACTATCTATAGTAAACGAAGAAATGTACAGTTTCTCAAGAGGAATGCAAATTTGTAGGCGCCTAAGTGCGCGTATACTAGTTGGAACTTGATCGCAACTAATATGACCTGAAAACTAACTAAAATCATTCTCGTACATATGCGGGACGACTCTTAGAATCCTAAATCCACCTCCATAACACCATCCATTTGTGAATTTGCATTTTTGCATAGTTGAGCATTTTTGACCGTTGAATTTTTTTTAATACTTCCTTAAAAAATCAAAATTGCTCTTGTAGTTTTACTCAAATATAAATATCATTGAATCTTACTTATCATCGGACTAATTAGAGACAATTTTAATTCTCCAGTAATTTTTTAATCGTAGTGGCTTTGAAACCTACTTGTCCACATTAATTTGTAATCTGTAAAGGCGAGGAAAATGTATTATTCTAGGAAAATTGTATAATTAAGTTCCTTTAATTACATTAATTTGATTTATTAGAATTTCATCAAATTTTTAGCCTTTACTGGCTATATTGGTTAATTTCAGTTTCCTTCAATCAATATTCTATAGTTTTCAATTCATGCATTGATCAAAATACGCTGGATATTAACATAATCATGATATTAAAATCACGTAAATGAAACTTAATTATTTTACCATACATTTCATTATCTAACAGCTGTCATGCCATTCATAAAGAAAAATACAAAATGTAGAACCGAAATATAAGCAGATGGATTTGTGTATATCACTAATGGTAAAACTACAATGTATCAAATGCATTATTTTTATATAATATAAATAGAAATGATTGATGTAAGACTAAGGAAAGAAAAATTAAGTACCTGCAAACTTGCTGCAACAAGTAATAATGGAATAATATATCGAAATTAACCATATCGTCCATTAAATGAGGTATAGCATGTGATCAGAAATATATTTTTTCATGAAAATTCGTATTTTTTAATACCCATTCTAGAAATTAATAACGTTTCCATTAATGAAAAACACTAGAATTAATTTATCCCCTTAAATGTATAATTGCCATTCAATTTCAATTGAAATTTGTTAAAATTTACTAACCTTTATAAATGATTACATGCCGATGCCGATAAACTAACCGAATATTAATTCACAATATATAGAGATATATAGAGTAGGTTCATTAGAATTTTTCTGCTGTAATTGTTATTTTCATAATAAATCCAGCGTTACAAGTTGAGTTTCGTTTAAAAAAGCCTTCTGACTACATAATGTACTCAATCTAAAAACAAGAAAGTGTACTAAGCTGTAAATAAGAAAGTATCATACAACTGAGGAGAACATTAGATTTTAAGATTTTCAAAGACACATTTTGAAGGCAATCGATGTTATCTGACTCAATCTGGACAAAATTCTTCACCCAAATGTCGTAGCCTCTCTTTGTTGGATAATGAATATCATTATGCAATAATCGAAGTTTTATTTAGACATTTATTTTAGTATATTAAATTCAAATTAATGAAGTCTTGCATTCGGATGATTAATTTATTACATTATTTTTTTATTTTTTTGTATCATAAATTTTTTTTTACCTATATTCTCAATCCTCTCCCATCCCATAAATGCTCATGCACTTCCTTAATCCCAAAATCCATAGACCTCTCAACAACCCCTAACGATATTCGTATCTGTGACACAAATCATACACCACGAGAATACAAAAAAAATAGAGTTAGGAATTTTTTGATGCTTGAGCGACTCAGATTTTCTTCGACCTATACGAATTTTTCTAACACGAGCCGATGGAACATTTCCAGCAAACGTTAATAAATTACTCTCAGGCTAGAGCAAAAGTCTCATTACAACATCGATACACATTCTCACACACGCACGCGCGAGCACGTACACACACACACACACACACAATATATGTAACTATACATATCTATACACTCACAGACGAACTTATGCTGCCACTGCCGAGGCGCCGACCAGACCTGCGGCGGCGGCCGCAAGTCATCGGTGCCGACGACGACGACGACGACGACGACAACTGGGACCGTTGCCGGGAGCGGTGGTCCGCCGCCTCCGCCTCCGCCGAGCCTGGTGCTGCCACCGCCACCGCCTCCGCCGTTGCTGATGCCGCCGCCGCCACCACCGGTGCCCGGGATGCAGATCGGGGGTGGCCCGTCCCCGCCGCCGCCGCCACCCCAGGCGTTCATGGATCCACCGCCGCCGATGCCGCCGCCTCTGCTGAGGCCGCCGGCGAGCAGCAGCCCCAGGGCGCCGACCCCCGAGCCGCCGAGCTCAGGCGCCGGCGCAGGCGGCGGGACCAAGCTACTGCCCCAGCAGGAGATACCCACGCCCAAGGCCAAGATGAAGACGATCAACTGGAACAAGATACCGAATCACAAGGTGAGCGACCTCAATGGGTATGTGTGTGTGTGCACACATTTGTACAGAATGCAAAGTAGGGGATGCGTATATGTGAGAATATATATAAGGGGGTATATGTAAGAGTCGGCAAGTGTATATATAATGAAAATCTTCGTACAATGGGAAGAACTAATTTTGCTAGAAGAAATATGAGTTCTATATATAGCTAATGAGAACCGAAAAAACAGAGGATTTGCTTTGATCTAGATTATATATATATATATATATATATATATATATATATATATATATATATATATATATATATATATGGAAAGAGAAAAATATAGATAGCATATGAAAATACGTTCATAGCAATAAAAACTAGTCTACAGCCTCGAAAGTTGAATGTCTGAAAACTACTGGGATGGAGTGAATTTAACCCGTAATTCTTATTAATGTATATGAGGACCAGCAGCGAAGTATATATATAATTCAATTTACACTCTGATCCAGTAATTGTTTCTAATTCAAATTAAGAGATTTATTTTTTTCAAATTAAGAGTAATTGAATAATTGATTAATATGCTGTCAGTGCAATAAGACTTTATTTAATATATTCTTTAAATAACTAATTTTTAGAAATGTTACATATGAAAGGTTGTACTATTTTTTTCGAATATTTTTGCAAATTAATTCTAATATAACCAATTCTATGTAATGAATTTTATATACAAAAATAAAATCATCATATAATAGTATTGTGAAACAACTCTCATATTTACTTTCTAGCACAATTTATTACTAATAGCTTCACGTATACAAAACTAATGAATTTAGCTTATGATAATAGAATTAAACATAATATAAAACGAAAATCACAACTTTTTATTAATAATTTTTTATAATAACTATATAAAAATACCATAAAATTTTAGTAGTCTAATTTGGTTATATTTGGAACTGATTAAAATATTAAATAAAATATTATCGTCATATGATCTACATGTTTATTTCTTCATCGCATTTGAACCCAAAATTCATGAGTCATAAACTGATCTCAGTTCTATGACTTCAATGTTTGATTAGATTATTCAGTTTTTAACTGACTTCATATTTTGATCATTCATGTGTAAAGCATGTACTAAAATTAATACATTAACATAAGGAACCTTTAGTGTGGATTTGACTGAATTATTGAGAAGCGATAAAAATTTTAAAATACCATTGCATTTTATTCATTATTCATGAACTCTAAATAAAATAATTTTGTTTCTTATGATAAATTCCATTTTGAGTAATCTATGAGGGTTTATTCGCATTTCCAGGCTAATCGCAGAGTTGATAATAATAATTTTCCTATGTAAAAGGTATTTTTTGAATATTTTTTGTATTTAAAAAAGTATATTTTAAAGCAACGGGCATCGAGTTTTCTTCTAAAGAACGTACTATATTGAATTATTAAGCATTAACGATTAGTTTTATGCAATTTTGTATTGAAATTAGATTGATGAATGAACTGAAATGCTTTAATCCACTGGTCCACTGAATGGTACGTCTGCGTTTGGACCGATTTTAGTCTAAAATATTCGTACGAATGATTTTTAATTATTATTTTATTAAATATAATTATATCTGAAATTATGCGTGTATATATATATATATATATATATATATATATATATATATGTATATGTATATGTATATGTATATGTATATGTATATATTTAATACAAGTCCTAACGCTTGCAATCGATACGCGCTCTAATAGGTCATTGGCAAAAGAAACATTTGGTCTTTGGTTGCTAACGAGCATCAGAATTCGCCGATGGCCGATTTGGACTGGGCCGAGATGGAGGGGCTCTTTTGCCAGCAGGTGCCGCCGATCGTGCCCTCGGCCAACACGGCCTGCACCGGCAATTCCAGCAGCGGTGCGGATGCCGATAGGCGGCGACGCGAGCCCACGGAGGTGAGTCCCAGACCGCAACCTCGAAGAATGCGTGCGCGCTTGCATATACTTATATATTATGAGATAAATTGTTCTCTCCGTATATGGATACGGGGATGCTGTAATAATTGCTGCGTTGCTTTTCGCAGGTTTTAACGTCACAAATTAATTTTTTGTTTCTGATATATATAATATATATAATATATATATATATATATATATATATATATATATATATATATATATATATAATCCAAATCCGGATATAAATTTTAGAAAACTGCATTTTTATTTGCTCTATTTTATACGATGAAGATTTTGAGAATTTGAAATTGGAAAATTTTTATTAATAAAATTGTCGCAGATGAAAGACACCACATTTATTTTATGATTAAATTGTATTTATTCTCCAACTTCAAAGGTAAACCCAGCTAATTATTTCTATTTCTTTTTCTTAATAGAAATAATATAATAAAAAATGCTTTAAAAAGTTTAACAAAGTTTTTCCTGATCTAATAAAATTCTTTAAAATTAAAAGTACAAATTTCAATGGTTTGCTTAATATAATAATGCATGTATTACTAAGAAATTACAGAAATTTTTATAATTCCAGAAACAAATTTTGCTTTCATAATATTACTTTTTATTTACTGCTAATTATATTAATCTATCGATTTAATATAAAAGTTTTTTACAAATATAAAAAAAATCTTATACAAAAATGAGGAAGCTTACCGTTTTTTATTATTCAAAGCGAGTATTTAAAAAAAAGATTCAATCAAGAATTGTAAAAAAATTATTAATTTCTACTGCCAAAAGTGAAAAATTTCCTGGATTTGCTCATATATATATATGAGCAATTATCTCTAGGATACATAGTTTCGATTCTTATATTATATGAAAAATAAAGTTAAAGTGTATGCTTATACTGCATACCAAACTAAAAATGTGTCATTGAAAAGTATATATAATTGATGTCATTTTGAAAAGTATATCTAATTTTTTTTTCGCTGTTCACGAACCATAATATATATAGATAACCGGATATATATAGTCAACCGGACGATCTGAGTATTATGAAAATTTTATTCTGAAAATGATAGTCTTTATATTTATCTTAGGAAATATTTTATACAAAGGTGTTAGATAGAATTTAAAATAGATCTCTGTCATTACATTCACATTTTCTTCTATTTTTTTTAAATTTTATTTCATTTCCTATCTTGGAACACCGATTAGAAATATTATAACGAGATAATTATTAAAAAATTGATGATTAATGTAAAGACTATTATTTAGTCATTAAATGAGATATAAAAGCATAAAATTTGGATGAAAGTCTTGTGAAGCAGCAATTTTGTTTGATTAGTTCACGCTTTTATATAAAGCACACACTGTGCTTCCTCCAATATGTGAAAGTCCCCGCTCATAATGAAAGGGCTTATATATACAATGAGGAACAACGAAAGTCCTTTAAGCGATCAGTAATTTATCACACATACATAGGCAGACCAACAAACAGACAAAATCAGGCACAAAGCTACCAACACACACACACACACACACACACACACACACTTACATAATATGCTGACCGAGCTTGCTTTAACTTTCAGATCGCATTGCTGGACGGAAAGAGGAGCCTGAACGTCAACATATTCTTGAAGCAATTCAGAAGGTAAACGTACTCTCCGCACGCGTGCCGAGTATTCATTATTTCCGTTCGTACTGCTTCAGTTCATAATTGTTACGTCATTCATGCAACCCACAATAACAGGGGCGCGCTTTCGTACCTCGTGAGAGAAGAGAGAGAGAGAGAGAGAGAGAGAGAGAGAGAGAGAGAGAGAGAAAGCACGTGTGCATGCGCGTGTGTGTGTAACACCATATATATATTATATACAGGGTGACCCACTTTAACTTGTACACTGAAATATCTCGAAAACTGGTTCAAACCTAAGGGGCAATCGTAATAAATTCAGTTTCAGGGGCGGGCCCTAAACCCAAAAATACATTCAGATCTTTGGGCCGAATTTCGTTTCAGAACGGATGATGTATTTTGAATATAGAAGTTTGACTTAAAACGTAAGCAATCAAAGGAGCAAATACAAATATTAGAAGGTTCTATCTGAATGAGCCGAAAGCCAGGTGCTGAAAAAAAAATCTAAATTTTGGTCATCCGTTTGAACGTATGTTTAACCGCAGAATTCATATCTTCCAAAAAATAAGTGTTCGATTTAAAAAAAAAGATAACATTACGCTGCTTCCCGAAGGTCCAAAGCAAAAACTCGATCAGCTATTCGGATAGCGTCTTTAAATTCCTGAAAGGTACGTCTCATACAAGCTTTTTCTTGAACCGTTTAATTTTCGAGATATTCGACTATGTAAGTTAAAATGGGGCATCCCTTAAATATCTATACGTATAGACAGATAAATATATAACAGCCGAGATATAAAAATACGCAGTAGAACACCTACACTGTTTCCCTTCCCAGCTCGAACGAGGACATAATTCAGCTAATCAAAGACGGCGGGCACGACGACATCGGGGCCGAGAAGCTGCGAGGCCTGCTGAAAATCTTGCCGGAGGTCGACGAACTCGAGATGCTCAAAAGTTTCGACGGCGATAAGTCGAAGCTCGGAAACGCCGAGAAATTCTTCCTGCAGCTTATTCAAGTACCAAAGTAACTATCGGCGCGGGCTCTGCGCGGCGACAGCCGCCGCCGCCACCGCGCGGAGTCCTTTTATTTTCTTTGCTGAATTTTGAGACAGACCGAACGGGTAGAGGGGGAGGGGGTGTTCCTACAAATAGACGGGCATTTCCTTCCTTTTAGAGCACTCGAGCTTTTATTAGAAATTTTCATACACAAGTATTGGGGGATAAGTGGTTTCGAATGATGGGTTTATTAAAAAGACGCACGTTCTATTTCGTTCACTCACAACATATATAATAATTTTCAATTTTCATTAATCTTCAAAACATTTTTACCTCTCTCCTCGTTAAATAGAAATAATTTTAAAATTGTATATAAGCTACTAGTATTTTATTTGCTTACATCTATTTTTCAAGTAATATAAATGTTTTAAAAACATATTTACTCTATATAGTTATAAATTACGAATCGAATGCATGCTGCTAAAGGAGGAATTCGCGGCGAACATGAGTTACCTTGAACCAAGTATAAATTCTATGATCCTCGCTGGCGAGGATCTTATGACAAACAAACCGTTACAAGAGGTGCTTTATATGGTATTAGTTGCAGGGAACTTTTTGAATTCGGTAAGTTGTTCACTTATTTGCGACATTTATTTATAATTATCTGTTCGGGAATTGCAATTTTATTATTGGTATAATATACATTATACACATTAAAAATTATAATATTGAACAAATTTTATGTAAAAATTAGATAATTAACTGTTACATATGAAATTAGTAATTAAATTACTATATTTCAAACTAAATTTTTTATTTAAATGTTGTATATACATAATTATTTCGTATTTAGGGTGGTTATGCGGGAAATGCTGCCGGAGTTAAGCTGTCGTCTCTTCAAAAATTAACGGAGATTAGAGCAAATAAGCCTGGAATGAATCTCATACATTACGTAGCAATGGTGAGTTACTAATTTCTAATAGATGTTCTAAATGAAAGGAGCATTTTTTATTGATCAATTTCTTTTATCTTTACAGCAAGCAGAAAGAAAAAGGAAGGATTTGTTAAGTTTTGCTCGAGGGATGAGTGCTCTTGATTCGGCTACAAAGTAAATATTTTTCTCTTTTACAAATTTATATTCGTCATTATTCAATGAGAATTTTTATATGCTTAACGGTATTAAAGAACAAATGATGTTGTTCGGCCCATACCCAACATTATTATTGGAGATATGCAATAAATTGCAATACCGACATAGAAAGCCGAACGGCATAAATGATCAATGCTGTGATGAATTCATGTAACGTATAACATATCTTCCTTTTTTTAGAACGACGATCGAGCAGCTGACGAACGAATTCAACGCGCTCGATACGCGAATAAAGAAGATCAAGAGCCAAATACAGCTACCTACGACGGAGCTGGACATACAGGACCAAATGGCCCAGTTCCTGCAGATGGCCGAGCAGGAAATGGCGCAACTCAAAAGGGACATGGAGGAGCTCGACGGGGTCAGGCGAACCCTCGCCGAGTTCTTCTGCGAGGACTCGAATACCTTCAAGATCGAGGAGTGTTTCAAAATATTTCATCAATTCTGCCAGAAGTTCAATCAGGCCGTGGCCGAGAACGAGAGGCGAAGGATTCAGGAGGAGCAGGTGCTTGCGAGACGGAAACAGAGGGAGGAACAACTGCTCGCTAAAAAGCGCCTTCGTAAGATTTTTAATTATTATCATTATTGTCTCCGAATACTATAGACTTGATTGCTCATCGAGTTGGTGCGTTCAAGCCCAGACCGCTACAGTTAGCTATCGCAGTCTGGTCGTCTTTTCAGCTGTATATATTCGGAAGGTTTAAATCGAATCAGATGAAGGAAGCATTGAGTCGAACGATTTGACTTGGATCTCGGAAGCATCGACCAACATCCGATGAATATATGAAATTATTATTCTAGTTTTCTGAATATTTTTTGTGATAAACATCTGAGTAAAGTTGTCCATACAATTGGAACACGAAAAATCGACACGATCGTGTTCTCCGTTCGAACGCGCCATCTTTGTTATAAAACTGATTTAGCGAATTATACGAATAATGATTGAAAATAATATTTAACACGTGCTATCTTTACCGATTTTACAGTGTCGAATCAAGCGGATACTCCTAATTCCGAATCGGATTGTTACATGATGGACTATAACTCATTGGAAAATGGCATGCCCCAAAAGTCTTACGGTCGCGATGCTAAGGTAACTTTTATAGTGCACGTTGCATTTCTATATATATATATATATATATATATATATATATATATATATATATATAGAGAGAGAGAGAGAGAGAATACGTCACTGAAACTATTAAATTCCACTTTGTCAACAGATAAAAAGACTGCAGAACGGCATGGTCACGTCGGATGAAGACATATCGACAACGGGATCGCCCAGTATTCGCCGACGACTGGGCTCATGTTCGGGTGGTCCCGATCAGCTCTCTACCAAAGAAGATACTTATTCGCCAGGTATCATGAGTTTCTTAATCGATTTTTCTTCATTGCTTTTATTTGAGACTAAACTTGAACAAATACTTTTTTCTTTCTTAAAGATATAACGCCAAATGGAACCTTACGGAGAAGAAGAAGTCGAATCCCATGCGAGGATGACGACGGTAACTTAATGGACTTTCTCCGTACAACTGGCCAGGATAACGCGAGGGAAAGAAAGTCCTGGGGAAGCTTAGGTAATGCAAATTATTTTCATAATAGTTCAATCTCTAATTTACAGAAATAGTATAATGATGATCAATTAATTTCCAAAGATCGCTCGTGGGCGAAGCGTGCTCGAGGTCAGCCAAGACGAGGAGACCTGTTGAATGCCGATTTCTCTGGAGATCGCGAAAGGCCAAGCTCACCGTCCCCCCTTATTGAAAGCAAACCATTTTTACAGGAAGAGGAAACAAAACCAACGGGGTAGGATTTCACACACTATCTGTTTCATATAAATTACGACTGCCCTTTTTTTACTAAATAAATTCATATAATCCCTCTAATATCTACAACTTCATAGTCTTTATCGATCCAAAATTATAAATATTAAATGACGTTTTAATTTATAAGTAACCACTGATTTCTAATTATGTCGTTTATACGACGATAGTTCATTTAATGACACAATGTTCATAATGCTTAAATTAGGAGAGCTTGGAGACAGAAAATTGAGGCCTGGTTAACGGAGAATGAAAAAGAGGAACGCGCAGGCGAGGAACTTCAACGAAAGGCAAGGCAGCGACAGGCAAATCGTCGGTCCTTCGAAGATTCGGGTAAGTCGATAATTGGCTAGAATTATTATTTTAAAATCCTAGTAATACAAATGTCTATTAACAATTTTTGTAGAAAATGAAGGCAGAAATTCGCAGCTGAGCACGTTTAACGAGGACAATTCCTCCAGTGGCGATAAATACCAAAAATACGACTGGCGTCCGTCCGTGGAAAAGACCGATGTTATGCGAACAATGGAGGCTATCGAAGGTAAATACTATTCGCGATGAATGTTACATAATTACCATAACGAAATTTCAAGCTCGAGCGTTGATGCGTTGAAAGATAAAACTCATATACATGTCGCGTGATTTATCGCAGAAGCTCAACCCATATCGTCGCAAAAGGATAAGTCCCCTTGGAGAAAGTCAAGCTTAAACGTCCCGAGTAGCGTCGAGGAAAACGATCCCAGATATTCACGCAGGCTGCGATCTCGGCTGAATCAGGACAATATCCTCGGATCGAGCACCTTACAGGTACATAATAAAGCTAGTACTTTAGAAATTTCTGTTAGCTTGGGACTGTAGGGAGATCATCGATCTCTTGACTCGGAAAATCTCTTAAGGCTATCTAACAATAATTTTCTGCAAATGCCATTCCTATTATTTTCCATAAATTAATTGGAACGACGAATATTGTTGAAAAAAAATCACATAAAAATTACATCTTTTTATAAACTCAGTAATTTAATTTAGCGGAAGCTGTAGTATGTAAACTACTATATAGAATCGCATTCAAAAAGATAATTTTCCAAAGTCAGACCATTGCGTCCGCGCGGACGATTATTATTACGAGAAACGCGGGGAGAGGGGGGGAAACAAGGAATATATCCAATTCTCACGTTTCCGTCGCAGGCGATCCGGGAGGAGGAGCGCAAAAAGAACAAGCCCAGCGCGTCGGATCCCGTGGGCTCGGACGGCCTCGACGAGCTGACCATCTACCTACGCACGCCGACGACCCATCATCAGGCGCCCGCGTCCCGGCGTCTCTCCCAGCTGAGCAGGCGCGGCGGCGTGGCCGACGACGCCGAGACGATCAGCGACAAGATCGAAATCGACTCGGACAACATTGAGACGCCACCTGCCACGAGAAGGCTATTCAGTCCGCCGAGGGACGTTGGGAATAAGGTCGCAGGCGAGGACGGCGAGGCGAAGAGGGACCGGCCGGCGGCGTTGGCGGCGGCGTCGGCGGCGACGACTGCAACAACGACCGCGGCCTCATCGATGATGCCCGGTTGCGACACCGCCGGCACTTATACGGACCTCGGAAGCGGTGAGAGAGAGAGAGAGAGAGAGAGGGAGAGAGAGAGAGAGAGAGAGAGAGAAAGAGAGCGAGAGAGCGAGAACCCATATGGAATGAAAACATGCGCAATCATCCGTCGAATTATTAAATATTATAATTCGATGAGTTCATTATCGGGATCATTTTTTATTTTTTAATATTACATCTATTGCTGAAATAGACATAATCATTATATGAATAAAAGTCATTTCGAATCAGCTGTAAGTCAATAAAATGTTATTAGTCATCATAATTATTGCAACATTCCAGTTCTATAGCTATAATTCAAGCTGCTTATAATAGTTGCCGATCATTTTCTAACAATATATACGTTACCATCCCAATGTACGCATTTTAGCCATTGTTAATAATACTAGTTGTTCATTGAGTAAAATTTTTACGAATACTTGTCAACGGAATCTTTAGAAATAAACATTCTATTAATGTCTGGTCGTTACTTAGCCGTCGAGCATAACGTGTTGGATTATAAAATAACTACAAATAAAAAATAATAAATTAAATACACGATTGAGAAATCGGCGAAACTTAGAAATCGTCATAAAGATTAGTTTATATTCTGGAATGCAGATCATCCAATCTATGAATAAATCTGATAATTAGTATCTCAACTCAAAGTTCAAATATTATGAACTTTTTGAAATTATGATGAAAATGTATCGAATGATTCTTCTTCATTTTCCTTTCCCAACTGAAAGAATCATTGCCCCGTAATGAATTAAGATAAAAAAATCTACCTTTATTAAGTTCTCGACAATGATTTTCATTAAATTTATTATTACTTTATTATGCTTAAAATTCTAGCCTATAATTCTCATTTTATTACGATATATTTTAATTTGTTGCTAAAATAATATCATAAAAATTCTTAAAAATTAACTAATCAAATTGTCGTTCTAAAACATCTGAAAAAATTGTGATATTTTTAGAAAAAGTTATGTATACTAATTTGAAAAAAGAAATTTTGAACTAAAAATGTCCAAAAAATAAAAATATACAAAAATTGCTGAAGAAATATTCACAGTTGTCTTAAATATTTAAATAACTTTTAACAAATTTTATATTCAGTTAAATAAAGTTAAATTGTAGAAGCTTATGTCGACGACCGATTCCTTAGCTTACAGCACTTCCTTTAATCGTTTTAGGCGCTATTCGCGGGTAAAATATATATATATTTTTAGAGCAATTTACAATATTCTAATTCGCGTTGAGTCTCACAAGTTGCTCCATGCTTTCTTGAGCAAAAACCCTTGAAATACGAACTCTCGTCAGCATAATGGATAGTTGACTAAAAATCAAAAACTGTTTGCAGGAAATTTCGACAGGTTCTCAGCCGCTCGCCGTACTCGTCGCTACAAGAAGGGCCAGGATCCGTCCCTCGACAAGGACGGCCTGAAGCTCGACCTCTCCGGCAGCGAGGCCGCGCACGAGGACGCCCCGGCCACGACCGCGCCGAGGCGCCCCAGTACCCTCGCCCTCTCCGACGAACTGACCCACCACCACCAACAGCAGCAGTCACAGCAGCAGCAGCCACAGCAGCAGCCACAGCAGCAGCAACAGCCGCAGGACGGCGACGCGATGCTGCGCATCTGGCAGGACAAGCTAAAGCGCCGCGACGCGAATCAGAGCGAGATCAACGCGGCCCTCGCGGAGATCGCCAAGTCCGGCGAGGATCTGCAGCAGCTCGCGGCCGTAGCGACGGGTGCGAGGAGCTCGCGCCTGCCGGTGACCCAGCCGGCGCCCGTTGTCGCCGTCACCAATACCGTGCTGAGCCCGGTGATGCAGGAGTCGAGGCCGAGGGACGCGCTCTGCATCCTGCCGGAGCGGGCGACGCCGAGCCGGGAGAGACGGCGCAGCATGATCGATCCGTGCCAGGTGAAGGAGTCGCTCAGGCTGATGAACGAGCCCGAGCTCATTACCAGTCCGAAGAGCGAAAATCCCCCGGCCAGCAGTTTGATCAGGACGCACATCAACGAGGAGATCGACGGTACGCGCATACGCAAATTATTCTATTTTTACGGTTGATTGCTCGTTGCAGAGTTGGCAATGCCTTCGGGGAAATACGCGTTTTTTATGGCCATTATAAACGGGCGAAAATCACTCCTATCATTCAAAATATAAGAATTATTTGAAAATCGGTATACATACGTGATGCGTACGATGCGTTGATGCCACGTATGACTTGTTCTAGTATATATTAAGCACATTTTTTACACATTTTACTAAAATGATTGTAAGCAGTCTGAAAAATATCCTAAAAGTAGCTGGAAAAGCGACTTAATTTCACATAATTCACGTCACTTTGAGGGGACAATAAAAAAGAGTTAACTCAACTGTTTCAACGTGTTGATCGTTCAGAATTAAAAAATATTAAACTCGTGTCCTTTTCGTGCGGATCAGAAATATACGAACGAAAACAAATTCAAAATTTTCGAAATATCGCGACAAAAAGAAGAAAGGATAAAATGGCTGCATTGCCTCGTTTGTTAAAGCATTGCTCTAAATTATGCCACTGAATTCGCCGAACTACCCCCCGATCTTTTCTACTAAACTTTTTATAGTATGCATTTCCACTCGCGTGCAGATTCACGTCTGTGTAACGTGTAGCAATTTATTCTTTATCCTATGGACAAAAATACGTAAACGCGAATTATATAATAAGCGATATTTTTACACATGTAATTGAAATAAAAAACTCGACTTTCTGAACCAATCAGGAAAGCAATCGATCGGCACGACGGACTCGCAGCATCAGCAGTCGGGTAAGCTCTTTGGCAAGTCCACGAGCCGCTACATCCCCGACCTCGGCCTCGCCACCAGCAAGCACTCGGCCGCGGCAGCGGCGGCTGCGCGCGAGCAGGAGCTGAACGACGAGGGCTTCGAGGAGACCCAGAGCCTCGTCTCGGAGACGCTCAGCCAGGAGGCCTCGTCCGGCAATTACGAGACCGACGCGCACGACTCGTCCTCCACCCGCTGCTCGCCGGCCGAGCTGACGCGCACCGGCAGCGCGGCCATCGCGGGTGCGGGCGGAGCCGGCGTCCCGAGCGCCAAATCGAGCTCGACGACCATGAGCGGCGGCGGGGGCGGCGGCGGTGGCGTTAGCGGCTCGGCGAGGACGCTGCAGCGGCGCGACAGCGGCGCCTCCGGCAGGCTCTCCGCTCTGCAGGACGGCAAGACCATCGCGAGGATAAAGAGCTTCGACAGACGGGACAGCAGGGACAGCCTGTCCGGCCGGAGCACCAAGTCGCAGGACGCCTCGAGCTACCTGCCGAAGCGCGCCGGTAGCCTCAAGAGGGAGCCACCCGCGCGGTGAGTTCTTTCGAGAGATTAGTTTTCTTTTATGTCTGAAGCGTTCTTCTTCTTCTTTTGATATTAGAAGTTTAGTCTTTCAAACAATTTCTACATTTATTGTTAAATTAATTTGGAAAAAATGGAATTTCTATTTTATAAAAGTACAAATTAGATAACTTCATATAATTGGACTGATAGTTCATTTGATAGTTCAGTTTTGAATATTATAAAAATGAAAAAGTTTCTTTCTAAATGATCAAATGAGCAAAATATTAGTGATTACGCGTATGTTAGAAACAATTTCCATTCATGTAAATTATGTAAGTATATCTATCAGATGTGTCGTCGATTTTAAGAATATTTTGATATGCTGTAATGTAAGAAATTGCCGGATTAGATTGGAGGAAAATGTGAAATTTGCATTAAAGGTCCAGCATTTTGGCACTCGATTGCAGCTGAGAATAACATGGTACTTTAAAAACAATTGTCAAGAAGGTTAATAATAACTTTATTATTTAAAAATTGGATACAAAACAAAATAATATCACTTTTTATAGTTACACGATTGAGTGCTTAGAATACACGGATGAATATAATTATCTTCAGTCAATAATCAATAATAGTTCGAATCATTAAAGCACTAATGCTTCGTTAAGCCTAGATCAAACTTAACGAAAGCTCTTTAAATTCGCATATGGATTTGAATCTCAAATTTTTCATTATTATCCTACGGGCCAAACCGAAAACTAAATAATCACAATAAAAGATATATTTTCTTAATAAAAGGTTGTATGCAAAAGATATACATATATATTTTCATATTGTATATTAATTTATTGCCTCATTCTAGTGCCAAAACGTGTAAAATGATATATTCATTTTTAAACGAATCTAGTTTTGTTCTTTCGTTTGCATACTTGTGTTAACACTTATCAAGAAATAGGGAATTCTAATTAGTATCGATATCTCGCAGTTCCAGATCAGTGATTCGACGAAATATTTTTTTTTGTAATTATTCAAATTTATTTCTACCATATAGTTATTACAAGATATATCTACTGTCAAATATTTATCTTACTTTTTGATTAAGTTTTTAATGCTTGACTTTTAACTCGAACCTGACCTTGCAGCATATCAAAATTTTATTAAAAAAACTCGAATATTATGAATGACACCGCGCTTATAAGACACGTCGCAGGATTGTGACGTATAAATTTAATTATGATAAAATGAGATAATTGTCTTAGTAATTTTCTTCGACATCTCCGCCCATCCTTGTAATCGCTAAGCCAAATACAAACTGACGTATCAATAATGAATTATTAATCATCGAACAATCCATGTTCAGGAAGAGCCTCGAGAGCGGGGCGAAGCAGCGGGTGGTCCCGAGCCTGGGGCCCGTCCGCGGGAGCGGCGGCCGCGAGGTCGAGCGCTCGGGCTCGCGCAGCAGTCTGCGCAGCTCCCGCAGCTCCCTGAACAGCGCCACCTCCGTGAACACGGTGCGCAATCTCGGCCCGAGCGGGCATCCCCACCTCGGCAGGTACACCTCGGCGATCAGGGCCCTGACGAGCGATCTGCGCAAGAGCTCGACCGGCTCGGCCGGCTCCGCGGGGAGCGCGGCCGACGAGGCCAGCAAGACGAGGCGGGGCCTCGGCGCGCGCACCACCAGCGCGAGCAAGATGCCCGCCAGCAGGAGCAGCAGCAGCGGCAGCAGCGTCGGGCCCGCGGCGAGGGGCGCGCGGAAGGTGATGGTGGTGAGTAGAGCCGATCTTTCATTCGGACTTCCTTATGCGCTTGAGTCGACAAGGTGTGTCCCGAAATCGATGTCAGCGAGTCGTCGATTAAAAAAATCGTCGGAGCAGGTTGCTCTCGGTTCGAAGCTTCGGCCACGACGCGTCTGACGGCTGTGCGTTAGGCCTCGCTCGATACCTACTTAAATACCACCAGGCTTTCAAACCCTTTCGATCCGTTCCACCGGTAGCTCTGTTGCGGCCTGCAACTAGTCGAAGACAACTGGGACTGTGTTCGTCAGAGCATCGTCTCTGGTGCAACGTCCAGTTGTCTGTCATGACCGGAGGGACGTGTGTACCCTGTGTTTCCTTCCATCATGGACTTCCAAATAAAATTTGAAAATCACATCACGGGCTATCCATAAACTACGTAGCTGATTCCGAAAGGGGGAAGGGTCTACTGAAAGCCAACCATGGACTACGTGGGAGGGGGGCATGTCCCAAAACTTAGTTAATTGTACTTTGTATATATATTTTGAACGATTGAAAAAGCCCGCTTAATATTCGTAAAATGTCTAACAAATAATGTGATTATATATACATAAATGTGAAAATCCAGCCATAGAATTCGAGTGAACTGGCAAACAGACATGTACCTTACCTCGTTCGCGTAGGCATTTGGTTTGACAATACTCCGCGGAGATACTAGAACGGTTGGAGAAACACAAGCAGTCAGCAATTCAATTGTCCAATAGCAAATGGATCTGTAATTCATGATTGGCACATGTGGTTTGTTTCACTATTTTTTCCATTAGATGCCTTTAATGAATAAAATATTTCTAATTTCTTATTATCTGTTTATAATTAAACACTATAAATCACATTTTTTATGAATAAAACTACGTGCTCTTTAGGAAAGGGAGCGGGGTCTAGGATTCTATGATTGGCTACGTGAAGGGGGGAGAGAAAAACAATAACAAAAATATAACTACGTAGTTTATGGGCGACCCCTCATTTGTACCAGATTGTACAAACTCGCGATGAACCAGTCCGCGAATGCGAATGCAACGCGAGAAACATGATTTTTAGCGTTTAATTTATTCATCCTGACATTTTACGATTACAGCATAAAGCTTAGTTTCTCGGTTACGAATCGTATTCAAGTACCCGAAAATTCGTTACCTATAATAACGTCGGCCGAAATTGGGGATCTCATTTGCCCGCATCCGCGCTCTTATCGTTTTCCGAATACCGATTTCTTTCGTGACATTATCATAAACTTGACTTTCGTCCGTCGCGGTCTTCAAAGTCAAGCTCTTTCCTGCCTTCCAAAAAAGCGATAAGGGCAGTGCATTTTTACTTGTATAATTGAGGTCATGAAACATTTCTCAGGTATAGACTTGTCCTGACTCGCTGACTACTCAGAACCCAATGAATGGTAGAGCGCTGGTTAGCTGACGTCCGCCATTCACAGTTGCAACCGATCCAAGCGCGCTTCGACCTACAGTTACGTTGTAGTAAAATCACTGACAATATTTTTGGGACAAACCTTATGCATACGTATATAAATATATATAACTTAATTGTCGTTTAAATTTTGAAAATATTTAGAAGTATAGAAAAATCTGTGGTCAATATACCGTTGTGTAAACTTAATATATATTTTTTATTTACTTTACTTACTTATATTTATGAAGATTAAATTATTTTTACAAAATTGAAAGAAACTTTCAGAGATAATTTTAAAGCGTAATGATTTTCATTATAATTTTGAAGTTTGTTTTTAATATACTAATTAGCAGCAAGGTAACTCTGATAATATCTAAAATAATCTTTGTTTAGATAAAAGCCATCGAGGAACCTTCCTTCTCTAAATACGACTGTTTCCTATTTACAAATTAATGATTTCTTCTAAATTAATTCAATACAGTGCAGTCAATGAAATTTTTGTTGGAAAAAGGCAGTAGATATAATTTTTTAATAAAATAGAAGCATATTTCACCAATAGAAAAGTGTTACAATATTTTAAAATACCACAGAGTCATTTTAAAAGTAATCTGAGTCCCTTCGCTCCATCCTGGAGTAAAGCGACCATCCATATTTGATGATCCCTTCTTGTAAAAGTACTTCATTTTAAATTAGACCTATTATCAAATTTAAATAAATTTATGATTATAGTAAATAATATGATAGCCTATTGATCGTAAAAATATAATAATCAAAGTGAATTCAAACTTTTCTGTGATTTCAAATTCATTTCAAATGGTTGAGGATATTCCATCTGATAAATCATTTCACTTTTACCAACGAAATATTATGGAATTATTTAAAATGTTTTTAAATGATTCGAACTTACATAAGATATTTAAATACTTTAAGAAACTATATATGAAAGATATATATGAAATATTATATGAAAGTCTAAAATCATTTTTATCCTTATTCTACTTTACATTTAGTGAATATGATTATCTGTCAAATAAATTAATAATATTTTTGTTTTATTATTAACTTTATGTAATTTATTATTAAAATAGGGAAATAATTGAAATAAAATAAAATTATCTTTGAAGTAGCATGACGATCAATGAATTCCTAGACTGTAATAAGTATAAGGATAGATAATTATAAAATATAATCGATGCTCGTATAACTTATTTAAAAATAAATATCTTCAAACCGATAAAAATATTAACGAATTTAATTTATTATAGTTTCATAGATTTCGCAGCTATCATTAAATTAATGAATATAATATATGTATAATTTCTTATGCAAACCGTAATATATTTAATTAGTAATCTGATTTAAATATGGAAAAAAAAACAAAAATTTATATATGCTTGCAAATTATTTTTAAACAGTGAAAAAATAAATATTGTGAAAAACAATTGAGTTAAGCAATTCTGTATTATTTAAAAAATATAATTACTAAACTAATGAAGAGCCAGAATTTATTTCCTTTTTATGAAACTTTTTACTTCCTGATCACAGATCATGAAAATTAACAAAACATACAACTTTTAATTGAAGTATATATAAAAAAAATCTTCAAACCGTTTCTTAGCTTTTATATTTTAAGATCGAACAAATTTAAACTCCATTCCGCCAGGTCAATGAAAGTACATGTGAATTGATTCTTCAACTTTACTGTCCGACACGTCCATTTTTATTCTTAGCAGCAGCCACCTTTCAGAATATCTAAAATAACGCAGACGCGCGGCATTTCCATGCTCGGCTTTATATAATTCGCTCTAATTTCGAATTGCAGACCACCTCGGAGCTGCCCCGCGCCAGCGCCATGGGCAACCCGCGCGGCCGACCCGTCGCCGTGGTCACCTCGCGCAGCAGCAGCAGCGGCAGCAGCGTCGGCCAGCAGCCGCAGCCGCAGCCCGCCGGCCACCATCAGGTCAACGTCGCGTCGAGCCGTGCGGCGGGCCTGAATCCAGCGAGCGCCGCCAGGAGCGCCGGCGTCGGCACTAGGATCGGGCAGCCGACGGGCCGCGCTGGCGGCGGCGTCGTCGCGGCGCGCAGCCAGAACTTCATGCGGCCGACCGCGGCGAGCGTCAACAAGGGCTCGATCGCGAACCTGCCCAAGAGCATCAAGACCCTGGTCAAGTAGCGACCTCTCACTTCTCCGCTCTACTATACGTATATATTCGAAAACGCTGGGTGCAGCAATTTCGCGAGCGACCAATGCATGTATGCACGGTGAAGAAAAGAAAGTTTTTTATTCTTTTTTTTTTAACCAACTATATATAAATATATTTAGTTGTCGGCATTTATAATTGAGATACAACTAACATTTATACATACATACATACAAACATACACACATACGTGTGTGTGTGTATATATATATATATATATATATATATATATATATATATATATATATATATATTCAATTCAACTGCGTATCTGTAGTTAAATTAACAAAAGACTCTGTTATAAATATCAACGAAATATTTGTTAAATCGCATAAATGTATTTAATAAGAATGATTTATTCAACTAATTATTTTGTTGACGTAATAGAAAAAAAAATTTAATCAAGACTATATGTAGTTTCGTTTTTTTCTTCAGTGTATAACACCAATTTGAAAATTTACACTATTCGGGTCTTTTGACCACGTTTCCTTCTTCCCTCCCTTTCCTAAAAACAAGTAAATATGTAAGAACTAACCTCTATATTGCGAGAAATTTGATACATTATCATACACCGGCTTATAATCGAAACCACTGGTGCGATGCTATAAGTTTTTTTCCTTAAGAACATAGACATGATCACTTTCATTTGACACTCGTATGTGGACGAACGTGTATATACAATGTTCAGAATAATTGAATGAAACTTCATGAAAATTTACTCAAGCTTTTCTCATACATTTCACTTTAGTCACTGAAAATTCAAATTACACTAAAATTTCATAATCTACACTCCAATTTCCATGTTCGTTTAAAAAAACATTCGTAACAGTGCACTGAATTTGAATAATCCTCACTGACATTTTAAAGAAATGCACTGAAGCTGTTATTATTTATTATCTTTTAAACGATTCATTTCTATATGATTTGTATTAAATTCATAAATTATAATTAGCTACAAATAATTGAAATAAGTACAAGATAACGGGGGATAATAAATTATATTTTACAGATATTTTCAAAAAAATTAGTAATCTTAATTTTCGGATCATATTATGTTATCTGTATGTTAGTTAGACGATATTCCATGCACTAGGAGCTCAAACAATATTCATGGGATAGTTTATGAATATTGACTAACATTTGCCTGAAAATAAAATATTATTACACTGAAAATCCACAACCCTGTTCCTAAGTGAAATTTCATTTTCAAAAATTAGAAATTTCATTAACTTGTGTCACTGAAAAATGAATGAAATTTAAATTTTTTAACAGTATATATATATTGTTAAATCACAATATGTAGTATCTCACAAAGTGCAATGGATTCTAAATTACCGCTAACATACGACAAGAAACTCTGTTGAAGAAATATATTTCCATTAAATATTATTACCGATAGTTTTACAATGACAGAGCCATAAAATACTTACCAGAATAGTTTCCCGATTGCGGGTCATAGATGGTAATACAAAAAATTTAACTTCATCCACCGTCTATGAACCGATCAAATGCACAGTAATTAGTCCTAACACTTACTTTAACTTAAATTTCCTGAGATATATTAAACCGTTATATTTATCAACTGCATATAGGTTGAAGCGCATGCATCTACATTAATCCATATTCCATCTTTAAATTATTTCTTTAAATAAGTAATGTAGTAGACTATAAGTAAATACAATAATAACATATAAAATATACATTTCAAATATAATGTATGGTGAAATTAATATAATATATTATATTAATATAATAACAAAAGTACTGGACTAGTCATAACTAAAGTTTTGTTCACATAGTAAATAGTGTTCATTCTAGCTTTCTTAACTTAAATTATATTCTTTATGTTATTTTATAAAGGCTGTAAAACGATAAAAATATTTGTTAATTTAACAGTTAAATACTATAAAATACGTGCATACATACACACACGAGCGCGCACACACACACACACACACACATAAAATCTGTATATTGAAATATGAATATTATTAATAAAGATGACTTGTGATCTATATATACATTGGAACAGAATACTCTTATATTGAAAAATCAATAAAGATATGCATATTCAATAGCAGAGTGATGTATAGGTAAAAGTCAAAAGAATCATTTTTTATTAAAACAAGTTTATTTTTAACTATATAAAATGGAATATCAACATAACAAGTTGCCATTAATGCTTTTATATCGTAAAAAGCACTACAATTGAAAAATAATATAAGATTCGACTGTGCCAGTAAAATAAATACCTGACATCAACGACTTAATATATAAGGTATATTGTTTATATACTTAAGCGAGTTACAGCACGTGTGCACGCACATACGCTCGCACACGCGCACATTCTTTCTTTACATGCGCATACATGCCCATACATACCCACATATGCACACCCACACACACACACACACACACACACACACACACACACACACACACACACACACACACACACACACACACACGTCCAATATACCACACTGACATAAGATGAAAATACTGCTGAAAAATTCTTTATTTTCCAATAGTACAGAAGTATAATTATACCTGACAGTCTTAAAAGGAGAAGAATAAAGTTTTTGGAGAGAAAAGTATATTATATAGACCTACAGATAGTAGGCCTTTGGGTCTATATATATATATATATATATATATATATATATATATATATATATATATATATAGAGAGAGAGAGAGAGAGAGAGAGAGAGAGAGAGAGAGAGAGAAAGAGAGAGAGAGATAGCGGAATGTAATAATACCGCTGGAAAAATATAATATACTCTATATATATAGTTTGAACTCCATAATACGCTTCCCGTGACATTTTTCTAATATGTAAGAAAATATAATTAAAAAATTCTTATATATAAGAAATATACAGCTGGTCTCGTTCCTATATATCCTTATTTACACACCTTCGTATAGTCAACATACCCGTGATACATATATGTCGCACACAACGCGCAAAACCACGGAACGATATATCCGCAGGCGCATCGTTTCAATATTTTTCTGCGGCTGGTATTTTTGTAATCTATCCCCATCTCGGATTTTCCAATTCAAATTTAGAAATCCCCTGAAAATCGTTCAAGATTGTTAGAGAACAACTAAAATTTATTCATTGGAAAGCAAATTCTTTCGACTATCAATTATATTTTATTATAACTTTATTTTAAAAATAATTCATCTAAAGCATCGAACTTTTCTTGATAATCATGAATTATCGTTAAGTCATTTAATCGTTATTATTGCATTGGCGATCGTAAAAACGACTCGTTTAAGATTGAAAAAGAGTGCATGTTTGTACAATATGAGCCTGATACGGTGATAAGTATTATAATTTCATAAATTTTATAAACTCAGATAAAACTGAGGTTGTCCAACCAGAATATGCTTGAACTGTTTTTGAGTACACATAGTGTACCCTAGATATATATTTTAAATCTTCAGACACATCCTCGGATTTCTCGTTGGATTGAAGTTTGGTATTGCATGGCTTCCTATCTCTGGTTTTCGGTACACTTAATCTGGTTATGTCTTGTATTACCAAGACCACCTGGTATCTTTCAGTGTCTCTGTATATATATATATATATATATATATATATATATATATATATATGTATACGCTATAAATCTATTCTATAAATGCGCTAACGGGATATTTGCGAACGTCAAAGATGATCCCCGGTCCCCGTCAACAACAACCATAAAATTTCAGGGTTTAATTGCATATTGCATTCTGATTATTATAATATACTTTATATACAGAAATTATATCAGGAGCTTCTTTTTTGCGACGGAATCTATATATATATATATATATATATATATATATATATATATATATATATATATATACGATTAAAATCTGAAATACTGACATATCTACTCCATTAAACAAATTATTACTACTACTATTGTTGTTGTTGTTGTTTTTGTTGTTCTTTTTCTAATTGTTGTTGACCCTGTTCCTCTTGATGTTGTTGCTATTGTTGCTGTTTATACTACTGATGGTGTTACTGCTATTGTTTGTTATTGTTGTTGTTATTATAAAATCTTCGCGTGTTCGTTTAAATCTAGTTTGAGCATTTGTGCATTTTTAGATCTTTTTTAGAAATTTTTTAATATAGATCTAACAACAAAAAAAATTCCTATACTTATTTTACGCATATAAAATGACAAGAAATATCCTCCTTCGAGTCGTGTCTATGCATCGTGAGCAAAAGGAAGGATAAAAGAGATTGCATTGATATATAAATTTTGCACACCATGTGCGGGCCGATTTTACCATAAACGCTTTATAAATAGTTACGACGATATATATTCGTACGAGAACAAAAAAACATTATTCTCGAAAAACTAATTGGTATTTCCCTTCAGTAATTTAAAAAGTAACGCCGAATTAAAATTTGATACGCGGGTAGAAGGGAAACTGCTTGGACGAAATATCGAACGGGTAAAAAAAATCGATGACGGGATAATATACGACGATAATATACGACACACACACACACACACACACACACACACACACACACACACACACACACACACACACACACACACACACACACACATATATGTAGAATGGGACAATCACACAATCGAGCTTTGGAAATCATCGATGTTTCCAATAATTAAAAATAATTCCCCCCTTCTTCTTGAGTTTCCTTCTTTTTGTGCCTCCGTCGCCATGTCTGGCTGTAATACTCAATTTTTTTCGTTATAGGATTTCTCTGAATGACGTGAAGCGTTTTTCCTTCCGGCGCATCGGTCACGATGATTATATATAATAAAACCCCTTATTCGGAACATCGCCGATGTTTTGCATCACGTCCCGTCGAGCCGATCGACGAAGGAGAGCGTGACCGGCGCTTTAGGAGCCATTATGAATTCAAACTGCAGGCCCATCTCCTTGTCCGCAACTATTTCAAATTCACGAATTATCTGAAATAAAATGCAATCTTTGTACATATTCCAATAAGCTACATATATATATATATATATATATATATATATATATATATATATATATATGAAGGTCATTGTTATCTAATTTTATGGATAAAGAATTCAATATTAAGATAACTACATTATTTAATATTACAAGAATTGAACTGAAATATTGATACAGCATGAAATGTACCAACAGTATTATTGCAGCGATATAAAAGTTCAACTAATAAAACAATTTGTTTTGAATAGTGTAAAATAAAATCAAATCGTACATAAGGCCGATAATATTTTCGTATAAAATGGCAGAACTACATTGTAGGAATCCGCGTATGTTTCAATAAAATCGCTGCAATATTACAACAATTTTGCGCCGCGATCTATTTCACGATCGAATCGAGTCGACATTGCTCAAAACTTATATATAACACGTAAATATGGTATCGATATTACAGCAGGATTACGAAAATATTGTAATAATGTCATGTATAACTCATTAAGAACATACTGCTCCAATACCTATTGTGGTAATATTTTTAAAATATTGCTGTAAAACATAAACATCAAATATTAATGTGATTGAAATGTTCAGAATATATTTAAAAAAATATTGATATATTGTTCTGAAATATTGCTGCAATTTCTTACTATGTACATTGGAAAGACTTTTCTACATGTATTGAATGACGATTGTTTCTTTTTTTATGAATGAACGATCGCTTTAATTAGGATTGATTAATGCTGTTTTTCATTTCTATAACAATTTGTTTTTTTTTTAATTTTATTATGGGCTCATTTGGATAAAAGTGGTTAATCTTGTCCTTTCCGAATAGTATGTTAGTATCTCGAGAAAAAGTTCCATAAGGTAGTATCTAAAAAACCCGTCCAGAATGATAGTTATTTAAAAAGTCAGTTAAAAAAGGTAATATTTCAAAAGCACGCCAAACACTGTAATAGTATATTTCAACAGCCAGATTAATAAAATAGTATTTCTCTAGCAAAAGTTGTCTCTTGTTTTTCAATATTTTAGGAGTTATTTATAAATATTTTAAGAATTGAATATAAAGAGTGAAAAAAATCTTATAAATACGATTAACAGAATTTTCGCTAAACACTTGGTGAAACATGTTTGAATATTATATAAAATAATAAAAAAATCGACACTTGGTTAGTTTCACAAAAATTATTTTTATTCAATCGACAGCTGTTTCGGCGGTTAAGCCATTTTCAAGATCTTATACAGATGATAAGTTACATCTGTATAAGATCTTGAAAATGGCTTAACCGCCGAAACAGCTGTCGATTGAATAAAAATAATTTTTGTGAAACTAACCAAGTGTCGATTTTATTATTTTATATAAAAATCTTATATATTACATGTACATCTTCTGCGAAATCAGTAGCTTTATTAGTAGATATATTTTAATATGAAGAACAACCTTAATTAATAAGAAACTGTCATTAGAGATTGGAATTAATGATTAAAAATTTGACTTCCACGGGAAATTTGGTGTTTAGACTGCACTAACTCATGTCCAGATAAACCTGTTTAAAAGTTTACATAATTATAAATACTAAAGATTTCTTAAATCTTTAAATCAAATCGCGTAAAAACGGAGTCAGTGTTATTAACTTAAATTCAAAGAAAAAAAATTTCTGCCCTTTTTATTCGGCTTTGAATTACTACCTAATTACACTATATTTTTGATATCCTTATACTACAATTTTTCGAAATACTAAGTTACTATTTGGGAGAGACGACGTATAGACGTAATTCATAGATCTGATAAATATTTCCATTTATTTTAATGATATTTTGATAGAATTAGAAAAATAAATGTTCTAATTTACCTTTGCAACCATTAGCTGTAGGGCCTGTTCCACAAATCGTTTTCCGGGGCAAATACGTCGGCCAAAACCGAAAGGTGCCACCAAACGTGGCGAATGTGGTTGGTACAGTTCAGGATTTAACCATCTCTCCGGTATGCACTTGTTGGCGTCTTTGAAATTGCTCTCGTCCAGACCAGCGATCCAAGTATGCAAAAGAACTACTGTCTAAAAACCGAGAATTCGAGCGATATTTACAAATTTTGCATCTACAGTCAATAATAAAATTTATGCTAAACATCACCAAAAATATAGTGCATGTGAATTTTTTACAAAAATAGTGATGTGTATTATGTACTTTTTTTCAAGATCTATATAAATATTAAAAAACCATAAATTAATATCCTTTTTTACAGAAGAAGTTGGTTTGTCACATATTAAAAAAATTCTAATTGTCCGAATTTTACACCAAGGGACCGAAAGAAGAAAGCACAGTGCAGTGCTGCTTCTATGCTAAAATAGTATGAGTAGGAGTACCTTTGGAGTAGAAATAACGGCGAAAGTATAGCTAGGGTCTCCCAGAATTTCATCAATCGAAGCGACCTCAGGAGTTTACGATGCTTAATTCTTAATTACCACAAAGTCCTTACCGTGGTTATAACTTCTACTTTAACGGGACAAATACTACAGGAAAAAATTACTGTAGAACCCTCTCCCCACCCTCTAATCCTAAACCGCTTCTAGTTTTGACATAGGATGCATAATTCTACAGCAGAATTGAGAGTCGTTCGAACTGAAATGAATGAAGTGCCTTACCTGAAAGAATGAAAGCATATTGTCTACTAAGGGAATTGCTGAAGTGTTTTGTCTGAACACTAAAATGACTTATTCGGTGGATGTCAAAGCAAAGATGTTTAAAAATTTATAGCTAAAGATGAAAGTAGGAGAAGGAAAAAGAGATGAAAATAAAAATAAAAATTGGAAGCCTAAAGAGATGTACAATGAGAATATGCTTGTAAAGTCTAGACCAGACTAATTTAAAAAGCTGAATAACAAGGTCTCCTCTTCAGCCAAAAAACTGGCGAATAATAAAAATACAAGAGCTGTTGAAGTATTAAACCCAAAATCACCCTCGACCCTAATTGCGGCAAACGCTGTGCAACTAAAATTTGATTTCAGTATTACGAGAAATAAAAATAGTGAAACAGTAAAAGAAGGATTTCATGTATCAAATCTCAAAAGTAGTTAATTATATAATACAAACAATATTAGACAGAAATCCGGAAATCCACAATACCATGCGTCTTAATATTATGACTGCTAGACTGTTAGACTCTTGAGTCTTTCTTTTTTTTATTTCCCAGTCCCCGCATGATCGAATGGCTGTTTTAATTTCTGAGTCAAACATCAGATGTTGTGCCAGAGTCGACGTAACACCATATATTCTGCAGAAACTGGCCCAAAAACCGATCCGCTCGCTAAAGATTAATACACTTGTGGCAGACGATAGTTGCTCTAAAGCTCTAGGTGGTCAAGACAGTAAATATAGTACCTCCAGATGTGGTTTTCCTAAAACCTAAGGATGGGCTAAAAATTTCGTTCGCAAGCGAAGGAGATATTACAAAAGATCTTAAATCTTACAAAAGAGAAGTTTCAAATAGAAAATCATTAAAAAACCAGGACGAAGCTCCAGATTCCGACCTCTAGCGAGTCAGTTCTGAAAATATTGAGAAACTCAGGAACGTTGAAGGACATATTAGATCTGGGAAAATTTGAACTGGAAGATACAGTGGATGATTGTATATGATGTTCCGAAAGAACTTGCGTTTGAAGAACTTGTCTCGTAATCTATCTCCGGAATAATGAGTTTACTGGCACAGCCGTGGAATTCTCAACCTTTTCCAGGTCTAGATTCAAAACGGATAAAAGGAGAACGGCACTATGAAATGAAATTGTAGAAGCCAGTCCGGAAATGAGAACGAACCTATTCTTACGGAAAAGAGTACGTAAGGTGGCTCTCCATCTCAATATGGGAGTGCGTTAGAATCACACTGTCTGTCCATTGCCTCCGTCCATTTCCCTTCGTACATATCCAAATATTCCAAAGTAACAAGTGTTGCTCTCATTATAGTTGACCGATAGTTGATTAGGAGTATTCGTTAAAGTGGTAAACTATTCATCAAGGAAGTTACACGCACCCTAAGAATTGGCGATTTCTGTACTACAGCTCAGATTAGCACTGGTAAATCCATGCTGCGTCTGTTGTTTACTGTTGACATTATTCTTGACCAAACTTTAGAATAGAAAGAATCGAAAGAATAGAAAGAAAGCGCATATTGAATTTTTTTCAACGGTAGATGGATCAAAATTATTTTTAATGCAAAGCTGACTCTTTGGTGGATTTATAGTGTTACATATACGATATATATATTGATGAATACACTTACCCCAGCATCAAGATGATAGTCACTAAGGTCAGCTGATTCCTCAAGTATTCGTGCGATACATGGCGCCGTTGGCAATAATCTGTCGAATAAATCGAATAAACAAATGTTTCTTTAAATTATTCATAAAAAATCTTGAAACGATAAAGCGAGGCTATTCTATACTTTAATTTAGCCTGCAAGTGAACTATTACATTAAATAATTACTTTCAAATTTTACATCATTTATAAAACTGCTTTGACTAGCTTAGTATTTCACAAGCTATACTAAAATCACATTTTAATCTGCTTAAAGAACATAATTCATTGTATGCGTGAACGCGGTTATGTATTTGTATATATATATATATGTGTGTGTGTGTGTGTGTGTGTGTGTGTGTGTGTGTGTGTGTGTGTGTGTGTGTGTGTGTGTGTGTGTGTGTGTGCATTAAGACGATAATGAGAATTTTATTTTTGTTTTACGTGCAAATGTAATGGCGTTATCAATACAGCACCGATGATACTGCACATTGTGAAAAACTTGTTTTGTCTAATGCGAAAAATTAATCATCGATTTTAGCCAGAGTGATCTTTGACAAAAAAACTAATTAATTATTACTCTATTCATAAGCTCATATAATTATTTTACTATCATCAGGCACACCATTGTGCAGTAGCTAATTACACGTTAAATGAGGACAAACTAAAAAACTATACTTTATATATATATATATATATGTATATATATATATATATATATATATATAAAATGTAGTTATATATAGAACGCACGCAAGCCTTTTCGCTCTTTTTCCTTGGGCTTTTCACCGTTGGCTGAACTAAAATTGTTGGAAGTATATATATATATATAGATGAAGCAAAAATTAAACGTTTCAAGAAAAAGGACGAAGGATCTATGTATCGACTTCCAACAATTTTAGTTTAGCCAATGGGGCAAAACCACCGAAACAAAAAGAGCGAAATGGCTTGCGTGCACTCACTACCAATGTATAATTATAAAAAACATTCGTGTGTGTGTGTGTGTGTGTGTGTGCGCGCGCGTGTGCGCGTGCGTGCGTGTGTGCGTGCGTGCGTGCGTGCGCGTGTGTGTGTGTGTGTATTCAAAAGGCCGGGCAGCGTGGAGAGTTGATGGTCCTTGACTTCTCGTACCTGTCTGTTGTGCGCGTGCAAAACAAATGGAATTACGTCACATGGCATGCTATACATACTACGCGGAGAATTCCCTGAGAAATTTGCAGAGATGAATGGACGAGGTGCTCCGAAGGGGTCGTTGAACTTTTAAGGAAGAGAGAGGAGGGCCGTGCGCACCAGACTCGCGGAGGTGGGGTGCGACAAAAGCCGTAAAACCGGAAGATAACAGCAGGATCGTAAACGCGAAGAGTTGTCCCCTTTTTTTCATGCCAAATATCATGGATGTTTTTCTTTTTATAGCTCCTTCCTTTTACCCCTTCCCCTCTATGCTATTGCTGCTGCTGCCTCAATTTTAGTTCTTCGATGTGAATATGCGTTCGTTTATGCGTTTCAACGCGAAAAGTCGTTGCAAGTTCGAAAGATTTGCGAAATTCGCAAATTATCATAATAATTGAGATAGAAAATCTCGTACTTTTTCCGATAACAAGGTATCACAGTTTTTTTTTTCAATGTAACGTGAACAATGATAAATTTGCACACGATTAATGCTAAATACATATACTTTTTCCAGTACAATCACTTACTTTGCAATACTAGAATTCTGAACCAATTTCATGAAATATATATTAGCAGCATTACAGAAATATATGCATATGTACAAGAGTAAAAAGCATCTGAATAATCTGTTCTATATTTGTTACACGCACACACACACACATACATACATACACACAAAGAATCGATCTAATTTTACCTGAATACTTCGGTGATGAAGGCTCGAATATAATTGGCATTCCTTAAATTGTCTAGGGTAATGTCGCAGCGTGGCGGTGCCAATGAATCCGCTTCCGCTTGTAAGAGCCGTTGCACGCGGGGATTTTTTCCTGCCGTGTAAAGTAAAAATACTAACGTGTTTCCTACCTGAAATTTTTTTTATTTTACACACACACACGTATATATATATATATATATGTGTGTGTGTGTGTGTGTGTGTGTGTGTGTGTGTGTGTGTGTGTGTGTGTGTGTGTGTGTGTGTGTGTGTGTGTGTGTGTGTGTGTGTGTTTGTGTTTGTGTGTGTATATGTAGACAAAAAAAACAAATAAAAAACTAGAATAATTTTTTTAATTTATAAAAATCTTGCGAAGCTAAATGGACACTCAATCAAATTTTTATATGAAAATTCAAATCTGAAATAACTAAATAAAAAAATCTTACTGTATGTATGCCTGCGGCAATGAAGTCGACAATAGCGGCCCTCTTATCTCGAATGTCGAGAGATTTTTCTCTTAAAATTGATAGAAAAACGGCCTCGATATTTTCGTCTTTAGCGCTATCTTCGTGCTCCTCTATTGTCGTCTCAATCAAATCCGATATTATGCTAAGTATAAAAAAAGAGATATTTTTTACAATTAAGCATAACATGGATTATAGAGTAGTATTTTTATTAAAGCGTTGCAAAGAAGAATTCGAGTAATCGCCAGACGAGTGACAACATAATTAATTACATTAAAATGTCAGTTGTATTTAAAAACTAATTGATTATGATTATCAATAAATAATCGATAAACTCTAAATATAACTATTAAATTTGTTACCTTATCAATTCAAATTAATTAAAGAGAAACAACTTGAGTACTAAACTTTTAATAAAAGTTACTTGATGTGTAATTTTATTGCCTTTCAATTCGTACTTTCATTTCATTAATATAATCTTTTTATTTTTTACAATAACTAAAAAATGAATCTTTTAATTAATTATTATTACACATGCTAAATCCATATATAAACATTGTCTGCCATTCACACGAATCAACGAATTGATGTATATATATATATATATATATATATATATATATATATATGTATATATATATATATATATACACACACACACACACACACACATACAAAGCGAACGATAATGAAATGTTAGCAAAGAAATGGAATTTACTTGTAAATCGTCTCCTCGCACTTTGTCAGTTTCTTGTAGGCAGAGGTTGCGAACAGTTTCCACATGGGGAAGCCGTAAAAGGCGTCCCTCGACGCCAAGAAGTGCATCCTGACCGCTTCCGCCAGCCTGCTCGTTAACGTATTCACGAATTCCGGCTTGAGAAATCCTAAATGCCTACCCAACATCAGCATGCACGTACCTGCGGGACGTCGGATTTATTATATATATCTATATATAAATTTCAGTTTGTACATATACATACGTATGCCGCTCATCAATTGAGGTTTCCATATAGATAGTTATCGTTTAATGCGCGAATCCTCATAATATATACATATTATTTTGTATTGGAAAGGCTACGAGTTAAATTTAAGAATTGAAAATTTTTTTAATGCTAGTTGTGTATAGTATATATGTAAAAATAGTCAGTGGATATTAATGAAAACAAATAACTATTAAAAATATTATTCTTAATAAGTAGTGCCTTTCCTTCGGTCTTTTGGCGCTTAATAGATAAAATGCGTAAATGACACAGCTCGTACACTTTTCTTAAAAAATGCAAGTTGGGTAACGAAATTTAAGAAAGATTAGATTGAAGCGCATAAGACATTGACAATAAATAAAATATGAATTTCAACTATTCGTAATTCTATACAGGTAGAACAACGCTTATAAATGGATGGAACAACGACAGCCAGTAAGTATCGCGCCGTTCTAGAATACACATAGGAGGAAGGGCTAAACTTAGTCTTTAAACTCACTCTCGAGGCCCATTCTGTAGGCGAGTTCCTCGAAGCCGATCACCCTGCATCCTGTTCTCCGGCTCCGTATCAGATCGATGAAGTCCTCGGTCACGCCGTTGAGCGCGGGAAAAAAATTCAGGATGGTCTTGGCGCCCATTAGTTCCGGCGTCAGGGTGCTCCGTAATTTGTGCCACGTTGCGCCTTGCCTGTTATATAAATATATAAATGCATTTGCGTCCGAGTTTACTTTATGATTATCTCTCTCTCTCTCTCTCTCTCTCTCTCTCTCTCTCTCTCTCTCTCTCTCTCTCTCTCTTCACGCATTATAGTCGTGCGGCCATTATCAAATTCGCATACTACATACGTACAAACCCCCCTCTCTCTCAAAGCAGGGAATATTGTTACAAAATTTGATTGTAAATAAAGTAATAAATTACTTAATTCAATCTAAATAATATATAAAACATGCTAATAATAGATCTGTAAAAGAGGCATTACGAAATTCTCATCAAATCATCAAAACAGTAATGAATTATAATAAATTATACTATTTTTAGGTTAATATATAATTTTACCCCATTTAATCTCCATATTATTTGTCAATTCGCAACGATCATATTTTATTTTTGTTTTTTTAGCGGCTCCCTACTAGACGCAATGAATATTTATCTTACCAGCTCATTAATAAGGAGAGTCTCTATTGATTGGTTGATATATCACTTCTACTTGGAGTAGGTATATATTTTAACTATAAAAAAAAATAACTGTCTTGCCCTTTGTCGTTCAAATGTTGCTTCATTCCTTTTACTTTTCAATAAATACTGTATTACATGATTGGATTTATTTTCCTTGCTCTTTATATACTTTATTGCTATATATTCAACATAGCATACACTATCTTTCTATTAATATTATTTTCATTAATAGAATATTTAAGCTTATGAATTCATTTATAAGTGTTTTCATTAGATATATGTAACAAAATCTCATATTAAATTTACCTATAACAGATTAATCATAAATAATTCATATAAGTTGATACAAAATTATTTAAACTTTTATATTTAAATAGTTGATCGTATTATCTTTAAATACATTTAAAAATTTGTATACTTTCTGAGACTTTTATTTTCGGATAATGAGATAGAGCGGGTCAATCACGGAGTGCAGTGCCAGATAATGAACAATACAAATTAAATTAATCTAATTTCATTTAGCAACATGTTTGTTTTAATAATGAATATGTACGTACAGTAAAAATTAGCCTTCAGCTTAATGTATTTATGTATTTAAATATATTGAATAAAAGAATTTGATATATGTATTTGTATAACTAAATTATCATAATTTAAATTTTTTAGATAACCTTTATGTGATTCTCTTTACGTTCGGAAAAATTAAATAAATAATAAATCAATTCAGAAACTTCAAAACAATTATATTTATAAAAAGTTATCGTATACTTTGTCCAAATATAAGAAATCATGTATTGAAATTGAGGAAAAAGGTTAAATATTTGATAATTGTGAAAATAGATAATAAAATAAATAATACCATTCAATACAGTATTAATTAAAAATAAAGGGATTTAAGGTTTATTCTTTTCGTGATTAATTTTTAAAATAATACATATGAAAACATGAAAAAACCGCGCTACAACTTGAATGCATTTTTCACTACTTTATTCTCAATTATTAATACCAAGACCTTACTCGAATTGGTAGACCCCAGATATTGAAGTTTCTGCCAGCATGTATATGAGCTATTATTTTCTTCATTCGTTAAATAAATAAATTTAGTCATGCTCCATTAATTATCTATTCGTTAAGTGAACTACTTTTATTTATCAAATAATAATATGTATCAGTCGCACGGTAGATTTACGAGTGAGCAGACGTGTTTATATTTTGCTCCGGATTACGATAATCGAGTTTACGATAATCTAAGTCCTTAAAACCGCGTTTTGCGCGCATTTAATTCTCCATCTCCATCACCATGGAATTATTGCCATTAGATAATCCAACACCAAAACCATTCAAAGAAATTCCTACATTTGTGATTGACACTCCAACTATTTATGCCGGCATAACACAAACACCGAAAAGAGAACAGGGATTGATACTCGATTGTGTGGAAAATCTAACCTTAACAGACTATACTTGTGCAGTAGGAGATATCATTGAACCAAAAAATATATGCATCGAGAATCTCTAACAACAGCCTGTTTATATCTTGCAAAGAAAGATCTAGTAACTGAAATTACCAGCAAAAACGAATTCCTGCTAATCGAAGGTAAACACGTCAACATAAGGCCATTGGTTTCTAGACAAAAAAGAGTAATTTTTTCAAATGTATCCCCTGATATTACAAATTATCAAATAGAAAATATTCTCGACAAACTAAAAGTAAAAAGAGCTTCACCTGTCATAACCTTAAAAGCAGCTATAGCGAGAGAAGGATATCAGTGCATTAGTTTTAGAAGACAAGTTTACGTAAATCCTAACGATGGTACATTAATTCCAGAACTATTAAAAATAAAATATTAAGAACTAGAATATTATATATTTTGCGGTACAGAATCAAGGGACACCAAGTCAAGTACTGCCCAAATATTGAATCGAATATAAACAAAGAAAACGTAAACAGTAATCAGCTTGATAATCCCACTCAATTAAAATCCCTAAATAATTTACAGCAAATAGAACAAATGCAAACAGAAAAATTTTAATCACGCGTAAATATAAACAGATCAGACATTGCGGATACAACAAACTCAAACCAACTAAATTTTAAAGAAAAGAGAAGCCTTTCATTAAGTAGTTCAATTGAATCAGAGCATAAAACAAAACTAGTTAAAAATAATAAAACACAAAATACAACAAGAAAAAAGTAAAAAAGAATATAAAGACTACAAAATGGATGATATAAACTCAGAAAAATATATAAAAAAATACAAAAGCCAAATAAGCAATTTCAATTTAAGTACGATTACAGATGAACTCGATGAGCAATTAATCTCATTAAAAACTTACTTAACAGAAGAAAATACCTCGTTAAATTATGGAATTTAAGAGTCTACTCAAAAACATTAAAGGTATAAAAAATTCAATAAATATAATATCACAATACACTGATAATTTAGAAGAATAAAGTTTATAACTAACGACGTCTTTCCGAATGTCAGAAGTAGTCCGTCAAAAGTACATGTACCATATTACTGAACGAAATAAAACTCAGATAGTGTTATATAAGTCAAAAGTAAATAAGGGACCTAATAATCAAAGTATATTCTAGGCACAATTCAATGGATAATAAAATAATTCAGTCAAATATAAATGCATTAAATAACAGATTTGAATTCCTAAAATACTTATTATAGACGAAGATCCGGCAGTTTTGTGCCTACAGGAAACAAATTTTAAGAAATATTTTACAGACACTAAAAAATATAAAATAATTTTCAAAAATAGAACAGATTGCCAAACTGATGCAGAGGGAATAGGAATTTACGTTAAAAATGAAAACACTGAAAATATATAACAAAGAAAGAAGTAATAATAAATAGATTAAGAATAGGACACATAAATATTATTCATTTGCATCTAATAACAAAAGCTGAACAAGTTCATTCTGAAAATGTAATGTACGAATAACTGTTAAACATATACTAATTAAGTGGGAAACACAAATTAAAGTTATAACGAAATAAAATTACCTGCAGACATAAGCAAATGTTTAAGACACTTCGACTCATGTAAAACAGTTATATTACTTCTTAAAAAGCTGAATGCATATGAATATATATAATGCAAAAATAGAGATGATAATGCTGAGAACAAAATAATATTGTATACGCTACTATGTAACATAATAAAATAATTGTTATATTATATGTATATAGTTGTCGGTAATGACCATAAGGTTGATGTGACATTAACTAAATAAATTTAAAAAAAAATAATAATAATATGTATATAAATACATACAAACATACATACATACTTACATACACACGCGTGCACACACACACACACACACACACACACACACACACACACACACACACACACACACACACACTTCCAGTGTGGAGTTTTGTTGCTTTCTCTCATCTGGCGCCTCCCCAGGTTGCGGATAGGGGATGGCTCGCTATAATTTGTAGAGGGCACTGAGGAAATAAAATACTCATGGCGGAGAGAAAAAGCTAATAGGGAGGGCCTCTCGAACTTAAGGCCAATTATGATTAATGTTTGGTATAAACAAGGATATACTCCAGGGAGTAACTCCGGCAAGACCGGTCAATCTCCTCACCGATTCGGATAGAGTGCAAGCCTCTATGGTCGGTGGCAGCCCCTCGGATTCTGGAGAGGGCAAATCAAACATCATCATAGACAGTACATTGGGTACTAAAGGAGATGTCATGATGGATCAAGAAATGACGGATCGAGAAATCTTCATCACGCGCAGAAGCAATCATCTGGAGCGATTTGGTGAGAAGATCAGCCAATTGTTGAATTTTGTTAAAGATAGGCATAACGTGCACAAGACCTATAAGGATCTTGCTCGTTCTATTAATGCCTCATACAAATGCATCAATATGGCAGAGGATGATCTGTTGCAGTATCACCGTCCCGGTACTCATGAAGTGGTGACTCAGACTACGCCGAGTCTACGCTCTGATACCAAACGAAGCGCAGCCGAAGGAATGGATTCCAGTCCTAAAACAATAGGTGGCAAAAGGACAAAAGAACCATCACTGGGCTTAAGGAGACCACCAGAGTCGGTTGGAGTACTTACAGGGAAGTCTGAGGCCAAGGAAAATCAATGGCAGACCATCAAGCGCAAGAAGCCCAAAGGTAAATATAAAGAATTACCTAGTGCACGCAGGCTTAATGGACGAAATAGACCGAATTCCATTTTGATTAAGGTCAATGAAGGAGTTACATACGCGGAGGTACTGCGTCAAATAAAGAATGACCCGGAGTTATCTCATGTGAAGAATGAGGTTAACAGGATACGCAGAAATGCAAGCGGTGCCCTTGTACTTCAGTTGGAACGGACAGCCAAAGATGCACATGAGTTGGCTCGCATTGTTGAAACTAAGGTTGGCCATAGCGCATCCACTTCGGTCCTGACTAATCTTATTACTTTGGAGATTAAAGATAAAGATGGGGTCACTACAAAGGATGAAGTATTAGAGGCTCTGAAAACTTACCTCGAACTAAAGGAGACTAACATGCTAATCGCTCGTTCCTTGCGGCAAGCTTATGGGGGTACTCAGACGGCGGTGGTGTCTGTACCATATAGCCACGCAGCTGAGCTACTACGTGCAGGGCATGTTCGATTCGGATGGGTCAGCTGCAGAGTTCGAAAAAAACAGAAATAATGCGCTGCTTCAGGTGTTGGCAGACTGGCCATTTAGCGGCCGTTTGCTCGGGCCCTGACAGAACTAAACTTTGCAGGCACTGCGGTGGAAACGACCATCTATCCAAGCTGTGTATAAACGAGCCCTGCTGTTTACTCTGTAAATGTGAAGGAAAAAAGGAGATTAACCATCCGGCATACAGCTATAAGTGCCCGATCACTGTGGAGTTTTGAAACAGACCTAAAACATAAGAATACTCCAGCTGAATACCAACCATTGCGTAGCGGCTCATGACCTGCTGAAGCAGACAATAAAGGAGCTAAGAATAGATATTGCTGTAATCTCCGAACCATACTGTGAAAGGGTCAGACCACAGCACTGGATAAGTGACGCAAGCAATAGAGCTGCCCTCTGGATTGCTCAAAATAGGCAGGTACAAAAACAGTCGAGTCATCGGAGCGAATTGATATCCTGGGCTAAAATACAAGAAATATACGTGTTTAGTGTATATGTTCCTCCAAGCTTCACGGACAAGCAGTTTGAAATCCTTGTAGCTAAATTAGTTGATGAAGCCATGGACAAGAAACCATTATTAATCGCTGGCGATTTTAACGCTTGGTCCACAGCCGTGGGAAGCGCTTCAACAAATAACAGAGGTAGTATGCTGCTTGATGGCCTTAACTCTCTTCAACTCCACGTGGTTAATAAGGAATTTCAATCTACTTTCATTAGGGGTGATAAACAATCAGTCATTGATGTAACATTCGCCAGTGATGACTTGATTCAGCGGATCCTTAATTGGAGAGTAAGCGACCTTTACACCCACAGTGATCACAGGGCGATCTTGTACGAGATTGCAGAGAAGAAAGTAAAGAACAAGTGCAATGAATGGATGCCCACACGCTGCTGAGGTACTTGCCGGAATTCTTCCTTTCGATTTAGCTGAAGATGAACTGGCTAGGCTGCACAACATATGTAAGGCCGCAGTGGATTCTCTACAAGGTGCTAAAAACGTGGAACGTCATCGTTCTATAGAAATATGGCAAAAACGATGGACCGATTCTAGCAAAGGCCGATGGACTTATCGTATCCTTCCAGACATACACAGATGGATCAACAAGAAACACGGGGAATTAGCTTTCCACCTAACCCAGTTGCTGACTAGACAAGGTTGTTTTAGGTCCTATTTCCACCGCTTTCACCTGGATAATAATGATTTCTGCCCCATCTGTCCGACTTTGGTCAAGAATGCCGAGCATGTATTAGTGAGCTGCCCTCGTTTTAGAACACAACGTGAGCACTTGATGAACATCATCAATAAGCCAATAAGACCAGAGAGCATCCTATCAATAATGCTGGAATCTTCTGAAAACTGACAGGCAGTAGCCAGTTTCGCAAAAGAGGTGATGACCAAACTTAGATATGCCGATAGAACTAGGCGAATGGCCCAGGATGAACCAGGCCAACTGATCCTATTTTAAGAGACAGAGGACGAACACCGAACCCCTGATCACCTGTGTGGATGGGGGACGTAGGATAGTGTCATAAGAAGATGAGTCGTATAGGCTAATTAACAGCCCCGCCGAAGTAATATTCCCGGATAGTTCCGGCGGGATGCTGGTTTTGAGAGGCCACTAGTGCAGAGCTTGCTCTGCCTACGCCTAATAAATAAACACACACACGCACACACACACACACCAGTGTGGAGTTTTGTTGCTTTCTCCCATCTGGCGCCTCCCCAGGTTGCGGATAGGGGATGGCTCGCTACAATTTGTAGAGGGCACTGAGGAAATAAAATACTCATGGCGGAGAGAAAAAGCTAATAGGGAGGGCCTCCCGAACGTAAGGCCAATTATGACTAATGTTTGGTATAAACAAGGATATACCCCAGGGAGTAACTCCGGCAAGACCGGTCAATCTCCTCACCGATTCCGATAGAGTGCAAGCCTCTATGGTCGGTGGTAGCCCCTCGGATTCTGGGGAGGGCAAATCAAACATAATCATAGATAGTACACTGGGTACTAAAGGAGATGTCATGATGGATCAAGAAACAACGGATCGAGAAATCTCCATCACGCGCAGAAACAATCACCTGGAGCGACTTGGTGAGAAGATCAGCCAATTGTTGGATTTTGTCAAAGATAGGCATAACGTACACAAGACCATTAAGGATCTTGCTCGTTCCATTAATGCCTCATATAAATGCATTAGTATGGCAGAGGATGATCTATTACAGTATCAACGTCCTGGTACACATGAAGTGGTGACTCAGACTACGCCGAGTCTACGCTCTGACACCAAACGAAGCGCAGCAGAAGCGATGGTTTCCACTCCTAAAACCATAGGTGGCAAAAGGACGAAAGAACCACCATTGGGCTCAAGGAGACCACTAGAGTCGGTCGGAGTACCTACAGGCAAGTCTGAAGCCAAAGAAAATCAATGGCAGACCATCAAGCGTAAGAAGCCCAAAGGCAAAGATAAAGAATTATCTAGTACACGCAGGCTTAATGGACGAAATAGGCCTAACTCCATTTTGATTAAGGCCAATGAAGGAGTTACATACGCGGAGGTACTGCGACAAATAAAGAATGACCCGGAGTTATCTCATGTCAAGAATGAGGTTAACAGGATACGTAGAAATGCAAGCGGTGCCCTTGTACTTCAGTTGGAACGGACAGCCAAAGATGCACATGAGTTGGCACGCATTGTTGAATCTAAGGTTGGCCATAGCGCATCCACTTCGGTCCTGAGTAATCTCATTACTTTGGAGATTAAAGATATAGATGAGGTCACTTCAAAGGATGAAGTATTAGAGGCTCTGAGAACACACCTCGAGCTAAAGGAGACTAACCTACTAATTGCTCGTTCCTTGCGGCAAGCTTATGGGGGTACTCAGACGGCGGTGGTGTCTGTACCATATAGCCACGCAGCTGAGTTACTACGTGCAGGGCATGTTCGATTCGGATGGGTCAGCTGCAGAGTTCGAAAAAAACAGAAATAAAGCGCTGGTTCAGGTGTTGGCAGATTGGCCATTTAGCGTCCGTGTGCTCGGGCCCTGACAGAACTAAACTTTGCAGGCACTGCGGTGGAAAAGACCATCTATCCAAGCTGTGTGTAAACGGGCCCTGTTGTTTACTCTGTAAATGTGAAGGAAAAAAGGAGATTAACCATCCAGCATACAGCTATAAGTGCCCGATTACCGTGGAGTTTTGAAACAGACATAAAACATGAAAATACTCCAACTGAATACCAACCATTGCGTAGCAGCTCATGACCTGCTGAAACAGACAATAAAGGAGCTAAGAATAGACATTGCTGTAATCTCCGAACCATATTGTGACAGGGTCAGACCACAGCGCTGGATAAGTGACACAAGCAATAGAGCTGCCCTCTGGATTGGTCAAAATAGGCAGGTACTAAAGCAGTCGAGTCATCGGAGCGAATTGATATCCTGGGCTAAAATACAAGAAATATACGTCTTTAGTGTATATGCTCCTCCAAGCTTGACGGACAAGCAGTTTGAAATCCTTGTAGCTAAATTAGTTGATGAAGCCATGGACAAGGAACCATTATTAATCGGTGGCGATTTTAACGCGTGGTCCACAGCCTCGGGAAGCACTTCAACAAATAACAGAGGTAGTATGCTGCTTGATGGCCTTAATTCTCTTCAACTCCACGTGGTTAATAAGGGATCTGAATCCACTTTCATTAGGGGTCATAAACAATCAGTCATTGATGTAACATTCGCCAGTGATGACTTGATTCAGCGGATCCTTAATTGGAGAGTAAGCGACCTTTACACCCACAGTGATCACAGGGTGATCTTGTATGAGATTGCAGAGAAAAAAGTAAAGAACAAGTGCAATGAGTGGATGCCCACACGGAAATGGAACATCAGATCGCTAGACTGTGAAGTGTTCGCCACTATAATATCAGAAGAGCGTTTAGAATACGGTGCACCAGGCCATCTGGCAAATGCACTCATGAAGCATATCTCTGAAGCATGTGATGCATCGATGACTAGGACTAAGAGCGGATTTAAACATCGTCAATCTGTCTACTGGTGGACAAATGAAATTGCAGAATTGCGCAAACAATGTCATCGCGCACGTAGACTTGCCCAGAGAGCCCGCACCCATCGTGATACTTTTAATAGTTTATTTAAAGAAGCACAGAGAGTGCTTGTCAAGGCCATTAAGGCAAGCAAGCGTCGATGCTGGCTTGAACTGTGTGCAGAGGCCAACAATGACTTATGGGGACGACCATACAAAACAGTCATGGCACGATTGAGTAGGGCACCAATACAACCCACTAGCACGGTATTGATTGATAAGATTGTTTCCGCTCTCTTTCCCAATGACATTCATGGGACTGTACTGCGCACGCAACACTCGGACGATATACCTCCTATAACAGAAATGGAGCTACATAATGCTTACGCTAAGACTAGAGACAATGCTGCCCCTGGCCCTGATGGTATCCCTAATGCGGCAGTTAAGTTGGCGATTCAGAAGAATCCAGCTATATTTCTAAAAGTATATAATGCTTGTCTTCTTGAGGGTATTTTTCCTGATTGCTGGAAAACTCAAAGGTTAGTCCTGTTACCTAAGGGCAATAAGCCACTTGATGATCCTTCATCATACAGGCCATTGTGTATGCTCGACACGGTAGGTAAAATATTTGAAAAAATAATATGTAGCCGACTGGAAGCATTCACTGAAGGATTGCACGGCTTATCCTCACGCCAATTTGGATTTCGGAAATCAAAATCAACAGTCGATGCCATTAAACTGGTAGTGTGTACCGCAAGAAATGCAATCAGTGGTAAGAGATGGAAAGGTGGCACTAAACAGTATTGTGCCATTGTCGCTCTAGATGTCAAGAATGCCTTTAATTCAGCGCGCTGGTCTTCTATTATGAGTTCTCTTAAAGAGTTCGGAGTACCTGGTTATTTACAGAATGTCGTGGCCAGCTACTTTGAGAATAGGATAATATTATACCGAACGGATGAAGGCACTGTATCGCATAAGGTTACTGCGGGAGTCCCCCAGGGCTCAGTTATGGGACCTATATTGTGGAATATTATGTATGATGGCGTGTTGAGGATTCCACAACCGCCTGGTTCAATAACAGTAGGGTACGCCGACGATATCGCTCTAGTAGTGACGGCTAAGACCCTTGATGAACTTACTGAAAATGCCAATGAGGCAATCAGCAACATCAGTAGATGGATTAAGACGGCTGGTCTACAATTAGCGGAGCACAAGACAGAAGTAGTTCTTGTCAGCAGTCGTAAGAAGGTAGATAGTATTACTCTTAAAGTTGGTAGCTGCCGCATTAGTTCTGCGCCATCTTTACGATACTTGGGTGTCCAGCTTGATGCCAGGTTAAACTTCAAAGAACAGCTAAAGATATCTGGCGAAAAAGCGCAACGAGTTTCAGCTGCCTTGTGTCGGCTCATGCCTAACATTGGTGGCCCACGTCCATCCCAGAGGAAACTATTAGCTTATGTTGTTAATTCTGTCAGCATGTATGCAGCACCAATCTGGCATCATGCATGCGGAATTAAATCGTATTGTGAGTTGGCCATTGCGACCCGTCGTCGCTCCTGTATACGTATTATTAGTGGTTACAGGACGGTATCCACCGACCCAGCTGAGGTACTTGCCGGAATTCTTCCTTTCGATTTAGCTGAAGATGAACTGGCTAGGCTGCACAACATATGTAAGGCCGCAGTGGATTCTCTACAAGGTGCTAAAAACGTGGAACGTCATCGTTCTATAGAAATATGGCAAAAACGATGGACCGATTCTAGCAAAGGCCGATGGACTTATCGTATCCTTCCAGACATACACAGATGGATCAACAAGAAACACGGGGAATTAGCTTTCCACCTAACCCAGTTGCTGACTAGACAAGGTTGTTTTAGGTCCTATTTCCACCGCTTTCACCTGGATAATAATGATTTCTGCCCCATCTGTCCGACTTTGGTCAAGAATGCCGAGCATGTATTAGTGAGCTGCCCTCGTTTTAGAACACAACGTGAGCACTTGATGAACATCATCAATAAGCCAATAAGACCAGAGAGCATCCTATCAATAATGCTGGAATCTTCTGAAAACTGGAAGGCAGTAGCCAGTTTCGCAAAAGAGGTGATGACCAAACTTAGATATGCCGATAGAACTAGGCGAATGGCCCAGGATGAACCAGGCCAACTGATCCTATTTTAAGAGACAGAGGACGAACACCGAACCCCTGATCACCTGTGTGGATGGGGGACGTAGGATAGTGTCATAAGAAGATGAGTCGTATAGGCTAATTAACAGCCCCGCCGAAGTAATATTCCCGGATAGTTCCGGCGGGATGCTGGTTTCGAGAGGCCACTAGTGCAGAGCTTGCTCTGCCTACGCCTAATAAAAAAAAAAAAAAAAAAAACACACACACAACACACACACAGACACACACACGTTTATATGCATATACCATTATCTTACACTAATGAAGCCGAACTTCTCAAATGTGCATAAATAATTTAGATATTCGCTTAATCGTGCTTGTCACGTATATCTGACGCTTTATGCATTCAATACTTCTATCCCTATAGAGGATACAGCCATATTGCTGGATCAAAGAAATAATCGCTATTTTATACATGGGCAGGAAGATCATCCGTCTTGAGGAATTTATACGCTTTTCTTGCAGGCCGACCGATATGGAGATTGATTTCATTAGCAGTGCCAAAGGAATGCCCCGTAAGAGAGCCCAAGATATTGCATGTATAACTTTCTTTACATACGCCCCCTTCTCTTTTTAGTTCATACGATGTTTTACCCCTCCCACACTCCCACACCCCGCCAATTTTCAAAGTCTCATAGAATCATTCAAAAAATCCTTGCTTCGTCATGCGCGTATTATACAGTTTTATTATAATGATTTTTCTATGCTAAGGCTATTTTTATTGTTCATTTTTCTGTCATAATATTAATAAGTTTTCTAGATCTATACTTCTTCATTTTATAATTAAATTAATCATAAGATTGTTATCGATCTTACAGAGTTTATACTGTAATATATTATACTAATATAATGACAGCCAGACGGTGCTTGTTCATGATCAGTCCTGAAGAATCTGAAATAGAAATTCCTACTAATAATAAAACTAGATTAGAGTAAACATAAAAAATAATAAAAATTAGCCCCACCATGTTAAGTTTAAATTTTCCTTTGATGCCCGACGTTTCGAACCGCTAGGGCTCATTTTCGAGGAGTAAATTAATCAGTTTATACGCATAAAATGCGGCTTGTATGTTATTATGTGATTGATATAAAAATAATACGATGCAAACGTTAAAATACAGTTAGAATAACCAATATAAAAAACAATATTATTCTAAGCTGTAAATACAACGAAATTGTAAAAGGAAAATTGTTCAAAATGTCTCCCCTTTGATGCATTTAATGCGTAATTTGTATTCGTAATGATAAAAATTTTGTAATAAATAAATTTTATGTTCTTAGGCAAGGAGAAATCGTTATTTTATTGCCGTTAAAGAGGGCGCGAAACGCACAATTATGCGTCTACAGTGTAGAAAAAAACCATTTCCTGTAATAGAGATAAGATTCTTGCTGGCGTGGTGTAATTTTTTAGAATAATAGTTATATTGACTGATATAGCAAGATCACGTAATTTTTTAGGTATAACATAGGCGCTTCATGAACGTTTTTCCTTATATGATAAACCATTAAATTTACAGTAAGGCAAGTGAAATATATAGAATTTTTATCACGTTCTTATCGAAATTATGAATTATAATTTTTATACAGTATCCGTATCGTTGAATGATTAAAATTATAATTTCTTTATTACATTTGTTCACATAACTACGTTAAGTAAACTATTCTGGTTGATTTGAAAGAAAATTTACATTCAATATGTTTACTATGCAAATGATGATGTTCAGGTAGTTTTTGATGTTAGATATGTATATGGATCATCCGTTTATACTAAAATTTTTTCTGAGAAAGTGAATTTTTAATGGATTATTGTCGCATTTTAATTAAAGAAAAAAATTTTTCGTTTAAATTAAGTTTTTAATTAGTTATTTACAAAACAAGATTTTCACCGTTTCTTCAAGAAATCCTATTGTTTATATACGATACCCGTTAGAAATACAATCGAATTAATTATTATGGAATATAATCATACAGAAAACTTTCAAACAAAAATTTTAAGAAATTCTTATATCCCGCATACTTGCATAAAGTAGATGAAAAACGAGCCTCTAGAATCGCTCTCGGTCCGTTCATAAATTAAAATTCATACCGCGCAAATACCATCCACGCGTATTTCCCGAGGAAATTCCAGCCTCACCTATCCAGTCGGTCGGCAAAAAGCGTTTTATCTTCCTAACCTCCCCCTCTCCGTTACAGGAAGAATCAGAAAAACAGCCCCCGAGGAACGGACGTACGGTAAAATGTATATTAGAAGAGTCTGTCTCTCTCTCTCTCTCTCTCTCTCTCTCTCTCTCTCTCCTCTCTCTCTCTCTCTCTCTCTCTCTCTCTCTCTCTCTCTCTCTCTCTCTCTCTCTCCCTCTCTCTCTTTCACGGGCGTGCCTTATATATATATATATATATATATATATATATATATATATATGCACAAATGTGCATACTCACTCGTTGACGAGGCCGAGGTTGGCGTAACGATCGCTCCGCGACTGTCGGTAATACGAGATGACGTCCTGGGGTGGCCTCAGCGGATACTTGCTCGAGCGGCCCAGTATCGTCTCGATGTCGCCCCTGCCGAAGACCGAGACTATCGGCCAGTTCCAGTAGGACTCCTGCTTGCAGAGCGGCCCAAAGCGCATCTTCATATCTGCTCTTAAATGAGAGAATTAAAAAAAAAAAAGCAAAAACAAACAAACGGATAGAAGGCCCGATGGGCCGCGCGGACAGGGGTAGGGGGCCCGCGCTCGCTCAATAAATATATATTCTCCCGACGACGACGCTATATGCATATACATACGGTCGGGGCACCATGTCAAATGAATATAGGGAGGAAGACTTTGACCCAGATAAACAAATTATTATTACCGATATATTCGCGCGATCGGCGCAATTGCCTCGCGATGAAGACCGAGGCGCGCACTCGCTCGAAATTCAGAATATAAGTGATCGTCCCTTAAAATCGCATCATCGAGTATATTATTCAATGTATAATGACGCGTACTTCGCCTGTCGGCGATTGCATAGCGCCGTTGCGATTTATTCGAGTAAACTTTTTTTATTTATACGATAATCGTTTCCTTCTAAATGAATTATACGCGCACGTCTATGTAAGGTAGTTCCCAATAACTCCGTCGCTCTAACGTGTATAACCGGTATGGTCTTATTATAGTTGTCGTTGTGTGGATTGCATATAACAATTCCTATCACGTCTGTTATATATGCATAGGCGAACTAATAGATATTTTAAATATTTTTACCGGTCCTAGTGTTGTCTATTTACTTATAAATCTAGTATATTTATAATAACGATCAGATTGATCGTATATGTGAACGACCCCGTAGAATCTGAAATACCAACATCGAAAGTAAGTTCATTAGTTAAGGTCAATCGGACTGTTCCCGTCGGCAAAAATATTCTGCATCTGCAAGATTCGACGTGTCGAGCCGCTTCGTCTCCTATTGAGGCACTGCACTTTGTTCATTATTGTCACAAAAAATTGTTAGATCGGCAAAAAATCTATCAGTCACTTTATCAGTCAACCTAAATAATTTATATGCATTATTAATTATATATATATATATATATATATATATATATATATATATATATATATATATATACGTTATATCGACGATCCCAACGAAAACTAGCGGGCATACTTTCAAATCTGTCCGGGTGAAAAGTAGAACATCTAAAATTTCGCATCGAAAACTATATGTACCGCACGTATTTCATATATATGAGCACGCGTAGATTATATCCAGTAGATTTAGCCATTTTTTTTCGAACATTGGCGGATTGAATTTTATTATTAAATATTCTATTTATATTTATATTTTATTGAAATTTATATTTTATTATAAAATATAAGTATAAATATTAAATTGTGAAACATTAAATTAATAGAATAAATTCAAAAAGAACTCCAATGATTCCTATGGACATTACTAATACATAAGAACTTAAATTGTAATTTTTATTAGCAAATTTTTCTCTCTCTTTAAAGAAACTCGAGAATACCGTGTATCTGGAAATTCAGTGCGGCTAATCGTTCCATCTTTGTAATCAATGAGTTCTTGAAAACAAATTATGCAGAATAAGTGAAATATAATACAAAAGCAAATAAATAATCAATTATAATTAATGCGAGAGAAAAAAAATCATGATAAATAATATTAGATATCGTTGGAAATTAGTTATATTTGTTATCGAGAATTAAAAAACATTAACATATTTGATAACAAATAGAATTTTACAGTAGTCCTATTTGATACTTCAAAGCTAATTTTGATTTTTTTCCCGGTCTTGTATCCAATTTTCAAGGCAATCTCCAAACACACAATACATAATATAAAAAAAAGTTTCAAAGCAAGACTAAGGCCTGAAATATAAAAATATTATCTTTACAGAATTATTAAAATTTTATAGTCATTCTAAGAATCCTATTCCTGAAAATATAATAAAATAAAATATTATTAAAAATCTGTATAATGCACTCGTAATTTAAAATGTACAAATTTATAGCAGCCTTTTGCAGTTAAACAATTATAACATTACATAACCTTTATAAACTTAGAGATCCTTGCAAGATAGCTGACAAGAAAGGGCACATCATGTATATTAAATAAATATATATATATATACATAAACGCGAATTCTTCTTCTTAGTTCAGTCCTTAACGATAAGCCGAATAGGCTTGGAACATTGAACAACCTATATAAATAGATTCGGTAAATTTAATGGTGGGGCAGTCAGATTAGTTTATTTATTATTTTTATTTTTATTATTATTTAGTAGTAATTTTTATATTTCAGATGCTAAGCGGTCAACAATAAGCAAGGACAATCTGATACTGGCATTATAATTATATCATTTATAAAGACTGCAAGACCGATAATAATAGTTTTTAGTTTAGTTTACAATGGTCAACATAAATACAATTTTAATTCTTATATATACTTTTATTTGCTCTTATTATTATATAAAATTTTTTTTGTAGATGTAATAAACTAATAGAAGCATCGGCGTACATTATTATTAGAATCATATATGTATATAATGTTTGACCTCACAAAATAAAGCCATACAATAACAATTAGATTAAATAAAAACAAGACAGAAAAATTCTAAAAACCTAAGATAATCTGTAAGGTGTACTAGATAGAAAATTTTTCCATATCGAGAGTTTAATGTACCATATATATAAAATGTTTGATATAATAAAATTATTTTTATATTTATACTTTTTATTTAATTTTTGATAATTTTGTTATAACTTTTTCAGAAACTTAAATCTATTCATTATAATAGTTTTTATGTAAACAGTGATTATTCTTTAAGCAAGTTGTTTTGGATGTATTTATATCTGTATACTATTTAAAGTAAATGTTATGCCAAATTTCGGAATTAAAATCAATATACGTTTTTCTCCAAACCAAGACAATAACAAGACCAATACTATCTCGAGACTCATACAAGAGAAAGATAAAGCTTATTTAAATTAATAATACTTTTCAATAGCGCGAAATATTTTTAGTGAAGCTCGTATTGCCTTGACATTGTAAAAGGCTAATTATACATACGAAATCAACTTGATATGACTTTTTTACCCTTATTCTTTAAGTGAAATACCCTTTGGCTCAATATTGATATTAATACCTTCAAACATACATGGCAATTAGAAACGTAAATAAATAAATATATTAATTAAACTACGTTAAAAGTAAATATCTTATAACTCATCTCATGTCTTACAAAGCCTTTTAAAATGTTACAACTACTGCATATAATCTTTAGCTATGTTTACTGTTTTATCAAAGCGAAGCATTGGATTACACATTTAATAGGTTTGGGAACTACCTTAAGCACAATTACAAGGGACTTTCGGGTCATCCCGGGCATGAATTATAACCAAAATTATAGTTATCGGTCTACTATCAAGAAATTTATTTATCTACTTGCCGGCAAAAAGATTTTCATTTCGCAAATAGTATACAAATAAAGCCGTATAGTAAGTTTACATGGAAATTTCTTTTACTACACATACCAGATTTCCTAACAGTTACAAGCGGCATATTTGAACAGTTATGCGCAAGACGCGCAATTTCTTGTCGCTGAAGAAACATTCGCACATATAGCGCCGTATACTTATATAATCGCTTCCGACTCATAACCGTTACAGAGAGACCCATCGACAACATTGTACAAAAAAAAAATAAAAAGAAACAAAAACAAAAACAAATCAAAACAAACAAAAAAAAAATATAAAAGAAACTCTCCTTTCCACAGCCACATTCTATATCAATCATTCGACGCGTATGCGTATATATATATATATATATCTATATATATATCTATATATATATATATAAAGCAGGTTTGCATGCATCCCATACCTTTTATACGCCTCGTGGATTTTGTCTATACTGTAGCGCCGAAGCCGAAGACATCCAGGAGGTGCCGATTATGGGGAGGGCAATTCGGCCCCGGCACGTCCTGCACGTTTTGCCCCTCTTTCTTCTCATGTTGTCTGCCTCGCCTGTGAAAATAAACACTACAGTACGAAAGCGGCCTCCGTTGTATTCTCCACCGCTTGGAATTAATTTATGCGCATATATATGTATAATAATAAGATAGATAGATATACGAGAGAGAGGAGGAGAGATAGAGAGAGAGAGAGACGGAGAGAGAGAGAGAGAGAGACGAGGAGAGAGAAGGAAGAGACGAGAGAGAGAGAGAGAGGAGAAGAGGAGAGAGAGACGAGAGAGAGGGAGAGACTGAGAGAGAGAGAGGAGAGGAGAGAGAGAGAGAGAGATAGAGGAGAAAGAGAGAGGATTAACGATTTAAATTCGCGAACGATTAGAAATCTCGTCTTTTCTTTTTTTTTTGCTCCTTCTAATGGGTTCTGATTTATAGTTTCTTGCGACAGAAATTCACTGATGGCCGTGCGATTCGTTGCGTAAATTTAACATATCTATAGCATTTTATTAACCTTTCAAAGATTATGACATTAGTTTCTCTCGGAATCACTTTTATACATATATATATATATATATATATATATATATATATATATATATATATATATATGGCAGAAGGTTATTTGATATAACGCGCGAGTCGATTTGAAATTTAAATTTTTTATCCAAAACTCTGTACGTATATATAGTGTCTATAGCCGTGACTTTTGAATAGAAAAAAATTTGCTAACTCGACCCTCAAAGATGCTTTTCAAGAATTCAAATTCGTCCAAGGTAAAACACTTTGACCTTGGATGCTTCGTAACCAACGAACAAATCACTTCAAATGGCACATTCTGGTATCCCTGTTTTCTATTTTTTATTTTCGCCCTCTCTCACTTCTCTCTTTATATTTCACACACTCTCGCGGTCGCTACCTCAGCCCTCCCTCCCCCCCCCACATACACACTCCGACCAACGGAGAATTGAAATACATGATTGCGGGGCAAAAATGTGAAATTTACTCGATGCTTTCTGCGCCCTCTTGCTCCAGAAGACCCAGGGTGTGCCGCAGCTGGTGGCCAGTACGAGTATTGTGATGATTGCGATCACTCCCGGCCATGATGCCACTGGCAGCATCATGTCGTAAACGGCTACGTCTTTTCTAAAACAATTAGTAATTATTTCTAATTAGTGACTTGATGACTTGAATGAGGGGAAATGTGCATGGGTTCCATATATATATATTGTAAACAGTAAAGGAGTTCAATATATTTTATGTTCGTTCTGACAATTTTTCAATTTCCCTTTTGAACAAAATATTGAGGAAAATTTTCATAATTAAAGAAGCGAACTGGTTCATATTTTCTTAAGCGAACTAATTTTGCGAGCCCATTTAGGAGCATTTCCCCCTCTTCTGAGTTCTATAATCATTATATAATTCCTATAAATTCATCTACAAATAATAATAGAAAATTTTGTATAAAATATAGTAATAACAATGCAGAAAGTCCAATGAAAGTAACGGCTTCCATTCAAAACTGTATTAGACAAAAGCTGTAAACAATTTTTTTTCTTCAATTAAGCTGCTATATTACCATTTCAGGGTCATTGGCAAAGAACAAGGGGATTGAGATTACAAAACAAAAAACTACCTGCGGATGAATTCATCGCTCTGCTCTGATATATCCGATCTCTCGTTCATTTTTTTTTCTTAGTCAAGGTCAGAAATTTCTAAAAAAATTTAACAGCTTTGAAGAAAATCAAAAAATTGTTCGATCAAAAAAACAACATTCGCTGATCTCCTTGAGTATCCAACTAGATTTTTATCTTAATATAAATTTTATTTATCACAATATACAGCATAAAATACAATTATCAAAACGTCTAATTACCAAAATCCATTTGAGATTCAAAATATAGATGTGTTACATGAGAATAAACTTTTTAAATGATACGCTTACGGAATACTTAAAAAAAATCCTAATGTGACGATTCCTTTTTCCATCCCGGAAATAAATATATAATTTCATACGAGGTAAGAGGTAGGTTTTGAGTCGCATTATGGACCGCTACTCAGCTGACTTAGGTTAGTAGCGTGGAAAAAAAAAAAATTAGTAATAGATCATTATTTCCCATAAGGGTCGTAGGCTGGTCGCGCGATAGCGAGCTTTTCGTTTAAAAGGCGGACAACATTGCGAACATTTTAAACGAAAAATTAGTTTATAAACTGTTATAAATAGAGTTCTACGATCACTCGATCGCTAGAGCAAAGGATTAGTAATTTGGACGGCCGAGTTCGAATCGCGGTCTCGGTCGATTGGGACAAGCACCGCTGTAAAAAGTTGCATGTGCTTTCTTTACAAGCACATCACGAGCTTCCATCGCTCTTTACCACAAGTATTTGTAAGCATTAATTTTCAACAGAGAAGATACGGAGGATGGAATAAGCTGTGCGCGCCTCGTACGACGTGGAACGGCTGGTATGTACAGGGTGTCTCAACCACCGGTCGCATTATGTAATATATATATACGCACACCTTTAGGTACCATATAGAAATTTCGTATCCGGGACATAACGATATTCGTATTGACGAATCCCACCTCTTCCGTTGAATTCCCCGCGCGGATCACCGTTAGAGTCACCTCTCGACGACTTCCGCGAGCATGGTCGAGCGAAAAGCAAATTACAACACGCTTCTCAGACCGCGCGATTGATGTGGCCGAGAATCATTAGCAGCGCGCCTAATATGTTTATATAGGAGCACGAAAGCGAACCGCTACTTTCCAAAATGCATATAATACGATATTATATACCTTACAGTGTATATGGTATTATCGATTTACCCTGTTCATTACCGATCAGCTTATATTACGTGTGCAAATATATACATGTATGCGTGTGTGGGCACGCGCGCGCAGGTGTGTGTGTGTGTGTGTGTGTGTGTGTGTGTGTGTGTGTGTGTGTGTGTGTGTGTGGGTGGGTGGGTGGGTGGGTGGGTGGGTGTGTGTGTGGGTGGGAGACCCAGTATATAAGATCGGAGTATTTTGAGTGTACTTCATTAATGATAATAAAATACAGTTTTCTATAATAATATTAAAACAGTATACAAGTAGTACGTATTAAAACAATATATATATATATATATATATATATATATATATATATAGTTTTACAGATATTTATTTATTTATATATCGACAGCTGCTTCTGGATATTGACGTCATTTTCATAAGGTTACGGAATAAATAGGATAATCATACGATTATTGTAAATATGTTACCCAAGTGTGTAACGTATGTACTTAATACTTTTCTTAATACTTTTCTAGTTGCAATTATGAGATAATTAGTGTATAATTCTAATTGATGATTATTTAAGTTATCATGTGCTTTATATATTACGCAAATATCGAAGTAAATACGTGTATGAATATGTAATTATATACTTGAAGTACTGCCAGGCAGTAGACAAGGGGACAAATATAAATTTTATTCGAAATATCCAAAACTAAATCGTATTAAAACTATTTAATTTATTTAATTTATTTATATCGTGAAAAATTTTCATTTGTTTAATTCATATTATTAATTACAAAAATTGCATTCATAATCAGGTAGTACCTATTAAGTAGTAGTCTACAACATAGTCCTTCTATTAACTCTATCTTCCTGCTATAGATTAAATTTTCTTCTTAATTGAATGACACGTATATTTCGTTAAATTAAAAAATATTTTTATCGGTCTTACAGACTTTATAATATCATATATTAGATAAAATAATGACAGCCAGACTGTCCTTGTTTACGATCGCCTCCGAATATTTTGTATATTTCGTTTTTACATTTCATTTCTTTTATTTTTAATTAGGTTTGTTAATGTTATAATTTAATTTTAAAGTTGTTTAAGTGATCTAATGAATTTTGACACACTAAATTTTTCCATGCACAGTGAGTACTTGATCTTATTTTTTAAGAAAAATTGAAAAGATTTATCTTAGAGCTATATATTTAAAAAAAACAACTTTCATATTCCTTAACTGGTCTTTCTCTTTCATGAATTTGGTAATCGTATTAAGATTTTATGTTATTCAAATAATTATAATTTAAGGTTTGCATTTGTAATTGTCTTTTCCATTGCTTATAAAGTTAGCTAAATTATGGTTCCATTTTAAATAAATAAATAAATACATAAATAAATACATAAATATATGTGTGTGTGTGTGTGTGTGTGTGTGTGTGTGTGTGTGAATATAAATTATAATTTATAGTAAAAAATATCTATAGCAATGACGGATAGAATTAAGACGAATGCAATTAAAGCGGATTATTATAATTACCAGTGTACGCTTGAATATATGGAGATATATATATATATATATATATATATATATATATATGTATATATATATATATATATATATATATATATATATATATGACTTAATTGCTACTAGATTATACAAAAAAATGATAATCGTATTTGACATTCATCAAGATATAACATGAGAATAATAAAAAATATAGAATTTGACAACACGTAACTTCATTAACGTTTAGATTAATATATTCAATCAAATCATAATTTGTTTGTATCTTAAAAAAATTATGTAAATGTATATATGTATATAGATACATTTTCTGACAGCTGTTTTCGCGGTCAAGGTGCTTTGAATAAGTTGTGCCAAATACAATAGATTTTTTGTATAATGAAAGCTGCATCCAGTAAAATATTGTACGACAATAGATCGTGTCACATTAATGAATCAAAGGCAGTAATGCCTCCTAATATATATGGGAAGTAGAATCGTGAAATTAAGGGATTGATAAGGTTAAAGAAATGGAATATTATTGAGAATCGTACTCCCATAATACAAAGTCCTGATGGAAAAAAACACAATTTGATTACATATTTACCTTGTATCGATCCTTGCATCGGTCTATGATAGGGATGCCGATTCCTTCCTTTAATGTTTTTCAATAAGTGTATCTATTTGTCTATACTGATCACTGACGCCTTAGGTATCCCACACCTCGGCGTACGCGCGAGTCTCCCGGAAAAATCGCGTGCGCGCTGGCCCGATCGGCATACCTATATGTGTGTGTGTGTGTGTGTGTGTGTGTGTGTGTGTGTGTGTGTGTGTGTGTGTGTGTGTGTGTGTGTGTGTGAGTGTGTGTGTGTGTGTGTGTGTGTGTGTGTGTGTGTGTGTGTGTGTGTATGTGTATCTATAATAGAACGCGCGGCGCCTCGCTCAGTTCTCGCAAAACACTTATTCTATATCCAGCGAGCGCAATGAGAGGGAAAGAAAGCGACGAGATATATCACAAGAGATAAAAAGAAAGCAGGATGGAAGGGGGCGGGGCAGAGAAAAAGAGCGAGAGAGAGCAAAAGTAAACGAAGAAAAATTATTAATTTCACGGCCGGAATCAACGCTCACTTATCGCTCGGCTGTAGGTATCCATCCGTAACTTTATGTATCTGTATTTATATCGAGCAGCGGCCGCGGCAGCTACGACGACGGCGACGACGACGGCGATGCAGCGAGAGACGAATCGCGCGCGCGCGCGGCTCGGAGGATCGCGACTAGATGCGCGCAATCCGCGAACTTCATTCCACGCGCCAGGCGGCTCTCCTTCGTGTATATACGCGCGCGGCTTTGACCGACCCGCGCGCACCGTCCCGCGCCGCGCACAGCCCGTCGGGCGCGAATCGGCATACGGAGCGGATAAAAAGAGAGAAAGAGAGAGAGAGAGAGAGAGAGAGAGAGAGAGAGAGAGAGAGAGAGAGAGAGAGAGAAAGAGAGACGAGCCACCGCAAGAAAGATAGTGGGGGATAGGAGGAGGAGGAAAGATGGAAAGGGGATAAAAGGGGTGGCGGAAAAAAAAGTGCAAGAGAGCGATCCCTGTCGCGCGCTCTTGCGGCATATATATATATATATATATATATATATAGCAATGGTGGTCTATGCATTTTTTGCTCGCGCGCCTCTCTCGGCTTGTAAATCGCTGTAAGTTGTAATCGTCCGGTGTTTTATATATGCGCGCATCCGCGCTTTATATATAATCGCTCGCTCGCTCATAGGTTCATCTCTGTCGTCACGGCTCTACCCTCTTTTCCCTGTCTCCCTCTTCCTCCCCCTCTCCATCTCTCACTCTCTCACTCTCTCTCTCTCTCTCTCTCTCTCTCTCTCTCTCTCTCTTGCTCTATAATCTTCAGGTCAGCGATACTTTCGTTCGCTTGATGCGACTTAACAAGGCCTTATCAGTCTTTATCGCGTTCCCGCAAACAATGCGCAGGCCCTCTACACGGAGACGTTTATAGAAAGCGGCCCCGTAGCTCATAGCACTCGAGTCTATGCACTTTCTCCGACCCTCTACCTCCCCCTCATCCTCATATTCTCTCTTCTGACACGATCTATGTATCTATTTACATCTCTCTCTCTCTCTCTCTCTCTCTCTCTCTCTCTCTCTCTCTCTCTCTCTCTCTCTCTCTCTCTCTGCCCCTCTCGCCAAGTCTTTTCTTTGCTGCTCGTTGTATATATATATATATATATATATATATATATATATATATATATATATATATATCAGTTGATATAGGCAGTGATATGCGACCACAGAATGAATAGCATCATAATATGTTTTCTGCATCCTCTTCCCCGCCCCCTTCCCACCACACTGTTGTTCCCCGCGCATCAGCCTCGTCCTAAGCTTATTGAAGAAGATTTTATAGCTAGCCTTTTAAATGGTTATTTTGCAATTTATTTATAATGCTCGCGTTTAGGAACTGATTAAGCGAGCGAGCCAATGGGACGGTTTTGATGTTTCTCTACAGCCTCTATGATTTAAGGCAATTACATTGTATATATGTACCCGAGAAACCGTCGACTCTTTTATGCGAGGATCGTCTACATTGAAGGCTATTCCGTGCTTGAATTATTACTAATTGTTATAATGTCGCGTGATGTGCGAAATGATAAAAAGAGACAGAAAATACTTCTTAAGCCTCAAAATTTATGGAAGTTATGAATTTGTAGATCTAAGAACATTGCTAAGTAGTTAATATAAAAATTATGCATTAATAATAAATAAATTTACATAACTTATTTATGTATTCTTGTTTACATAACTTATAAATAAGATTACAAAACTTTGAAATCTAGAAATGAATTTACTTTAGGGATTAAAACAATTAATAAAATTACGTCACTATCCGCTAATATATATATATATATATATATATATATATATATATATATATATATATATTAGAAATAATAAATTTACAAAATGTAGAAAATGATTTAGAAGGAAGCAATTAGAATCATATAGTGAGAAACGATGCGAGCTGTATGTTCGAAATAATAGAAAAATAAGCATTTTATAATAAGATGATGACAAAAAATATTAATCGTAAATTTTAAATCATATTTCTTTTGTATCTTGAATTATGAATAAGTACGTAGAAAAGCTAATAAGATGAAAAAACAATCATGCAAGAATATGACATAATATATATGTAATTTAGATTTGTATTTTATTCATAATATAAAAAAAACAGTATGAGTCACAAAGTTCACAATTTTCAAATCCAAAACAACTTAGTAAACTTCATACCATTATCACCCTATAAACCCACGAAACCAGATATCTATGTAACTCATATGCATAAACTCTAAATCTACAAATCTCCAACAAACCTGGAACTTGTAAAATCCGAATCCCCGAATCCACAAGCTCAATAATAGGATTTAAATACGTACATATGCATACAAGTTTCAACTAATAAATTTTTCAAATTCATGAGGTTTTATGATTTTTGGCTAATCCTGACGTCCCATAGCAAGGAAAAAAGGGTTTTAGCTTCAGTGTCTGAAAATGTACAATAGAAGTATAGTCAATTCCAAGATACATGCATTGATTAATCACTACCCCCTCCCTACTACCGATCATTAATCTCTCCCTTAAAGCCGACAAATACTTCAACAAACCTCTCGATCTCTTACAATCTCACCCTTTCCTCGTAATCGTCCCATTCCGCCCTCCTGCAACATGTGCTTATTCGCTCTCTTTACCCTTTACGCCATTATGTCACAATGATAATGAATAATTGGTCGGATCCGTCCTGCTCGCCCTACTCCCTTGCCCCTTTCTCCTTCTCTTGCTGTTCACGAAGATTCATCTTCAATGTCTCTGAATCATCAGGATTCTGATGGTCCCCTCGTCCCCAACCCCTGCCACCCGTTTTGTAAATCGCTCGGGTTCGCTCGAGCGACATTAAATTCGCAACGGCCAGTAATTCTCCGCTGCTCGGGCGCCGTCAAAGGCAAACAATAGATCCACCGGAGCCCGCCGCGGCTACGACTTCGCGTACGCATCGATCGTGCAGGCGGCTCACCGATTTCTTATACCGAGGGCGCGCGCGCGCGCCCGTATATTTGTATGTAAAGGCCTCGACGGATTACGCACGCTATTCTATACATGCGTGGCTACTATACTCGCGAGGAAAATATTTTATATTACATCCGACGGTTTATTCACGCCTACATAGATTAGTTGGTGCACTAACTCGCAAAAATCGGATGAAAACAATAATGCGACGAGACAATAGCTGCAGCGCCTAAAAATTTATACCCCTCCGATATGGTGTGTGTATGTGTCAGTAGGTGGATGGGTGGGTGTGTGTTTACGCGTGTGCGTGTCCTTTCAAGCTTTCATGGGCGCAGCCGATTATATATCTGGATATCCCCGCACCCAGTGATATGGCAATTTTGCGCGCGAGGTTATATCATGAAAAATAACGCATTGAGGGGGTACGGACCGCGCGTACGCATCGTTAGCTGCGCGATTACAATAGTATACTATAGCACCCACCGTTCTGGTTGCGTCCGCGATAATAATATAACCGATTTATTAAACAGTTAAATAAGGCCTATGTAATAAATATTCTATGCATAAATTTATACATATATTTCAATAGTTAGAATTGTGCATACGTCTTGTAGTGTGTCAATTCGAAAATTTTTAATAAATCAAGAAATTTTTGCGGCCGAGTGTAGAAATGCATGCTACTTATCAGGCTTCTCGTTATCAATATAAAACATATCGGATACACTTGCACACTTATGCACTCATCCACGCCAGGTCCGAATAGCAGTATTTAACGTGAAATTTTCCTGGAGTATATCGCTTTCCTCATCTCGACAGTTCTTATCTTATAGTTGGGCCCAATTTGGATTTTTCGATAAGTTCATCTAAATAGTTACTATTAGATGCGCAAGTAAGTTCTTGCTATTTTTCAATAGCTGGCTCGACGAAATATGTATTAGTAATAACTCTGTTTTGTCATTATAATAAAATGTATATTATCTCTTATGACTACATAGCTCGATTTCGAGATATTTAAAAGGTCAGGAGCCAAGCCGAGACATGCAGTGAACCAAACCTCTTTGACACATTACTCATTTTGTTCGCGCGTTCTTTACTAAAGGTTACGTGTAAATATCTAATTTTGTGCCAGATACTTGTCATTTGCTGGAAGCGTGGATTTTCTTCTTTCGTTCGAAGAAAACGCCGGCTGAACCGCGTTGAGAGCTTCAAAAAATGTACATATAGAGTTATCGCGTTGCTGCTCTAAGCGAAACAACGTACTACGATTGGCGCCGCTGCTTCAAAAACTGTACTTTCGATTCTGTAGAGCATCCGCGTCAAGAAAGGTCTAACACTCTCGAAGAATTGAAGGCATTGCTCGTTCATGATTTATTACGGGCTGTTGAAACAGAACGAAACTATTACGGGAAAACGATATAGGGCTCAATCGGTGCAATTGAGTCAAGCGAATCAGCAGTTCCGCTCATACGGTGACATGAAGGACTGACTTGATTTGTCTGGAGGGTCTCCAAACACTTTACTATCGTCATGGTATTCGAACATTACCAGAATGATAAGATGAAATTGTAACTATCGAGGAATAATACTTCGAATGATTTGTTTAGAAACATCTTTTCATAATAGACTTGCTTTTACATAATAAGAAACAAACATAAACTTAGCTCTGCACCTAATATACGTTTAAGATCATATTTATAAAGATTAAATTTAAGGTGCAATGGACTACTGACTGGAATGACGATTTAATGCTTTTTCAAACCCGACATATACGTCTGGGCGTAGGAACCAAGCTCAACTCCAATATGCACATCAATGACTAAAATGAACAATTTCGTAATTTATTACTTGTTAACTTCTGCTTCTAGCTCTCTTGTTAGCTTATCCACCGTATATATCATCCAAGTCCTCTTTAATTTCTCTGCGCATCGATTGGCCTTCGAAAAAGGAGAATCGAATCACTACCCACTCGAGCAGATGATCAGAACAACAGTATGAGTCCATTCGCATGAATTTTCTATTGCGTTGATGGCGCAATCGCGCTGTGAGACTAAGTATTTATCAGACCACCTTCGTCAATCTTCTTTGTCTATGAAGAATATGGATAAGCATTTTATACACCTCTGGCGAGTTAACCCACGGCCTGGATTTTTTAACACTCTTTTAAGACTTTGTTTATAGAGCTAGTCAATATTTGACATAAAAGTGACTTGATGTCTACTTTAAAAGTTATTCATTGGTTTTACAGATTTTAAATAAACCTGAGATTTTTTCCCTAAATTTTTTATACATAAGTAATTTAAGTCAATTTCTCTTAGTCTAGAAATGAGAGGTCTGTCACTTCTATCTCAGCAAACGATTGATTCAAGTAATGCAGACTTCAAATAATGCATAGCATATGTCACTCGAAATACGATAAATAATTTAATAAATAAAAATAAAAATAATAATAATAATATAACATGATTGGCTTAATACTTTTTGAGACTTTTATTCACGAAGAATCAACCGTCTCTTTATCTAATAGTACAGTATCTTGAACAAGAAAAGAAGGGCGTGAGACAAGTCATTGCTGGGAATGTGTAATCATTAATTAATTATCCATAGAGCGCGACCATCGTGTCATGCGATTGAACTTACGGCGTTTTAATAAAGGGTGAAGAAACGATCGATCGATCGATTGATAATAATCATCACTTTCACGCTGACCAATAAAGGCGGCTCAGCTATTGTTACTTTCTTCCCAATTCTATATATCGCAAATAATTCATATTGGTATCCGGCATGTCTTGTTGCACAGATTTTTTCCCCTCAACTATATGCAGTATATAATAAAGTCTTGCGGGACTTATTTATTCAAATCATTGTGATGTGATTATCATATATATCATTGAACTTTATTTTATACAGAGCAAATAAAAAAATTATGATAAATCGAGTATATTATATATATATATATATATATATATATATTTCTGAAACGAAGAGGCTTATTGAGAAATCATATTGAGTATATTTTTAAGTATGGGAAAGTGGAGAAACGGATGCACTTTCATTGAATAGTCCTCGATAATAAAAGAGTGAGTGAAAGAAAAAAAGAACAAGAGAGAGAGAGAGAGAGAAAGAGAGAGAGAAGTTAAGAGAAGGGGAGGAAGACTGAATAACCATTTATTTATACACCTTCTAGATAATTAATATAATTATTCAATCTTGTAACAAATTATATGTATTAAATCATCATCAGGAATTTCAAGACTAAGTGTAATCGTTAATTATTTGATCGACTTACTTATATTTTAATCAATAATCTATTGAATTGATATCGATCTTGCTCTCTCTCTCTCTCTCTCTCTCTCTCTCTCTCTCTCTCTCTCTCTCTCTCTCTCTCTCTCTCTCTCTCTCTCTCTCGCTCTGTCTCTTACGCTTTGTCCATGAAAGCCTATCTGGTCACATCATTCACTTGTGGTTTTCAGTAAATGTTTAGAAGTTTTTGTAGGGTTAAAAATGTAATCACTATAACTGTCTCGAATCATCAGGCGCATACTTCAAATTTATCTGCTAAACGATATACGAATTCGCATACAAGTTCAGGAAATCTGAATATATTGCACCAGCAAGTTATTGTAAATATTTTGTATGTACGCATATCTTTTACATACTACCTCGGCGCTATAGAACTGACTATGTTACGACTGGACTCAATAAAGCGGCATTATGCCCTGATTATATCCTACATATACTGGCTCCCATCGCTGTGCCGATCGTCGCAAACTTGCTCCTCAGCGCGTTTCTTATCTAAATTTAGATAAATATCATTATTAGCCGAAAAAAGCGCATCGAATTAAATTATGCCACTGCCGTGGAAATATGTTCGCGTAAATCGTAAACATAATAGTATATGTCGCGAAAATTTGTAATCACGCGACTTATCTTTTTCACTCTACCGTAAATTCCCGATGATTCTTTTTGCGATATATATATATATATATATATATATATATATATATATATATATATATATATATATATACATAGACGCGCCGAAAGTGAGGCTCGAGAATTCAATATTTGACACCTGCATAGTTGCTTTATCAGCGTGCGCAAACTGCAGCCGTATGGAAAACACGTGACTCGTTCGCGTGCACTCCAAGGTGCAGTGTTAAAGAGCTCGTATTATTAATTGTGTTCGTCGCCTGTCCCGTACACTTGCCAATCGGGAACTCTTGTTTTTATCACTTGCTCGCTCTCTCTCTCTCTCTCTCTCTCTCTCTCTCTCTCACACACACACACCCGCGCGCGCGCACACACACAGAGAGCGAGAGAGAGAGAGAGAGAGAGAGAGAGAGCCACACACGCAAATAAAGCATTCAAAATGTAAGTCTGGATTCGAAATTACGTGCATACATGTATTTATAGTTATATATATATATATATATATATATATATATATATATATATATATATATATATAGATCGGTACTTGCATACATCATGAAGGCTAACGATGGAGCTTTTCGTGCGCCTGGCCTACACTAAAGAGATAAATGCATTTAATAGCAATGAAGCACCATATGACGATAATGCGCTGCTTGCGAATTTTCCTTTAAGTTTTTTTTGTAATATATTGGATTTTTGTCATATTTTCTACATATTTGTGCGTAAGCATTATATTTATTTATTTATTTATTTATTTATATTTATTTATTCATTTATTTATTCGTTTATTTATAGCTCCCTGCATGCAAAGGGATAAGTAAATATGACTACGTTCAATAAATTCAAATAATACTTGTTGTTACTTTCGCACTGCAACAAAATAGTTTTAAAATATAAGATTATTTTTCCAGAGAATTTAAAGATTCATAAGTAATAAAAGAGATAATATCTGTATATTAAAGTTTGCAGAAGAAATGCAGTTCATTTGTTTGGACTGATAAATGATTCAAGGAAGTTTCATTTGAGGCAGGCTTCATTGAGTACAATTATATTAATTAAGACTAACGTTTATTAAACTCAATTAATTGAAATAATGATTTGTAATTCTCGGATATTTTTTAACGTATAATATATTTTTATTATTTTCGGAAAGTTCAACTTCTAAATTTAATCTGAGTTCTTTTTATGATCGCACAGTGATTAATATGCAACTGCGATTCATTGAATTGGATGAAAAATATGAAAGAGAATCATTCCGTGAGGATGATGACAATTTTTTAAGGACCGTTTCAGTCTCTCATCAATAAAAAGTTGTACAAGGAAATTTAATTTTTTTGTTGTTAATTCAATTTTGTACATCATGTGTGTGTGTGTGTGTGTGTGTGTGTGTGTGTGTGCTATAATCTTAAAAAATATACAGATCGTATTAAAACTCGTTTGAATAAGAAATGGCAATTCCGAGGAATTTCATAAGCATTATTGTACTGTATGAAAGATATATTAATGAATATTTTTATCGATCTTACAGTCTTTGTCCTATAATATATTATACTAATATAATGATAATCGGACTGTCCTTGTTTACAATTGCCCCCGAATAATCTGAAATAGAAATTACTACTAAAAATAAAATTAAATTAGTTTAAAAATTAAAAATAATAAAAATAAGCTATATTCTGTGTTAGCAAAGAACAACCTGACAGACCCCTACCAACTTAAATATAAATTTACCTTCGATTCCCGACGACTCAAATCGCTAGGGTTCATATTCAAGGACTAAACTGAACATTCTAGTTGTGAAATCACGCATTGTATCCCTAGATCTTTAAAAACCGCGCATATATTGTGGGACATTAATAGTGCGTTCAATGTATATTTATTATAGTTATATAATGACATATACATATATTGCCTTAATTCATTAATTTATATTAGACTAACTAACCTTATAATAAGTTGCTATTTCGAGATTTATACTATTTAAAACTTGTATAAAATATAATAAAATACATTGTTCAGCTAGCCATTTGCTTTCTAATTATCATAATTCTTTTGTATACAGTCTTTTGTTTCCGTTATAGTTTTCTGACATTATAATATCATAATAAATTATACGAAGAATGCAGGAAACAGACAAGCGCCTACGAAATGTATTAAGAATTTAAAATCAGATAATCAAATTGCGGGCCTTGGGATTTGAAGAAATAAATTAAAAAAATAGTAATTGATCAATATTGTGCAAATAATCAATATGAAGAAAATATGTTGAATGGTGAAAATAAAATGGATGTAATTAATGATATACGAGAAATGAAAAAGTAAAAAGCAAGTAACAAAATGGAATTATAGAATATTAATATCGTTAATATTATTTTTGTTTAAATTTAGACATATTGTTACAAAATTTTGATAAATAATTTTATTAATAAAAAATTTAATTTTTTTATAGTTTTTAATGTAATATGTTAATGTAACATTTAATGTAATATGTAATATGTTCTATTTATTATTTGCTATTTTTTGCGTATTCTATTTTTTAAGAATATAAAAAGTCTGTTTAATACCGATACCCTAGGTGGGTCAAAAAGGATTTTTTATTACAAAAATCTAGTTTTGTTAGTCAAAGTAGATCTTTATTATTAAGAGAAAAAATAGAAAAAAAATCATATTTTTATTTAGAGTCCACGCTTTAGGGAAATCCACTATAAAATGGAAAAAGAGAGGTTCCTGTATATAAATCAATATCTTATATTTCAGATTCTCATGATAATCAGATCTATATTTCAGATAAAAAACTACCTACGACTAATTAATGTTTATTGTTACTTTCTTATAACGATTTTATCTTAATATGCTTAACATATTTGTTTACGTCGTTATATTTTCTTATTTGTAACAAATTCGTATGCTAATAGTTATGGAGAATTGTTGAAACATTTTGCTAAAACAAATTACGCTCCCTTACGGTCTCATTTACGGGATGATACATATATGATACAGTAACTGCTGACATAAATTTCTCCTCAACGTATAAATCAATAGTACATAACTTTCATCATCCGAACCTCATATTTGAGCTCTTTTCGTAGACGCAAGTGTAAATACTATTATTTAACTTTCGTTCATCGACACGGAAATCATCGTAAAAATTCGCTGCCGCTGTGAAAGCCTTCTGCGCGGGAATGAACGCGGATTCCAGCAAGATCTATATCTGGCATAAACGTCGACAAGCACGAAGGCCATTCGTTTTTCAGTATACGAGCTGGTTATAAAGTCGTCGAAGCCCATCCTTTTAAGTATATATATATATATATATATATATATATATATATATATATATATATATATATATATATATAGCAATCTCGAGAATAACTGCCCAACGGTATATTTGTCCTCGCTTCCGTCACCGTTCCTTCTGCAGATTATTCGCGAATCTCATCAGGACGAAGTGTTCGCGCAAACGCGATGAGTGCCCAGCGCTTGTTATAAATGAAACTCTATATTACACATACACGCGCGCGCGCGTGCGTCGTAATCCGATTTTTGTAATGGATTCACTATGCGAGTGACCGCTCGGCGACCTATATTTATCGGTCACTCTACTATCCTTGTTCACAGAACACGTCTTCTTATACTGGTCGAATGTATGTATATGCGGCTATTCCACACATCCTGCATCGTTGCCGGTGAACTTAAGCATATATATATATATATGCATCGGGCACGCGCAGACCTATTATATATTCATATATAGATAGAGAAAAAGATCTGGACCGCCGAGCCGAGTGCAGTACACGTGGCTCTGTTTTTACTAATAGTGGTGAATCTGCTTTCTCACTCTCCGTTTTTTAGTTATATATATATATATATATATATATATATATATATATATATATATATAACCTACGAGTACACGGGAGCGCGGTCGCGACACGCACGTTATCGTTCATCTGATGGGAGACGCACTACCGCCTCATCGTATATACAGTGGAAAAAATAAATTACTTTGTTTTGTCAAAATTCGTGCTACGGCTCAATTCTTAACCGATACCGATTTTGACGTTTCTTATTCTTTAAAAATACTCGTAATGAGTTTTACATTTTACAGGTAAAAACATGTAACATGTTATAAACAGTAGAAGACAAATTTTCAATGGACTTAGTGCGTATATTGCGTATTCTGACGTTTTGATTATAAGATTATTTTTAAAAAATCGTGCAATTTAAATGTTCACAGTGAAAATAGTAAAGTGAAAAAAATAAAATATAAAAAAAGATGTATATTAGTCTCATCTAAAACTTTTCTTTGGAATAGATTTATAAATTTTTCGCATTTTGCGAGATACATATAAAAACCATGATTTTTATTAATTTCCAAATGGTAAAAATAATCATTAAGTATGTTCAAAACGAATTCAAGTTTATGTATTAATATTTCAAAGTTCAAATAAATTTCAAAAAGTATTCTGAAATGCAAAAATTAATCAAGTATGAATTCAAATATTTTGAATTGGTGACTTGATTTTGTTCAAATACTAATCAGTTAATCAATATTTATTAAGACATTTGAATTCATGATAAATACGTAAACATAAATTTTAATTGAAAATTGCAGCAGAAGAAGGAGTTCAGTACATTTAATCGATCGCAAAAGCATATAATTACCTCGATTGGTCGATAAAACTGATGATAACATAATAAGTTACAATGATAAGTGAATGAAAGCATAGGATCTTTATGTAATAATGTAACACATTTTTCAATCAGTTTTGAAGCTGACATGTAGATGGTAAAAGTATTAAAAAAATCATACGATTTTCAGAAATCCGAAACTTTTCAACGACATTTGTTAAAAATTCATATCAATCGATCGTTTCATTTTAGTAGTATCACTGAAAAAACTGTCCTTTGTTTAATAAAAATGGAAAAATCGGAATTTAATGTGTTAATAAAGTATTGTTTGTTGATAAGAAAAGGAACTATTCAAACGAAGCAATAGTTTAACAAGTGCTCCGTCGATAACAATATTCAAGCAGTGCTATGCGAACTTTCAATGCGATGGAACAATACACAAATGATACTTAATACTCGGATATTCTACTTAAATTCGGTATTGCAGGAAATATAAAAAGTTCACACAATAATTTTGACAGATTACAAATTGAAGTTACGAGAGATAGTGCAGATGTGAAAAGTACCAAAAACGAAAGTTGAAGCCGATTTTAAAAACAAGTAGTGAAGCGTTGGACTGAATGTATTACTTTCTGAAAAGTATACCTTTATGAATAAAGTTGTAATTTGCCTTAAAATTATCGATTTATTAGTTAGGATAAAGGAGTATTGGGCATTATATTGCAAAGACGAAACGTATGTTTAATACGTGTCAGTTTCGTTTTCATCAAAACGAAGTCTCATGACGAAGTTTCATCAAGAGTAATCCATTTGGATTGTCATGTACAGCTTGTAGACGAATATAAAGCTATTCTTTAGAAATAGATTTCACTCTTTTTTATATTCATAATAAATACGTTATATAATAATAAAATAAATTGAAATAATAAAACATATATTTCAAGAATTCTTGATAAATTTCTTTGCAGCGACATAATCTATTTATCTGGAGAATGCTTAATGAATTCAATATGATTAGTTTCATACGTTCATTATGTTCAGAAAAAATCATGCAGTTAAAATGAATTTATTTTTAATTCGTTGTACGTCTAGGATTTTATCTATACTAATAAAATAAAGAGACGGTGTTTTTTGTATGATTACAATCAGAAAGAATACTTAACCTATTACAACGAAATTTTGATAGAATACACTTTTGGCATCAATACGCCATAGTTTTAATTTTATCTCTTTACGTCTAGGTACATCTGTAGTATATGTCTACATATACCTTTACTACCTGTTTTATCTCGACTAACAATATTAATAATATATTGCAGCAAGGCAAGATTACTTGCCAGATGCTTGTAAAATTATTTTGTCTTATACGTAGTAATAGAAGACGGTTTCAAAAAAATTGTACTAAAACACCATTGTTACGTCCTCTGATTTTTGTATATCCTATATTGGATACAGCAAGAAAATTCCGTTTATTTGTATTAGTGTAATAAAAGCTACATAATCGATTGAAAGGATTTTGACACAATATCTTTTGGTATTGTAGAGTAAAACGAGATTAGTTTTATTTCAAAATAAATATCATCTATAAGGAAAAAAATTATTAATGCTTTACAGAGCCTCATAAGTAATGTAGTAACATGGGAGAAACGTGCATACGTCAATATTGGTTGCTTAGTATGCACATGTATAATTAGTATCAGAAAACTTGCAGTTGAGCCAGTTGATTTTGAGCAAATTTAATTTTGGAAGATACTTGATAAATATATTTCACTAATTTTCCTTCTTTTTTGGGTTTCAGTATTATCTTTTTTATCGGCAGTTCACTTATTTTTATAAAGTTATTTTTTTAATTGCTTAAACATACTTATCGTAGTTTATCTTACGCAAAATGAAATCCTTTTCTTAAATATAGCAATGAAGCTCCTCTTTTATATATTGCAATTAGTAAATCACTTAATCAAATATTTAAATATGTAGAACCTAAATGTATGTCAAACACATTGTTTTCTACTAGCATATGCTAGTCACATTATTAATTAATTTTGCTTTGCATAAGCAATCATAACATCTGGGAGAGCTTGATTTTTACTCAAAATACATTACTTCATCCTTTTAGTGTCATTTCTATCACTGGACATATCTTTGATTGATATCCGCTAATTAAAATTTGGAATACAGCAACTGCATTATGGCAAACCAAATTGATCCATAAGACAACAAAAGTGAATCAAGAGACAAACTCGAAGCTATAATATATATTTGTCCCTCGTAATAAGGTGGATGATTGTCCTCCAAATTGTAAGACATCATCAATAAAGTTGTCGCATTTCAGGTGAATGTAAAAAAACCATCTTAAAAAAAATCAGTATTACATTTTAAAGTATACTTTTAACTTTTCCAAATACCATAATCAGTTTTGAAAAAAAAGTTAACTCGCCATATGACTGGAGTTCGTCCATATGACTGGACTAGTTATGAAATTTGGGCACATTTGGTCGAACTGTGTCATTTTTTACTTTTAATTGAGTCTGCATATATAATCTCATATATAGGCTCCACGTCAGGTATAAAATAAAGTCGGCACGTGATAGAAGACACTAATTAGACCACTTTTCCAATTTCACATATAAAAGTACTTTTTCTATAAGTTTTGGATTGAACTATAAAGAAGATATTTTATTTTAATATAATTAACTTTTATTTGCACTATTTTTTGCTACGAAATTAAAATATACGTAAATTGAAACATTCTTTAATTTTAAATTGATTAGAATTATTTGAGTGAAAATTTATTCGAAAATTATATTGTAAATCTTTTTTATCTGTTTTTCTTTTAGTATTTCGGTTATTTGCCTTTATTTTTACGGGTAGATCACAAGATAGCAAATTAAGATATATAATTGGTTGTATTTTCTACAGAAATTTTGGTTTTTGGTGATGATTTTGAAAACAAAACATGTCAAAATTCGTTAAAAACGAAATCATTTAATTTTCCATTGAGTATTCCATTGAGTATTCTTCTTAAGAAAAGCCGAGATAGGTGTATGTTTTGTGTATATATATATATATATATATATATATATATATATATATATATATATATATATATATATATAGGAGAATATAAGCAACTCAGCAAGAAATGTGCGACGAAAAATGCTGATGGGCGTGGAAGGCAACAATCCAGGGCCGCCTCTCAGACCTTGGTGCGGAGTTGTGACATAAGTAAGCTCCTTCATCCGCGATGCGAGCCCAGAATATCGGCGCAAGATTAAAGGCGGCGATTCATTTCTCAGAGGTAGATAGCGTCACGGGCGAGCGTGCACGCGAATTAAGCAAAGAATATCGATATAAGACGAGAATATTATTGACTTTGTTGACATTTTTGCCGTTGCGATAAAATTTTCGCCGTCTGCCGTCTGCCGACGTATATGAAAAGTACGTATTTGTAGAAAATTATATTATCTCGTTTTGTCAAAGACTCAACAGCTGTTACTTGGATGAGAGTTTTTATCCATGATTATATTATTTATGTGTGAGTGTGTGTGTGTATGTGTAAACGATAAAGCGAGATCGAAGACAGACATTTAACATAACTGAGACACATATCTTAGGTATCGCATAGTAGTACTGCTATTGAATTGAATAATGAAGATCGATAAGCTTAAAATCAAAATGGAAACCCCATTCAAATCGCAGACGTTATGTATATATATATATAGTCTTTTCGAGAGCCTTTTCCTCTGATATTCTCGCACGTCATTTTATAATAGTAAAAACCGTTTGTTTCTGTGAAATATAAGTTTTAAGACACTTTTACAAAATCTATTGTTAAAACTTGAGTATTAATATAAAAAATACCGTATTCGTTTAATTTTATATTGAAGCTGTCTGAATACAAAGAGCAAACAATAGGTTTCGATTCATAACGTAATATCATCTAAAAGTGCCTAATATAATCCTAAATTATTTTGAAAAGTTTTAATAAGTTCTCATTTTGAACACAAGGACAATTGTAAAAGCCGATATTTCGCCCATTCTCTCGGTTTGTCCCTCGATAAACGCATACCTTTATTACAGCGAAGCCACTTTCTTCCACCGACTTCTGCATCTCTCCCTCCCTCTCTCCGCCCATTACAAATTGAAGCTGTACTATTCAGTTTTAATTTCAGAGACCTTAAACGCTCGGGATATAATTGGCTCTTAAATTTCGTTGTAAAATTATATGCCCATGCAAAAATTACAAATACCATACTCCGCGCCGAGATCTTCGCGGACTTCGCGAACGAGCTGCAGGGAGAGCCCCGGCGAGCGCGAAACAGCCTGCTGAGAAGTATGTGAATGTTTTAGAAGGACTCATCATGAAAGTTATGTTCTTGTTCAATCTTGTGATAAAAATTAGGGAGTTAATTATCTTCGAAGAAAATGCTACATTGTCTATGCGCGCGGAATTAAAATAACTGCTGTACATATATAGAGGTAGGCTTTGTAATAATCAAGAACAATCTTTGCTCCTCTCTAAGCAATTTATTATAAGCCGTAGATAAAATTGAAACACACGAGTTTTCGTCGTATCAACGTTAGTCTAGTTATTGTTCAAGATACAAAAAACAGTGGCGGATGGTACAAATGTTTGAAAAATACGAAGGGTATACTCATTGATTAAAAACGAGCATATGTGTGTGTGTGTGTGTGTGTGTGTGTGTGTGTGTGTGTGTGTGTGTGTGTGTGTGTGTGTGTGTGTGTGTCTACGCGCGTGCGTGCGCGTGTGTGTGTATTAATTAAAACGAAGCAAAGAAAAAATCAACTATCCGAGGATTGCTCGAAAGATCACGAGACTCGTCGTGCGTTATACTCGCATCTCTTATATTATCCGTATCTCTTCTTTGATTAATCTACACGTATCGATTCGGCGCGGGTGAATCCCTTCTTTTACTTTTCCACCTTCGAAGTTAATCGATTCGTGTGCTAAGATTATTGATGAAAAGAAAAGCAAATGCCAGTGCGTGCACAATCTTCCGTTTGCGGAATTTCTCATTCCCAGCGGCGCGGGCGCGGATAAGATCGCTTTATCGGCAGCGAGTATTGAGAGAGAGAGAGAGAGAGAGAGAGAGAGGGAGAGGATGGAGTGTAAGAAATTCTTGCGTATAGATTAATCATAATTACTTTTCCCGGTCAACTTTATATTTTGCTTTATTCATAGCAAATGAAGGAAGGGATGCCCTTTCATAAACTATAAACATATATACGTATATAATACATACATACGTACATATATATATATATATATATATATATATATATATATATATATATATATAGATATGTATGTGTGTGTGTGTGTAAGCTCTGTAAAAGTGTAAAAAATGTAATTAAATGAAAATCGAGAATCTGCAATCTATTTGTAGGGCCAATTATTACCACTCGGTCTCGTACGTTCGATGAAGAAATCAATTGATTTCATTGTTAATTTCCGCTGGCGGCCCCGGCCGCGTCGCACAGCAAAATCTCAAATCACAATCCTCGACGTGTCTTAATAATATATACGTGTATCTGTATAGTGAAATTGCCACGGCACAGATAAGCGCGCGGTTTTAATTTCAATAAATTAAAAGCAACCCTGAATAGACACTGCTCCTCCTCCGAGTAAGCAGACGCGCACCGCCGGCGTTATCCATCGAGCTGTGCACGGATTATAATGTACTTTCCATATACGTGCGAGCTACAAGGTACGTTCGCGTAGTACTCGGCAGAAAAATGAAGTATACGACGATCTGTGTAAAAGCGCGCCGAGGATTAAAAAACGCGCGCCCGACGGTTGAATTGGCGACGAGCCGGCTGCGTATTGTCATGCGCCTGATGATTTTTTTTGCGGGGATACGGTTTGTCGATCGTTGCCGCGACTCGCTCGCGTGTCTGGGTGGCTCGCAAGCTCTTTTTAAACTCACTGGCCAACAAAACCTCGTTACGAGCAGCCTCGCCGGCACGCAAGCTCGAGCCGGCAGCGCGGTTGGCAAGCCCTTCGCAGATCTACCTCCTCCGTTTGCGAGACTCGCCTGCCAGACGCGCATCGCTTAGCATATGCGCGAAACGATTGATGGGTCATTCATATCCGACTCTATTCTCCAGCAAAATAGGCCAATAAGTGAATAATTTTTGTTGAAAACTAATCATGGGTTGTCTTATCTGGCATGATTTTCTGGAAAAGTCAGCGAATCTGACGTTTTTCTAGGAAATTAAGTCGAGGAAGTAAAAGATAACACATTAATCTATAGATAACAACCTGTTGTCATCCGCGAAAACCGCGTTTATTCTAGGCTGTTATAAGAAGAGCGTGCAAGGCGCATGTCGGGTGCGCCAGCAAGTCGCGAAATAGTCGTACATGCCTACGTACATACGCATATATACACACATATATACATGTGCCTGTGTCTGTGTCTGTATAGCGGTGTGTGTGTGTGTGTGTGTGTGTGTGTGTGTGTGTGTGTGTGTGTGTGTAGTGAGCCACGCAAAAGCCAGTTTGTTGAACATAACCGCCCCATCGGCATTCCCGGGACTTTGTAGTCTTTTTTGTTCCTTGGAACGCGGCCGCGCGAACCCTACCGTTCGTCAACTTTTCTATAGCGTTGCTATAATGGACCACACTCGATTTGGTTTTTTTTTTCAGTGTACCATGAAAATACCTTGACACACTATTTCGTATCCTCGAAAGTGAAAAGAACGCGTGACATTACAAATTATGGGGGTTCGTCAAATTGTTAGGGAGGGGGAGGCGAAGAGAGGCTGTGTATACTGAAATTAAAGAGGCTATCTCTATATAAACTTGTGAACATAAAAATTGCGCGACCGACGAGTTTCTGCTCAAAAATATCATCTATCATTGCCATTCTTGAGTGTCAAGATTAGTTTACTCGCAACAAAAAAGAATTCGCCTTCTTTGCCTTAGATTTCTACTCTTAAAAGTATTAATCGACCAGGTTCTATTACTAAGGCATGCGTTCGGACAAGCTACTATAATACCTTAACCTGTATATTTATGAATTTCGTGCTGCTATCATTCTTCAAGGCATGTAATGATATCGGCCTAATTGTAGCCCATATGTTCATTTGTTATCATTCATTCATATATTCATTTGTTATGATATTACTTTATCTTCTAACTAGAGTGGTCAATTCTTTATAAAATACATTTCTGTCTTGTTAACTTGACCTACCGGATAGATATACATAACTCTTTGCTTCCGCAGTTATAATCTCGAACATTCTCGCAAACTTGAACTAGTCTAAGAGAACTTGGTGTTCCCGACAGCACCGGTAGATATTTGCTGTGGAACTAACTTTATACATATATAGTCTGGCGAAAGCACCAATTATGATAATCCTATTCTCGAAATTTGAATCAATTAAAACTACTGGAATCTAATGTAAATATAATCACTGATAAAATTTACATTATATATACATACTCATTTACAATATATATAAAATATTTATAAATAGACCGTTTTTAGTATATATCGTTAATATTATTAATTATTTTTGTTCTTCTTTAATTCATCCTTTATATAGGTTCTTTTTTTATATTTATTATTTCTTATGGATTTTTTATTGTTATTTTCACTGGAGCTTTTTAATTGATTATTGTATTTTTCATCTCTCTCTCACTCTCTCTCTCTCTCTCTCTCTCTCTCTCTCTCTCTCTCTCTCTCTCTCTGCCTTTCGCCTTTTCCTTCTCTCTTTCTTCCACGTTGCCAGTCCTTCTCCTACAATCTTCGACCGGTGCTCGCGCGCGATTTATCATCCCCGATGCACATGCGCGCGTGTGCTTTGCGAGCATTGTGCTCCACATGCCGGCGTGCGGGAACACGCAACTATGCCATGGCACCTGCCGACACTAAACCGCTACTGCTATTTACTTTTCTCCCCTGTCCCTTATCGTAGTTATAGACGCTCACTGCATTATGCACTTGTTTATATATTTATCTCGAGAACGGATACGATACCGTTACGCTTCAAGAAGTTTAAAAAAAAACATCGAATTTGTTCAAAAACACCGATAAAGGCTGAAGCGGTGCTCAATTTACTGACTCTTTTCCTTTAGGTTGGAAATCTTCGTCTAAATTCCTCAATATCTTCCTAACTCTTTTTCTCATTAGGTCTCGTTTCAATCTATTTTCATACGGAAGTTCATCTCAATGAAGATATTGTCGAAATGTATATGTCACATTATTACACCATTATAACCCACCAATTACAACACCATTTTTATTATTACATGAGGTTGTTTTAGAAAAATCAGTAATTAATGAGATATATGACTTAAAAATTTCTGATGTAAAGGACAAACATCAAAAAGGATGTTTTCTGTATATAGAACAGAAATCAATTGATATACTTTTACTTATCTTCTTTCAGGCTTATCATTGTAAACCTGTAATGGACAATATACTGATATTCTTTAGATGGCACATCTTGCATGCCATGCATAGTCCCGTTAAAGCTTATATGCGCACAAAAAAACAAGTCGCTCAGTTATGTTTTATTACGTACACAATCCCCGGCCGTACCAGCATTCGCTTTACCAACCGGAATATATGCCCACAGTACTGCGGCGTAAATGATTAGTATATAATATTTAAGTCCTTGTAATAAAGAGAATTCGCCCCCATCATAATCATTATTACCGTTTGTCCTTTATTTGAACTATGTGTATATGATATGTATATATATATATATATATATATATATATATATATATATATATATATATACATTACCTCCAAAAACTAGAAAATAGACAATTATAGGAGATTGTATATAATTATATATACATATATTATGTATATTTAATGATATAATAATAAATAAACGTGCTACTGCGGGGCAGTCCGAAGTCACTTCCTCCGTAGATGTATGTCTATATATATATATTTTTCACGCTTGTTGTACAATAAAAGAAAGAATATGTTCCTTCGGTCGAATGTTTTGTATTAACTAATCAATTGGCTAAGTATGAATTGCTTTCCAAAAAGTAATTGATATTTTTCAATAATATCTCATGAGCATGTAGGGTAACTTGGATAGAGATAGATACAATTAATATTAAAAAATATTTTTGATATATAGATATAATTTATTATATGTCTGACATAAATATACGAGGGGAGGTCAATAAGTCCTTAAAAAATCTAAGATATGGCGCTCGTAGCATCGAAAATGGTCTGTTTCTAGTAAGCATCATTCCTCACTAGGTATCTGGCAAAGTTGCAGCTATATTCATCTGGTGATTTCGTTTTTATCGTCAGTTGAAGTAAATAACTTTTATTTGCTTATGAAAATGGAAGAAAGTGAGTTTAGAGCGGTGATTAAACATTTCTATTTAAAAGGCTTAACAGCAAAAGAAATAAAAGCTGAGTTGGATTCAGTTCATGACACATCTGCCCCTGTTTTTGCAACAGTTTACAATTGAAAAAATGAGTTTAAACGTGGCCGTACATCAACAGAAGATGAACATCGTTCAGTACGTCCCATCGACGTGAGTACCCCGGAAACGATCAATAAAATCCACTATATAGTGTTAAGTGACCGAAGAATAAAATTGCACGAAATAGTTAAGGCCACAGGAGTCTCAAAAGGTACTGTCGTTTCAATTTTGAACGATAAGTTGGCTATGAAAAAAATATCTGCGAGATGGGTGCCGCGTTTCCTCACAGGTGAGAACAAACGCAACCGCGTGGTCTGTTCTAAGGCTCTTCTGATGCGCATGCGTCGCAACCCAGATGAGTTTCTGCGTAGATTAAACATATCATTGTAGATGAAACATGGATACACCACTGCACTCCCGAGACGAAAAAACAGTCTAAACAATGGATTATTAAAGGCGAACGGGCTCCAAAGAAGGCAAAGACGGTGAACTCAGCTGGAAAGATTATGGCTTCTGTGTTTTGGGATGCACGTGGTATTATCCTTATTGACTATCTGTTATTAAGTCAGCTACATAAGAAAATCAAAGAACATCGTCATCATTTGAAGAAAAAAAGTCCTCTTTCTCCAGAATAATGCACGAGTACATACGTGCGCGGCTTTGATGGCTAAAATTCAGGAATTGAAGTTTGAATTGATAGACCATCCACCGTAATCACCAAATTTAGACTCGAATGACTTCTTCTTATTTCCAAATTTGAAAAAATGGCTCAGCGGACAACGATTTTTACATCAAATGAGGATGTTATCGCTCGTACAAATGCTGATTTTGAAGAACTACAACAATCATACTTTTCTAAAGGCTTAAAAAAATTGGAGAGACGTCTGTCAATGTGTATTGAACTAGAAGGAGATTATGTTGAAAAATAAAAAAAATTTACCCCAATTGTTTTTCTATCTTTTTCTAAAGACTTATTGACCTACCCTCATATATAATTTTTTGTTTTACTTAGATATGAAAAATTTAAAGATATTTTTAATTTTACCAGAAAAAAATTTTTTGTCTGAATATCTAATCAGCACATTTCCATAAATTTAACGGTTCCTTTTCAAGTTTAGTCCATAATCGCAACATTGTAAGAAAGTTTTTATGCCTTATTATAATTCCATCTACTCGGTGTTCTTTTTTGTTTAATGCTACTCATGATTGTATTGACGATTTGAGCGATATTGTTCAAATCTTCGTTGTTCTGATTATTATTTGAAACTATCAATCATAAAAAACTGTAAATATAAAAGACAGCAAATAATCCATGCCGAATTTCTAGAGCGCTATTGTGACTTAGCGATGAGTGAAGCGTAGCGTAGATGAAAAATGTCCTTTTCAACTTTCATTGAGGCTTTTATAGTCGTTTGCTTTCACTAACAGTGAAATCAATCATTGCAATGCATTTATAGAACTGGAAATTTTGACATCCAATGCATTATCGCAAGAACATCTGTCCGCCAAGTGTCTATGGAAAAGCTATATATAACTATTGTCTTATTGAGGAGTCCAGATTATTATGATCTTTGACAAAATAACGAATAATGCAGTTTTTTTATAAAAGTTATTATAATCCAAGCAGGTCTATTTCTTTTAGATTACTTAAAGAGGTTAAATTTTTAAAAATTGCACATACTACTATGTTTTCAGATACAAGTATTGCAGGGATATAATTTTTGTATTATCCTTCAAAATATTTCTTGCGAAAAGTCTCAGAATTTAAAAAAAATTTGGCATCTCGGCAAAGGTCTAGTCACGTGATAGGAAGTCAAATATATGCCAGTTTAAATATTTATTTGGAGATGGTTATTTGAAAGATCACTTTTAAAAGATTATCGGTGTAAGATGTGATTGAAAACACGGCAAAACTTATGATAAGAGATTTGACAACGATTTTTATTAATATAATATTAATCTTTTTGTAATTTACCAGGATTCTAAAAAAGACATTCTAACCTCTATAGTGTATTCAAATGTATTTCGAGCTTCCATAATTATTTCGAAGAAAGTGATAACTGGATAAAAAACCTGCCGAAAATGTGTAAATTAAAAATTGATACAGCGTTTAGTAAGAATTTATTCCCTGAAGGTGAAGAAGCGGTTCAAAACGTTGGGGGAAGTACTCAGAAGATATGTTAAATTATGTTGACGGTGATAGTTAGATTGTTCTTTGCTAACATAGTATGTTGATTACTTTTATTTTTAATATATTTTTATTTTTAGTAATAACATTTATTTCAAATCGTACGAGGGTGGTTATACATATGGAGAGTCTGACTGTCATTATAACTAGGATTATGTAAAGTCTGTAAAATGTAAGACCGATAATATTTGTTAATTTAACAACAATTGTCATAAGAAAAATTTTAATAATTAGTGAATAACCTTGCCTAGTAGAACTCAACATTTAAACATACCCTCGATACACGAACACGAATCTTAATAATATTATAATTTAATAGAAAATGTACCCGTCAAGTCTTTTTATCGGTACGTCGTTTTTGCTCGATAGACAATGATGTTTTGTCAAAAATATTCCCTGTTAAAAATTAGCACGTGACTGCTAATATAGTATAATAATGTATATTCCATATAAGTAACCAGAAGCGTTTTCGTTATCTATAAGATCGTTGAGATTATTTGTTTTCCGCATTACTATTTTTATTTATTATGATATAAGCATGCAAAATTTCACATCCTTCCAAAACTATCTATTTATAATTAGCTTACGTATAATATTTTAGCAAAAAGAAGACAATTTGTACTTTCACTATTATTATACTTTAATTCAATTATTATGCAGACACATTATCTATATAAAACCTATACTTCTTGATGTCTATTTCACAATTTATAACCGATTGTTTTAGCTAATTTCGTTCACAAAATTGCATATCCAGTTTATGTTACAGATGATCTGATAGATTATTATTGATGTTTATATATACCAAATGTATTTTCTACTGTCTTTACTCCGAGCAAAATCCGAGATATTTATACTTAGAAGCTATCGTTTATATTATATAGAATTTCTATATCTGAACAGTGTCTTTTAAGTATCCTATACATCGTTCGACGAAAATTAACAGGGCAGTTCTATTCGTTAAAACTCTCTTATTCATACAATTGTATATTAGAAAATAAAATTTTATTAAACAAATTCAGTAACTTTGGTTACTAAGGCGTATTTATATAGGTATGGATAATTAGGAATTCGAAAATTCGAGCGAATCAACCTGCATCTAGTTGTACGAGCAAAGACATTGTAATCTATGGCTGGCTGGATGGTCCTAAACTTGTACTTGCATCTTCAGCCGATCGAGACAAAAAGATTAGATTACTAAAATATTTAAAAACCGTATCTTGGCGTAATGTTTGCATATAGAGTTGAACAAAATACAATTGAACGCTTATCGCTGCAGTGTTGACCTTGTTTTATGTCATTATCTAGATATTAAATATACAAATTTATTTTCACGTAATTTCATATATATATATATATATATATATATATATATATATATATATATATATATATAAATTTATGAATTTCTGATTTTATTTGTGATACCATTGAAATTTCATATCTGGATTTATTATTAATACTAAATATGTGCATTTAATCTTCAATTAGTATAGAATTTATCATTTATTTGAAAAAATTTTCTACACTGCGGCCTTCAAAAATTTTTTAAAGAAAACACAACTAAAATATACATTTTTCATTATCACTTTTCGTTTACCATGTCCGTGTACATATCTAAAAAATACGATGTATTTAAAATTATTTCTAAAATACTTTGAGCATACTGTATGAGAATGAAAATTTTATTATACAAATTATTTGAAATTCAGTATTTAGTTCCCGAAATGATCAATTCATCATAAAATTTATATGGATGTGTTACACTTTTTGTTAAAAGTATATTCTTATGAAGCACATAGCAAAATAAAAATCAATTGTACTACAACAGATGTCATGTAGAAAAATATAGCAATTTCAATTTGAATTATTAATTTTTCATTATAAATTAATCGATGTATGAAAGTAAGAAGTTTCGGGACACATCCAAAATTTTACACAAAACTTTACTATATAGTAACTAGATAGGAAAACATGAGGATAGGCCAGTGAAGAATAGAACTGCTCATTTTGATAGCTCCTCAATTTAAAAAGACGATTGTTAAAAAGTAGAATGTTTAATATATATTATAGGTTAGGTATAATTTACCAACTAACAGATGCATACATTAAAGATCATTAATGATGTACTTGCATGTTTCGCCTAGAGCAGCTTGTCATGTTAAAAAGTACTGCACCATACCGTGATCTGCCCATATCTGATCATTACTAACATTTAAAGTATTTTAATTTTGATAATAGCAGCCGTAAACCTAATTTTATAGTTACAAAAGTACCATATTTTATGATGAATTTAGTTTAAGAGACACTTTCATCTTCTATAAATGTACGTTTATCTGATTCAGACACAATATTTGGATGTAAGTTTATATCTATCACAAGGAAGGAATGACTAAATACGTCTGCCTACGAGGGCGAACGACTGAAGACTGACTAAAATATACAAAATGAAGAGCTCTGAACACTCAGTATTAAGCGAACAGACCAATAAAAAACTTCAGGTATGCAAATCGACATAAATTATTTGCCACGCGGGACAGTGAACAATCCCTAGAGGTACACATAATAAGAGGACATCTACGGTGCAGACTAGAATAAAATTACTCGAACCTATTGGAATCTAATATATAAAAAGAAATTGAAATAGAGAGATAGAAATAGAAAATGACCGGTTAATGTCAAATCATGCCACTATATTATTATAGGTTAAATGAAAATCAAATCTCTCTCTCTCTCTCTCTCTCTCTCTCTCTCTCTATCTCTCTCTCTCTTTATCTGTCTTTCTCTCTCTCTCATATTAGACCACTAATACTTCGCTTTTTTGCATTTCAAGAATATTAGGACCATTGGTTGCTCAAATAGTTTTTACTAAATTATGTACTTCATAAATAATACACTGAAATAAAATTGCAAAATCGGTCACGAAGTCATTGCTAGTTATTGGAAAATACTTGAAATCTAACTCTATATGTACAACTTTTTTACGCAACACGAGGACGCGGAGACGTCACAAAAAATTTCATCTACTTCAATATAACTATCATGACCATTATGGCAATAAATGCAATTCAAAACACGTGCTATAATTTAAAGCATCTCATTTATTATTTTGAGCATAAATCCGAAATACATGCTGCTGTAGCTCGTGTGTACTAAATTGTAACATAAGTTTTGTCGCGCACTAGTATTTTATTGACATAATGGTTATTATACAATAAACGAATACTTCTGTAGTAAATGGCCATTATTATGGGGCGTAAAACAGATTTAAATTCAGCACTGTATTGTGAGCTTCGCAAAAAATTTATTTATAAATAAATACGTATAATGATCTGTCGAGTTAATTTTTTTACTTTAAAATATCAGTAAGTAAAGTAAAAATGTAAAAATATTAAACATTAAGAAAAAAATTTATTTCTTCCTTGTACGTTCTCTCCGAGAGTAATCTATTCTAATCACTTCTACTATTAATATAATTTATTTAGATTACGTTATTGATACAATATTTGTTCTCAACTACTCCATGAACATATGACCAAATTTTCACCAATGAATGGACAATCTGGTCACCTGGATAAATAGACTTAAATATATTTTTGTTTTCTTTATTTGCTTTCTAAAAAAATCATACTTTATATCTATAACCTTCGATCAAAATCGCTCGGAATGTTCACTATCTAATGTAACTTTTTTCATTTTCATAAATTGTAATTAGTTTTGGAATTTGTATTTATATACTATTATATAATGATTATAACCATGATGCCTAACTAATAGTGTCAAACAGATCCATATAAGCTGTTTCTGATGAAAAAGCTACCGACGATACCTATCCTTTCATTTTCCAGCAAATAATAGATTCGTCATGCAGGTTTAATCACTAAGATGCGATACTCTTTCGATGAGTCTTTAATCTAAATTAAAAATATTGTCAATCATTGGAATAATTGAAATTGAAGGATTTAACGGTGACCATCCAGTATATGAAAATACTTGTTTAATAAATTTAAAATATAGAGTTGGAATAATAGAACAAATATTTATCGTACGGGTTTCGCCTTGGAACACCTTGTACGTCTAAAATTAGGGCACCTGTTATTCTACTAATACGCTAACAGGTGTCGCTGAGTGAAAACCGTATAATTAATATTTGTTATCAGGTATGTGAATAAGTCTTTCCCGTTTTTTTTCAAATTTTGAGCCTTTATTGTGAAAAAATGGTTACAAATGAATTATTGAAAGTATTGGCCATCGCTAGCTACAACTTTTTCCCATCTTTCTGGCAACATACGAATCCCGTTGCGAAAAAATTCGACCAGTTTGGCCTCTATCCAGTCATCCACCCATTTTTGGGCTTCCTCGTAGGAATGGAAGTGCTGGTCAGCCAGGCCATGCGTCATCGATCTGAAGAGATGGTAATCAGACGGAGCAACGTCTGGACTATACGGCGGGTGGGGTAGGACTTCCCATTTGAGCGTTTCTAAGTATGTTTTCACCGGCGGTGCAACATGTGGGCGAGCATTGTCATGTTGCAAAATAACTTTGTCGTGCCTGTCGGAGTATTGTGGCCGTTTTTCTCGCAGTGCGCGGCTCAAACGCATCAATTGTCGTCGATAGACCTCGCCTGTGATCCTTTCATTCGGTTTCAGAAGCTCATAGTAAACCACACCTAGCTGGTCCCACCATATACAGAGCATGAGCTTGGCGCCATGAATATTTGGCTTGGCCGTCGATGATGATGCATGGCCGGGTAGTCCCCATGATTTTCTTCGCTTCGGATTATCGTAACGTATCCACTTTTCATCGCCAGTCACGATACGATGCAGAAAACCCTTTCTTTTATGTCGCTGAAGCAGCTGTTCGCAAGTGAAAAAACGCCATTCGACGTGTCTCAGCTTCAGTTCGTACGGCACCCAATTTCCTTGCTTTTGGATCATTCCCATGGCTTTCAAACGCTTGGAAATGGTTGTTCGGTCAACTCCCAATGCGCCAATTCTCGATCTTCAAAGATTTGCGGCCGCCCGGAACGCTCCTTGTCTTCCACGTCGAAATCACCGCTTTTGAAGTCGAAACCATCCGCGAACACTTGAATCATCGACACAACCTTCTCCATAAGCCTCCTGAAGCAATCGATGCGTCTCGGCAGCAGATTTCTTCAAATTGAACCAATAAAGTAAAACTTCCCGCAAATGACGTCGACTCGGCTCAAATTTCGACATTTTCACGATATCAAAAATTTATGATGCGAAAAAATTTTAACTAATGTGTTAGTATGGAATTGTTGACATATGAATAAGCTTTGATTATGACATATGTAACCATTGAATACTCGCACAGTATTGGTGGCGCCATCTCTTACAAAAAACGGGAAAGACTTATTCACACTCCTAATACATTATTTCAAGTCTATATTTTCAGCTTAGTAAAAAAAATGTTTCTTGAAGACTCGAAGATAACTATCAATTACTTCAAATTCGCATTACAATATTTTTTCTTTCAATAGCATTAACGTAATATGTTGACAGCTTAAATGCGATAATTTTTCGATGTGAACATGATTCAAACTTTTCATTGATCTCATCAAGTCTTCATGTGGTTATTTTTCCTACAATTAAATTTAATATCTTTATGTTATAAACACTTCAAATGAAATTATTTATCATCCTACATCTAAGACTAGAATACCTATCATTATAATGACCCCAGAAGTGTACCAGGAAACATACAGAAAAGATATTCATTCCGATAATACGACTTTATATTAGGTTGTCAAATATATCCCTTCTGCTTTTTTGCTCTTCATTCAATGCTTTATAAAAAGTGTTACAGTGGTCGGATTTACTTCAAATATGCGCCATTTTGTTCGATAATCTGTTTCCATCTAGACCGCAACTTCATAATACCCCTCTCGTAGAAACCCCTGTCCTTATTTGCGAAGAACTCGAACAGCCACTTTTCACACGGCCGTTCAACATGGACAAGAACAGGTGGTAATCACTTGGCGCTATATCTGGACTATATGATGGATGCGATAAAACCTCCCATCCGAACTCCCATAGCTTCTGACGAGTCATCAACGAAGTGTGCGGTCTGGCGTTGGTGGAGCACTACACCCTTGCTGTTGGCGAATTGTGGACGATTCTGGTCGATAGGCTGCTTCAAGCGGTCCAGTTGTTCACAATAGATGGTAGAATGTAGTGTCAGGCCATATGGGAGCATCTCATAGTGGATGATTTCTTTGCAATCCCACCAAAAACACACAGAAAAATCTTCATGGCCGTCAATCCCGGCTTGACCACTGTTTGGGACGGTCCACCGGCCTTGAACCACGACCGTTTCCGCTTGATATTGTCGTATGTGATCCATTTTTCGTCGCCAGTCAACATCTGCTTCAAAAATGGGTCGAGTTCGTTCCATTTCAGCAGCACATCGCAGGCGTTGATTCGGTCCAGAAGGTTTTTTGGCGTCAAATCATGCGGCACCCAAACATCAACCTTTTTTTGTATCCAGCCTTCTGCAGATGGTTTAAAATGGTTTGGTGACTAACTCTAATGGGGGTGTCAAACTCACTGGGCGATGTCACGAGATGTCATATGCCGGTCTAACTCGATAAATTTCATGATTTGATCGGTATTCGTCGTCACAGGTCTTCCACCGGCTGGCATATTCATGGTGTCGTTTTCACCGGCTCTGAATCGTCGAAACCATTCCTCCATGATTCGAAGTGATAGCGTGCCATCCCCCAAAACACCATTTATCTCACGGAATGTTTCTCTAGCGGATTTGCCTTTAACGAAGGAAATCTTTAAAATAGCGCGAATTTCGGCTCCATGTTTACACATTTAAAACTTTTGAACACAATATTCAAACTAATCATGCATAGCGTCGTTTCATACGTTATGTGAAGATCTTTCGAATAATGTATAGTATTGCCAGATACGAGCTCTGTAGCGCTTTGTACATAGCCGCGAAATTCCTAAGACAAAAAGGTGAAAGGGAGATATTTGAAAACCTAATGCATTGTTAAATTCCAATAAAAATGAATTATATTTACATATTTCTAAATTCTCTTTTACACATTGTACATATATAAATACTAGCATTCCCCGTCTCAGCTTCGACAGAGATAATAATTTAACCGATTTCATAAACAATTCAATAATATCTAAGTAAAACGTACTCTATTTATAAAAAGATATGTTTCTATAAATAATTGACTGTAATTTACCTATCATGGCTTCTGTATAAAAAGTTTCTTCAATATAGTGTCCACTTCAAAAAGTTGATATTTCGCCGAAAATTTTATACAATATATATATATATATATATATATATATATATATATATATATATATATATATATGCATATTAAATACGGCTTCATGAAGAAAATTGTACTTTCGATTTCGGGCGGTAAAGAAGATGTGCAAGTGTCTCGAGATGACGTTTACAGAGAGTATCATGTTCGGACTATAGGAAATGTTCCACGACGACTCCTATAGAGAGTTTTGTGTTGGAGAGGTAGAATACAATGCGAATATGTGAATATCATATTTTCTAAGTAGACGATGGATATTGCCTTCTTATGCAGAAATTACCATATATATATATATATATATATATATATATATATATATATATATCATATCATATCATATCATATCATATCATATCAGATCATATCATATCATATCATATCAGATCATATCATAACATATCATATCATACTTCATATCATATCATATCATATCATATCATATCATACTAATTTATAAAGACAAAGCGTGTTTTTGTTTGTACGCGATAACCGAAAAAACTACTGAACGGATTGTTCTGAAATTTGACATATAGATTCTATATTACCTTGGGAAGGACATGGGCTATATTTTTTCTTGAAAATAATTTTACTTTTAACAATAAATTAAGTTAACAGTTTTAGTGGTTAGTTTCACCAGCGGCCACTACGTGACATCTTGAATCACGAACATCAACTCAATGTAGTCGGCTTAAAGTATTAATACCAGGCCAACTCAAACGAATGTTTGTATCCAACTTTGGGATTCGTATCCTAAAGGACGTGTGACGTTTAGTCGGTATTACCTTTTTTGTTCTTCAGGTTAATCTGACATTACTCCCACATCTTATGGATATCTTTTGATTTTTGTAAATTTTATTTTCTCTTACGGGGGAAATCCTCTCTTTCTCTCTCTCTCTCTCTCTCTCTCTCTCTCTCTCTCTCTCTCTTGAAAAAATGGTTCTGCATGCCAAATCATACTGAATATAGTTTGTGACGACAAATTATATTTTTATTTTTATACATTCTATTAACTTCAGAAATGTGACAAGAGCCTATGCTTTTTTTAGTTCGAACAAAAGAAATATGGCAAAATAGGTTTCTTTATCAACAACCTCGAAACTACGTAAGATTCATATATATATATACATATATATATATATATATATATATATATATATATATATATATAATATCGTCACTTCTGCATAAATGCATAAAAAGGCAATATCCATCGTCTGCTTAAAAAATAAGTTATTTGCATAACAACATTTTGCTTGAATTTCAGTTGGCATCGCTACGAAAATATTCACGGTATCTAATTGGAAAAACGAAAATATAGGAAATATGTATATATATGTTATATGTGTATAATGCATATATATATATATATATATATATATATATATATATAGTATGTATATTATATTGTATATAAGATATATATACACATTTTAAATACGGTTTCTACTGAGAAATATTGTATTGTCGTGTACGGGCGGTCGATTACGATATTCCGTTACCTCAAGACGATTTCTATAGGCAGTTGTGTGTTCGAATGATAGAATGCAATGTCCAGGTGTCTCTAAGCGATTTCTATAGGGAATATTGTATTTAGTTGATAGAAAACAACGTCCAAGTACGAGAAAATCAACTTCTATGGGAAGATTCGTGTATGGACGGTAAAATACGACATCTAGGTCTTCCCGAACGACTTCTACGGGGAGTATTGTGTTTAGTCGTTAGGAAGCCATGGTAGTTTTCTCGGGACGACTTCTACAGGGAATTTCGTGTTCGGACGGTAGGGGATGATGTCCAGGTATGACAGGACGACTTCCACGGGGAATTTCGTGTTCGGACGGTAGCAGACGATGTCCAGGTGTCTCTAAATGACTTGTATGGGGAGTTTCGTGTTTGGATAGTGGGATAAGATGTCCAAGCGCTTCGGGACGACTTCTACGGGAAATTGCGTGTTCGGACGGTAGAAAACGATGTCCAGGTATGACGGAATGACTGCTACGGGGAATTTCGCGTTCGGACGGTAGAAGACGATGGCCAGGTATGACGGAACGACTTCTACAGGGAGTTGTCTATTCGGACGGTAGAATAAGATGTCCAGGTGTCTCTGAACGACTTATACGGGGAATTTCGTGTTCGGACGGTAGAAAACGATATCCAGGTACGACGGGATGACTTCCACGAGGAATTTCGTGTTTGGACGGTAGAAGACGATGTCCAGGCATGACGAGACGACTTCTATGGAGAGTTTCGTGTTTGGATAGTGGGATCAGATGTTGGAATGTTTTGGAACGACTTCGACGGGGCGTGTTTAAGATACTTCTATAATGAGATTCATTTTCTATCGTTCGAACACGCACAATCGCAGTAAAAGTCGTCCCGGAATACCTGGACGTCGTAAACTACCTTCCTAACAAAAAACTTTATAGCAATCGTCCCGAGACATGTTCTATATTACGAACATGATACTCTATAAACGTCGTCTCGAGACAATTGGACATCTTTTCTTATCGCTCAAACTCAAAAGTACAATTTTCTTCATAGAAGCCGTATGTAATATGCATACGTGTGTGTATTAAATACGGTTGTACATTCTGTATATCCATACTGTATATACAGAAGCGACGATAGGTAAATTACGGTCAATTATTTATAGTAATATATATTTTTTATATATAGAGTACTTTTTCTTAGATATTATTGAATTGCTTATGAAATCGGTTAAATTCTTATCTCGGGCGAAGCCGAGACGGGGGATGCTAGTATATATATATATATATATATATATATATATATATATATATAGTATCGATGTTGTTGGTAAAATAATCCTATTTTGCAATCATTTCTTTTGTTCCAACTAAAAAAAACAGTCTCTTGTCATAATTCTGAAGTTAATATAATGTATAAAAACAAAAATATAATTTGTCGTCACAAACTATATTCAGTATAATTTGTCATACAGAACCATCTTATAAAGAAGAGAGAGAGAGAGAGAGAGAGAGAGAGAGAGAGAGAGAGAGAGAGATATTTTCGAAGAAAAAGAGAGAGAGATTTGACGAAGAAAAACTGTAAAATAGCGCAAATTTCGGCGTTAGTGACCTCCATGTTTACACGTCGATAATTTTTGAACGAAATATCCAAACTAATCATGTATAGCGTCGTTTTGTACGTTATTTCAAGACCCTTCAAATGATGTATAGTATTGCCAGATACGAGCTCTGTAGCGCTTTGTACATAGCCGCGAAATTCATAAGACAAAAAGGCTGAAGGGAGATATTTGACAACCTAATATTTTGAAGTTATTGAAGTTATTGAATTTTGTGTTTAGTGATAATTGCCAATGAAAGGTAATTTATTTATACATATGAACTACGAGCCGATTGCATTTATATGTTCTTAGACTTACATTTTTGCATACGTTCCAATTTCGGGTTAATCAGACTTACCTAAATTTTTAGTTAAATTTAGGTCTATAAGTGATTCTCAATATTTACTCCTTTTCCTCCATTTTATATCAAATATCTGAGATGAAATTCAATTCCAAAGAATATTACGTGCATCAATTTACTTGAAGCAGCCTACTTAAGCTCCATGTGGTGACAAAACTACGAAATTCATCTTATCGACTATAACAGCTTTTACTACAGAATGCAGAAATGATTTACAAATTGCAGAATGATTATTTTTTTATGTATATCAATTTTAATATTAAATATTTTTAATATTTTAAATTTGGATTGTTCGTACCATAGTTTACAGGACATTCAAAATTATAACCATAACTTGCGAAATTATTCATCAACTGTGTTAAGCTACAATTGCTGATGTATGCGCTGTTTTTCTGGCATTTCTCAGCGTTCACAATTTTATGATGAAGCATGCCACAAACTTAAATGATAACTAACACCATTATTCTGATAATAAAACTACATTTTGTTTTATAACTAGTCTCATTACCTACACATATCATTTAAAAATTATTAAATGTTCAACGGAATAATAGCTAAATTCAATAATCATAATCACGCAATAACCTTTGTTATCTAACGCGCAATAACCTTTGAAGGTGCAAGAACAAAATAAACATCTGAAAGATTTATAAAAAAAGTTTTGTTCAAAGGAGTGTTATCTTTCCCTTTGTGAAAAGCAAATTTAGGTTGTTTTCCGTAACTGTAGGCTTCAAAAATAGTATCATTTAAGATTATATTTTCTATCAATTTCAAAGAAAGAATGTAGTAGATAAATATTTCATTGTCATACTTTTAGCAACTAGCTCTGACTATTGCCAAGGCTATGAGGTTGGAATACCTTTTCTAATACATTTCTGTATCTAGTTCAACTTATTAAGTAACAAATACTAAACAGTTGAATAATTTGACAATGCAATGATGCACATTCACGTTTATCTTCCAAGCCATTAAATAAAAATTTTAAGACTTTATTTGATAATAAGTATGCGAGGAAAATATTTTTAAAAGATCAAATTTTGTTTTACTAAATGATATAGCGTAAAATCTACAGCCAGCCAGAGACAGAATGGGCACATACTGGACGACTGTTTTCATGCAGCGAATCCACGACACTCGGCTTATGTTATATAGAAAGTCTCGACTAGAGGGCACCTGCGATCGAATAATCTTTTAGGATATGAAGAGTTGATTAACACCTTCAATCACATCTGAAAGGTGCATGGACTTGCCGCTGGCCAGTTACTTATACTTGTCGATATCTTAATACCATTATTGAATTTAATATTATGTTCGAGTAGTACCTTGGTTCAGCTCTCTCTCTCTCTCTCTCTCTCTCTCTCTCTCTCTCTTTCTCTCTCTCTCTCTCTTTCTAAGAATATATTTATCCCTAAGTAGGTACAGACTAGACAGACGGGAAATTTTATATCAGCATCTGTCTTTTTACTGTGACTTCGAAGTCTTCATTAGGTAATGACACTAAGGACTCGTGCTGCTGTGTGCCTTGATGATCGACAATGCAACTTCGAAGGGCATTCGATGGCTGCTGCTACAAAACAATTTTATACGCCATCTTAAGAAGTTTCCTAGCTAATTATCCTTAACTGCACTTCGCCAACAGAGGGATTGCAAAGGCCTTCAGCGATGTCGAGCATTCTACGTTGCTAGCTGTATCGAAAGAAGCTCAGTTACATCTAATTTTCTTAAATACCTCTAATACGTTAAAGGTTTGATTATGCTATTCAGTACTTATTTGAGCTCTACACTCCTGAGGATTATGAGAATAGCTAGGCAAGGAGAGCCACTCCCCCGGTTCTTTACAACATCATGATAGACCATCGACTCTGATCACTCAGCTATGTTTTGAGTACATACATACAGAACATCCAATCACACCTATCTTTTGTTTTATCCGTCGGCCGTGTCTCAAGGAATCTTCATTAGTTCCAAAGCAGTATATTAGTTCTATATCAGTATATCATCACAAAGTTCAGATCAGTCTCGCAAAAATCTATCGCTTTTTTGAATCTAGAATATACAATCTATGATATAATGCTAGATATATCCAATTGTCATTATGGTTTTCTTAGACAACCTAGTCCTACCTGTAGATTCACCAACTGAACTAGAAAATCTGCTCCCATGTATGGTTGCATATATCCAGAGCTGTGGGATTCTCATAAATATAGAGAAGTCCAATACGCGCCCTCTCTCTCTCTCTCTCTCTCCCTCTGTCTCTCTCTCTCTCTCTCTCTCTCTCTCTCTCTCTCTCTCTCTCTCTCTCTCTCTCTTTCTCTCTCTTTCTCTTTCTCTCTGTACCTGACTACAGTAAATCTCTAAATCTTGTTTTTTTGCTAACTAGATATATATCGAAAAAAGTTCAATAAATAATTCAGATACTGAGCACTATCGTAGAGCTTTATGTAAATACTAAGCTCCCCAAAAAACTGATTGAGTTCTTCATCTGTTCTTCTTTTAATTAGGCCTATTTTTTATCACAAACTACATGATACAAGGAAACTAGAAATTCAACGCCCGTTAAATGCGTGCATACGTTTTGTATATAATATACCAAGCATAGCTGGTATCACCTCTTATCTCAATTGGCTTTTAATTGAAAAGAGAAGGGCATATATAATTACTTTTTTTGTATTTAACTGTATTTCTCGAGGATCTCCTGGGTCGTTCCCGTTTTTGTAAATTGAAAATAGCCCAGTTGTTCGAAGATCCGCAAGGTTCAAGCCTACTTATTTAGTTGATTCTATTACACGTATAAAGGTCTGCAAATTCTCTTTATTATCACTGCTGCTGAACTCATTAGCTATATGACTACTTCTGAATTTATCATTGATCATACTTCTGCCTGTAACGTGTTGTTCATACTACTATCAGTGATACTGATGAATACGATATGCGTCTGCAGACTGAAGAATTGTATGGTTTACACTTATCATTTATTTCTAGCGATATAGCTTTTCTATGTATATCTAATATTTTATTTTTATATATCTTTGCATGTGTAATTATAACTTGAGTACTGCTAATATTATTCGAATTGTAACTTCAATTACTTGTAATCAGTAATTACTTTGTAAAAAATTACGACTTTATAATTTTATATGTATTATTATTGTCAATAAGAGCCAAATAAGCTTTTATCTCAATTATTTTTTCAATAACTAATTCAATCAATTGATCAATCTCTCACTCCCTTTGGAAAGAATGGAAAACGGCCATGGACGCAAACATGACCGTCAAGGTCTAGGGCCAATCTGTGCAAACCATAAGCCACGAGAACATGTGGTCCTACTTTTTATTTCAGTTCCCCGCTGAAGTCAGAAGATACAGCCCTCTAGTCAGCTAGCTAGCCATCAACTACAATTCATGATCAATGCTCCACTCAAACTCCAACAAAATCTCTTCGCCCAAGCACCTTCTTTTTCTAAATAGCTTTGGAAAATACCAGTGTCGGGGAAATACTTGAGTGAATAGAATAATCAAGGATAATATCAGACATTAGCTCGCATTCCAGAATGATGTACCAATGAATTCTTATAATATCTTAGTAGCATGCATAAGCGAAGGTCTGATCCTACAGGAAGGTAGAAAGAACTTCTCAATCAAGAACTCGGACACGAAGCCCAGCTAGCGACAATGGATTGCCGACGGCACTCGACTTATGTCTGAATTAATGCACATTGTCAGAAAGTCAGAATCGGTGTCATATCCTCTCTTTCTTGCAGATCTACGGGCAGGGACTACGGTAGACACTGAACACGAGCACAAACTAATAATCATATCATAAAACTGTTACGATCGTACACATTATATCGTGATCAGCCGAAACAATGTCTTCGTTCATTTTATCGCCGACAATATCCATCAAATGGAATTAACGATTATAGAATAGCCTTGTTTCGTGACCACTGAGAGACTTCGTATACCCGATCTACTTTGCTTGATGGATAATTACACAATAATATCTTATGATCGAATTGCCGAAGAACCGTCTAACCCAGAGAGAACTGATATCACTAAGGTCATAAAGTACTCTCACAAGCTGGACATCAATGATGCCGTCAAGCACATGCTCGAAATAACAACTATATTACATCTACCAGTAATCCTGACTTCTAGGAGATTATGGAGAATACACACCCCCCTCCCCTCTTTCTCGCTCTCTCTCTATCCATACCTCCCTCTCAATGTGTTATAATTGTTTCTAGTATTATCGTTAAACCAAACTTTTGTGATATCATAATGGATCACTCCTGTACTGAATTATCAACGAATAAGCATTTAATAATTTATCCCTTTTTAGAAAGTAATGAATTCAATTTTCTTTTGATCAAGCTAGTCTATAAAGCTTTTAAACAGCATCCTCTAGAATAATAACTTACTTATGCAAATAGAAAACAAATTAATTACCTAAAATAATAAATGAATTGAAAAACTTATATATAGGAAATAATATATATAAATATATATATATATATATACATAAATATATAACAAAATATAAAACATGTGTGGAAATTTTTTGATGATCATCTTGTTCCTTCTAATACAGAAGCTAAACGAAACTTACTTTCACTACGAAGACAAGATCAGTTATAGTCGTCTAGTAAAAAAAACATGTCTGGGATTAGTATATTGATATAATATATAGTAGTATATAACTATACTATTAGCTAACTTTTATGACTTAGCTTCGTATTTATACAATGTTCGGCAATTTCATATTACTAAATTGCCATATTTTCGGAAAGAATGTTTTTAAATTCTAAATCTTTATAAATATTGTAAAATAATGATTTGTATTGAAATAAGATACAGCAGGATGAGAGTATAGTTTGTGCAAGAACATAAAATTGCCTCGAGATGAAACAATTTGAAATCCTTTATTTAGGAAAAATGTTGTCAATTTATACAGAATCTTTATTGAATCACTTATTCAGTTGCGGAAATAAGGTTAATATAATTCATACGTGCCTCGCGCAAACTTTGGCAGATAACAGTAGTTTGCTGTAACTCCTAATTTTAATAGATTAATTTCTTATATAATCTTCTGCATGCTACTTTCGTAATACAAATAATATATATATATATATATACATATATATTATGCAAGCATTTTTTATCATAATTAAACGATCTAATTGGGAGAATTTTTTACATTGCGATAAGAATCTTTTACATTAAAACTAAGATAATTTATGTAAAAAAGGAAAATAATTCTATGTTAACTCGCTGTCACATTAGCAAATATAAAGTGAATGTAGCAAGTGGAAATAGATTATTATAATTGAAGAGTGTCAATTTAATATATAAAATTATTAAAAAATGAATCTATTGAATTTAGGACATGTAGAAAACCACCGTTACATGCCAGAACTTACTCTAGTCACGTATGAATTATTTATATATATATATATTGGTATAGAGCATAACGTAATTCAAATAAAACATTTATTATATAGAAGAAATTCAGTAAGTATTTGTAAAATTATGATGATCATATACGTATGTAAACAATTTTATATATATATATATATATATATATATATATATATATATATATATATTCGAACAGAATAAAATAGAATAAGCCAAAATAAGTGCCAATTTTAGATAGACAAACAAGTATTTGATTATTATATGTTAGTAATTTATGGGATAATCGCAGTATGTGTGTGTGTGTGTGTGTCATCACGGGTGGGTGGATGGATGTTAATTATTTATTAAGAAAATAACAGAAAGTAAATTTTAGAAAAATTTCATTATTTTCAAGATTATTTCCAGAATTCAACTGTTAAAACATCCAATTGTTTATCTTTTCATCAATATTTTCAAAAGTTTTAGATCAAAATTGAATATTATAAATTTTTACCTACAATTCTGTACATTAAAGTTTAATTTAAGTAAATTCATTCAATTCGTAGATAAATCAAGTAACTGTTTCATATCTGCAGATAACAGATTTTCAACAATTCTTGCATTCCACGACTATTTCAGAATTATAATATCTTTGCAATTATAATACCTTTGCAATTATCATAATGTTTTATACAACTGTGTTTTCTTAACATACATATTTCTCTTTATCGATTTGTTAAAATTTATCAAATAGTATTCTTATCATAATAAGAAAATCGAAAAATAAAGTTGGAAAATTAGAAAGTAGCCTATGGCAATGTCATCGTACGTAACGGGAAATCTGGTGAATAGCCATAACATTCCCGAAATGCAGCAAAGGGGATTATAAATATGGTTGTAGCGCATCTTTTCAGGAATTTCCTCGAAGCTGATGGAAGCACATAGGGCCATCCTCGTCCTTATATGAAAAATCGGAATTTTCCGCTTAGCTCCCTCTTCTCCCCTTATCCGCCGACGCAACATCTCATAGGCGCATTAGCATTACCTCGTGCTGAGCCGAGAGCGCAAGTGTATGCATCGTTTATTTTCTTTTCATTCTTCTTGCCGATCTTTCTCCCTTATGCCATTCTCGCGTTCTTATGCGCACACATCGTCTCTCTCTTTCTCCATACACGCGGCCTCTGTAATAAATTGCACGTCTGCGTGTGACTGCATGTGCGCTACGTACGGGCTCTCTTTCTCTCTCTCTCTCTCTCTCTCTCTCTCTCTCTCTCTCTCTCTCTCTCTGTATTGAGCTTGAGCACATCGGCCAAGGCACAAGAACCGTTTCGACAAACTGGTTCTATGCGTTACCTATGTCTCAAGTGCGCGCGCTCATTCGGAATATTCAAAAAAGAAAGCAGAGATTCGCGCAGTCCTGGCGTAGCAGGCTAGAAGGAAAGACGCGAGCCGATTAACATCATAGAGATAGATCTACAGAGAGAAAGAAAGAGAGAGGAAGAGAGGGGGCGAGAGAGAGAGTGAGCGAATTGACTTGAATTGAATTATGTTCTTCTCAGCTATTAACTTATGGCCCCTTTTAATCAAACTTAAACGACAATATGTTTTATATAATAATATATAATATGCAACAATATAAAAGTTATACTAAACAATTGAAAACACTAGGGCTTGCCTACTTGGAATTATTATGTTTTATAAATCCAGATACTAAATTGAATTAAAAATAGAAAATTATATAGAACAAACACAAGAAATGTGATTGCTCTACGGGATTCTATTTACTACCGAATTCTATTTAATGGTATTTATGATTCATCTCTAATTTAAAATCAATGTATCAAGGTATAAAAATATTTTTCTTTTAATCTTCATTCGTTACCTAACTTTCGATAAGGTATAGTTAATTTAAGGATTTTAGTTAAAGCCTTACTTAAGTAAAGTCGCTTTGGCAGGGTTTCATTTATGTGAAGGAATAGGCAGAATCGCGTAAAATTCACACTGGTAGCAACTTCAAAATATGATATATCACACAGAGAAAAAAAGATATTTTAGCAAATTCAATAGTATTTGAAAGAGAAATACATATAATTAAAAATAAAAAACTTTCTATAAGTAGTTTTATAGGCATAACAATATCTGCAGGATTATACGAGAAATGGATAAAAACGGTATGTTATTGAGTTGTAAATCAGAATATCTCGAAAAATTTGATTTGTCCATGTAATCTCTTAATAAATTATCATTCCAATTGCAAAGTTTTCAAAACGCATTCTGAACTTCTAAAAGCTGTATGTGAAAATTAAGATTGAACTAGCAAACAGGTTTTATACTACTGCTTGCCGATACTCCAATGTTGTAACATTATTGTAAAAATAATTGGTTTGTCAAATAGCTTAAGCATTGAAAGTAGAATGACAGGCGGTAATAGAGAATTGTCATATGTGTATAAATTTTAACAGAAATAAATGGATGTTATTTTAAGGTTGTAGGTGCTAAAATCCATCATTATTATTGCAGTGATAGAACAAATATTTGATAACGCCAAATGATTTACAAAACTAAGGACATTTCTTCGTAGCAGAATTCTTTTTGCTTGAATGATCGTACAAACTCGTGTTTTATGAATGAAAATAATAGTCTAATAAAAAAAAGTGTTATACACAGTTATAAAAACAAGACTGACTAAAAAATCGCGATTAATATTTTAATAGTCCCAGGATTAGGTAGGGTAGAATTTTGAATGAAGCCATACATTTTTCGAACTGTGACGTTACTAGGCCTTTGACATTACAATTTCTACTCGAACATCTTCGTGTGTTAGTAGTAATGGAGTGGCTACCAAATAGAAATAAAGTTACTCCTTTTACAGTTAACGCATCTAAGATAAAAATCGACTGTGTATGAGTGAATGGCAAGTATCCTATTAAGTTACATATATAAATTTTGGCATGGCTTACCAAATTATATTGAAGTAGTATAAATTTAAAATATCAAAATTTTCAGAACAATGTTAAAGTTGTCTCAGTGACAGTATAAAACATTTAACCAATTAAGTTATTTGTATTTTTATGTTAAATATTAATATTTCATAAATCGAATGTTGTAAATTGTTTTCCAATTTTGTCATGAATTGTTGTTTTGACTAGAATATTTCATATGAACGTCCTAAATCTATTAGCACCATAGATAATTACCGTCTACAAATATAAGAGGAATGTTTCTCAATAAACATCATTCAGTTCCAAATAAGCAGGTTTCAAATGTTTGCATATATACGCAATCGTATTACAAGGTAGAATGCGCTAATTTTGCTCCAACCAAGTGTCGTACAAAGTTCGTCAGATGGACTAAATAATAAATCGGCGCAGCAGTCAAAATATAAAAAATTTGATTTTTTTCGATGTTTCGTTTAATAATTACCTTTCACGGAATCGATTTAGGGCATTATTGATTTAAAGCTTTTGAAGGCTATAAATGAAGTGTGTAAATGCTATGAAAAATAATAATTGAAAATAACCTATAAGAATTTGATTGATACGCAAACTTCAAGATACTCAATATTTATTAATCGCTGTGGAAATGTATTAATTCTATGTTCTGAGTTTTGATTTTAATGTCAATATGTAGACCATTAGTTAAAACAAAAATCTTGCTCTTATAACTGCTCATTCACTTCATAAATAATGCTTTCTTTTTCTAATATTTATCATGAATAAATATCTAGGTCTTGATCATAAAGATGGTATTGAAATACTTGATAATTCTGAAGATAAACAGAGAAAGTGAGAGAGGAAGGGGGTTACTAACATAAATACGATAAAATATAAACTTTATAGCTTTATGCAAAATAAAAATATCGTTTAGATCAAATATCGTATAAAATGAATAAGTAAGTAAATAAATAAAAGTAAACTGAGTATGAGAATAAATACTATAAAATTTCTCAGTAAGTTTAGACATCACTCCATTTCAAAGAAGGTAGTAAATAGCAATAAATATTTCGTTATTACAATGTACATAAAAACATAATGTAATACAAATATATAGTGTAGATCTTTCTTCGTATACATGCACCAGTCAGCTCTTAATTACACGGATACATAGAACTTAAACTGACTAGGTATTTATAATGGGACGACTAGAAATAAATGAAATTAAAATATAGGTGAAATAAGCAATTGATCAAGTTCAAGGAGGTATTGCTAACTACTGACTCCAGCCTGGTAAGACACGAAGGTTCAGAATTACAGGAATTTTCGGAGATGCGCATCTCGAACTCCGAAAGATAACGCACCACCTTTTCGACGAGCCCGCGGACAGATTTCTATACTACTCAGACGTCTATCAAATCATCTTTATAGTAATATATCTTAGATATATATTTGGTACTTTAATGTTCAGTCATACAATTGCGTCTCCTAGAGAGGATGTGTAGCCTATACAGAGCATCTGCTGGGAGTAGAATGGTCTTCATACACAGGAATTTCGTAGTAGTATACTTTTAATCTTTAAATTGTAATTCCCCACAAAGGAATGTATAAATATAGCGAAGGAATCCCAAAATCCTTCACTCTAAATCTGTTATTTAATTTTCTCTTTGCAATAGCTCCACATGGAGCAAAGGTTATATAACCTTATATAGCCTTAATGAAATGATACATCGGTATTCACCTAGTTAGACACTACTTAGACCTCGACTTAGACTGATCGCTGGAACACCGTTCCGCGCCCCAGTATGCATGACATATGTAGAAAATTCTGTACGAATCTGTAAATAAACCGCATCAACAATATTCCAGATATTGGGATAGTCTAACGTGCGAAACGCATAGGTCATATCAGGTATATAAGTCGTCCCCTCGCATATAAATCATTATTGCGTGCCGCTCAGTCGTACCCTACAAATTTGCATAATAGATATATTCATGTAAAGGAGACAAAATGATTTTTAGTTTGTAATCACTGCGTTACTACTATATAGCTCGGCATACGCTTACACGGTAACACATGAAAACGTTCGAGTAGAAATTGCAAAGTAAAATGCCCGGTAACGTCAGACCTGGAAGATGTTATGAAAGTCCAACCCTGCCTAATCCTGAGACTATTAAGAAATTAATCGCGACTATTTGGTGGGTGCTATTTTTCTAGTTGTGTATAACGCTTTCTTCTATTAGACTATTAATTTTAATCATAAAACTCGAGCAATTACGGTGGTGCCGAGAAAATACTTCCGCTACTAATAAAAGTCCTTTGCTTTCTGCATTATTCGGTGTTGTCTGTTCTCAATCAATTGTCAATTCTCGGTCTTGTCTGTTCGTTCGGTCAAAAATCTTCAAAACTCTACTTTTTCAGTTACCTTTTTGCAAGAACTTTTAAAGAGATTTTGAATACGTTTATGTAAATAGTAGTCTAAACTACAGCATATTAATTTTTCATAGAAACTTAATAAAGAGTTTAGTTGCAATGGAAATAAAACCCCAGATTTTGTTAGTTGTGTTCCAATTTATGTACATAACTCAATTTCAATCAATTGTAATTTTCTTTTGGGATGACAAAGTTCGCTGAAATTTTATCATTTTAGGCATAACAATATAATTAATAGATATGCCGAACTGAAAAAAATCCAATAAAGATGGATTTTAGCACATATTACCTTAACATATATATGCAATAAAAGAAACTGGCCCCAGTACATAAACCTATGTAGCACACCTATAAATTGTAGTTCCAGTCCACGATGATTCTTTTGAGGCACGAACCCGAGTCTGCCCTTTTCCATAAAAATACGGGAAAGTCCACATAAGGGTTGCTCCGGATAAACCTAAAAAAACAAGCTGATTCAATGAATGGAAAAGACTAATCCCTGGGAATACCTTATCAAAGTTGAAGAATATATAAACAAAGTTTTATAAACTTTTTGTTTATGTCTATAACCAAAAGTCAGCACTAAAGTGCCAAGGTACAATTATTCAATTATTTACTTCCATTAAGTCAGAAACCAAAAATCGCTTGATCATCTCACATAAGATGTACTTAATGAACAATTATAAATAACTCAATTAAATGCAATAATCTAGTCACGCAAAAAAGTTCCAAGGGCAAATGTATAAAATAGTTATTTCTCAGTGTAATAAAAATTATTCCCATTATATTCAACTTCTATATCAACAAGAATTTTTGTCACATACCCTTATAATAAAAGTCTTATAATTCTGCATAATCACTTGATGGTAAATCGATGTAATACATCGCTCGTACAAGAGACAAAGAAGCAGACAGAGAGAGAAAGAGAGAGAGAGAGAGAGAGAGAGAGAGAGAGGCAGAGACAGAGAAAGAAAATCATAAATAAGATAAACTTCGGAGGATTTTAGGTTTTATAATGAGCACAATACATATGTTCATCATCACACATATCGGAACAAAAAACGAAGAAATTTTTGCGACATTTCCAAATATTTTCCTAAATTGCGTTCATATTTGCTTTTCTTTATGATATAATAATACGCATCGATGTGCATGTTCAGGTTCCTTTCAAGAAAGGTTTAGCGCTACTCACCTCTCTGCCTCTCTCTCTCTCTCTCTCTCTCTCTCTCTCTCTCTCTCTCTGTCTGTCTCTCTCTCTCTCTCTCTCTCTCTCTCTCTCTCTCTCTCTCTCTCTCTCTCTCTCTCTGTCTCTTTCGCTCTCTCTCACTCTCTCTCTTTCCCATACACAATACTGGAGCTTACGGCGCGGTTATACGTATTTTATTTGTCTTTGATCGAGGCTGGAAATTTTTTATGTCTCCCCTTTTATATGTACCGGCAAGAGCGCACTCATTTTACACCAACTGGGGAGGGAATATTGGCGCCGCGCTCGCGCGCGCGAGCTTGTTTTAACTTCGGCCCTGTTTTTATGACGGATTATTTACGTTTACCACTAAAAAATTTTACTACTGCCAATATTTCAAAATTCATTTGTTTTTTCTCGCTCGCGACGTACGCACGCCACAGTCTCCGTCATTATTTATGGAAATGTGCGTGTATATAATATTTACACAAGTGTGTTCGTTTAATTCAGAAGTGCACACGCACAGGTAAACGCACGCACGCGCACATACATATTATACACATATGTGCGTACGCGTCGTAGCTGGACAAATGCACGGACGAACAAAAGCAGATTATTGAGAGAACTATGATAACTTGATCATTAGAGCGATGGACCAATAATATGGTGATCCGAGTTCAAATCCCAAGCCCGACAGATTGGCACAAGCACCGTTGTAACAATTTGCATGCGCTTTGTTTATAAACACGTCGTAGACAGCCGTCGATAATTAACGCGACTACTTACAAGCATACCGTAATTACACTATATTACAAAAAAACTTTATTAAACTTTGATTATTAGTATGGAACAAAGACGCATTGTTCAAAATATATAAAAACAAATTTGAAGAAAAATTGCATTATTTTCAATTATCCCAGAAGATATTTATATTTGCTACTATTACAATATGAAAATTAATCATGATAATTATCAATTTTCCACAAAAGCTGTTCTAAATGCCAGTTCGGTTTACAAAACCGACTGTTATAATAAAAATGTCACGTATATAAGAATACCTTTTATTGAACTGAACTATCTTTTTTCACAGTCAGTGGCACTTGCTCTAATCTGTAATAATAATAATTATTATACGATCATTCGGATAAGAACGATATTTCAAATCAATTAATTATGTGACATAAGCAAGTATAAAAAAAAATTTGTTCAGATTTTTGTAATTATATTTACCTTTGAATTAATTATAGTATATGGCTTTATCAAAGTTCAATCTTTTTAATGAATTGCCGAGAATATAATGAATATTGAATGAAAGGATTATGCTTACATCGCGAATAATTACTCATTGCTTAGACTCTATTTAGGGAAACAATTTTAATTATCATTCTACATAATATATAATTTAATAAATATTGTATATGGGCAGTCGACAAAAGTACAATTCAATTGTTTTACATAATATATAATGATTGGGATAAAATCTGTAAAATTTAAAATTTAAATGTTTAATAAATTAATATTATTTCACTATGAATGATGGTAAGAAGAAAATATTACAGCTTACTTTGATTCTTTGCAGTACGGGCATCGAGGATTTCAAGCTAATACAATTTTCTAGTAAATTGTATCGCGTATGTCTCTCATGATAATTGAAAATATTATTATCATTATTTTGAAATTCTAAGAGAACAACGTTTAGCACACACTACCTGCATATCCAGAGATTATTGAGAAAATTCTCAATGGGCCCAAAGATCGAGAGGACTGACTCTAACGAGTATGCTTTAACCCATACGGCACTTCTATTTTTGATTGACCCCCTTTTTGGATCATTCGTAAAATTCGAATTTATGTATATCAGTTAGTAGTAACACACTTGATCATTATTAAATTTTATAATGAAACTACGCCAATGAATTGTACAATTCAATGATATGAACGCGCGCGCCCGCGCGTGTATGTGTGTTTTGTATCTGCTCCCTCTCTCTCTTTCTCTCTCTCTCTCTCTCTCTCTCTCTCTCTCTCTCTCTCTCTCTCTCTCTCTCTCTCTCTCTCTCTCTCTCTATCTATCTATCTCTCTTTCTGTGCGTGCGTGTATGTGTCTGTGTTTGCGTATTTCCTAGAGATACTTAAAAGCTGGATAATTATTATAATTTACATGCATAAACTCGAATTTTTTGTCTTCCTGCATTGTCACTATCGTGAGATAACTTTAGCTCTCATTGAACATCTTATTTTTATTGAAATGACTTGGGATGAGCTGCGACTTGTCATCACAATTATCTGTATACCGTGATAATATTATGGTTAAATGTTTGTGATATATATTTTAAAGCCGATGTTCTGCCAACCGTGAAATTGGCGATTAAAGGTATTAGCACAGATCTTTAAAAAGATTGAAGGTAATCAATTAAATATGTACATCATAATTTCTAGAGTTCAATCAATTTCGTAAATATATACTCAGAATTATTAATCTCATAACAAGGGTACAAATAAAATCTTTCACCTGAATTTTAGCTATATAAATATATATATTTATAATTTAAATTATTTTGCATCTACATGTATTCAAAAACAACTGAGCCTAAATAAATCATTTATTATCAAAGATGTTATATATTTATGAGCTAATGAAAAATTCTTTTTTCTTTTTTCTTTTGATCGTCGTACCGAAATTCGCATACTATTACGTAAGAAAATAAAATGATTTGTTTCTCACCTGCAAACACTTTTTTAGCGGAATATTATCTCCGCACCTCCTCTGACGTCTAGAAAAAGTATTAATAAAAAATGTGACATATGTGTCAATTTAAATATTATAATTTTCGATGACCTTGAAATATATATATATAATACTTTTTAAGATTAGTCAAGTCAAACATATTATAGTCTACCGTTACTTTTTAAGACAGTCAAATAATTATTTCTTGAATAATATACACAGTTAACATTGTAAACCATCCGTATGCTCACGGACCGTGATGTCAAACATTAGCTTCATGTAATTAAATACAAAAGAAAAATAAAATGAATTGGATTATAGATATATAGAATATGATAATATATATTAAGACTATTTATATAAGCCCCTGAACATCTCGATCAGTGACTTTTGTTAAACCCAAACAATCAAGAACCGAATCACATCAAAGACATAGTCTAATTTTGTTTGCGTGTGTGTCTGCGTGTGTGCGTATGTACGTGTGTGCAAGTGTAATAGATAATTTGAGTATATAGAGTTCAGAATAATCAGGGGGTGGTAGTAGGGATCCACCTGTACTTTCAATCCATAGAGTAGTCATTATAATTAAATTAAAAAATATAGTACTTAAAGATAATCATATGGTGATCATTGAATGTGCACTGTACATTATTTATCAAAATGTATCAGTTAAAAGAAATAGCTACAAATTAATAATGTATATATTAATCAGCTTAACAATATTTTTAATTATGAATTCATTGTACAAATTTTTAATTCATAAAATAGATAGATAATTGCTTAACGGATATTTTATTAAAATAAATTTGTAGATGCTGTACTGTAGTGTGTGTGATTACATGGTCAAAATTTAAGAGACAATTATGGTTTTTATCATGCAAAACAGTGATTTTTTATAGATATTTTAACGAACTTGTTGATCTTATTATTTATTTGGCATTGTGGGAATTTATTGTTTAAGATCGCAACCTTCTTTTCATTCGATTCGATATAAAAACGTTGATATAAATAGAATATATATATATATATATATATATATATATATATATATATATATATAAATTAGTTATTGAAGAACTAGAAGAATTAGATCTACTTTGGTAGTATAAAAAATGGTATTATGTATTGATAGCCAAAACAGCTGCAGATTACTTATTATCCATGGTTATTTGATTTAAATTATTAACAAGTCCCTACATGTTTTTTAGATGAAAAATACTTTGAAATTAGATATACATAAACAATACACATTAAGATTTAAATCTTACTATACATAATTGGCATCAGTGTATTATCATCTGTTTGAGTAACACAATTCGAAACCTAATAGGGCATTGATATAGGACGATTCTTATATTGATTATGTAAATATAGCAATAACCTTACTCGTGTACCACCATATACACGGTATACTTATCTATTGTAAATTTTCATTTAAATAGCAGAAGAAAAATCATTACTTGTAACAATGTAAATGAAAAGGAAAGAATTTCTTTATTTTGCTTTACAATATTTTCATAGACACATAAGTGAATTAAATCTACAAAAATAGAAAGTTTTAATATATGTTTGGGATTTAAATATTGAATATATTACTTTATACATAAGATAATTTCATACAATATTATAGTAAAATAAATTTATTTTAAAAATTCAATAATAAGTATGTTCGCTATAAATAAACATTTGTAATTGTCAAAATGAACGTACAATTTCATTTAAATGAATGATTATTTACATGGCGTTATTTTTACAATGTAGGTGATTTATGGACATGAAATATTATTATACAATATTTAAAAAATATATATTACAAATATTTACTTTCGACGTGGCAACATACTCATCGGGCTGGATCAAACAAGAATTGCATAATAACTTATATGTTTAACAATCCCCAACATTATACACTGAAACTGATATAACAGACCCGACAAGCTCTCGCTCTCTCTCTCTCACTCCTTCTACGTGTACATATATATATATATATATATATATATATATATATATATATATATATACATATATATATATATATATATATATATATATATATATATATAATTGCGTGTGCGTGTACACCATTTGAAAACGCGAATATTTATCAATTATATATTGAGTATGCATCTTACTCGTTATTTTACCCTGACCTCACAATTTCTCAGATCAAGGCTCGATTCATTCAACCAACTGATTCGAATGCGTAGGGATTACATTATGTTAAAAGATAAAAAAATAATAAATAAAAGGGAAATAAATGCGCCAAAGAAACTCTGCTCCATTGACCTTCAATTACAAAGATTTGCATTGAACTTCAGTGCCGCGCTACCACCACCAACCACCGCCACCATCGCACACCGATAACTCGTTATATTCGCATTCGCGCGCGCAATTGCCTGCCGATCGTGGCGCCGATGGAGATATATATATATATATATATATATATATATATATATATATATATATATATATATATATATACGTCAGATGCAGTCTCAGCTCGCTTATATTATAACGCTTGCGATAACGTAATTATCTTATGCCGCAAACGCAGTCGCTTTCGCATCAGGCTCACAATCGCGCCCCTGTATATTACACCGCTCGCGTTTCGTCGGCGCCACAAGTAAATTATAATATAAGTAACTCTGTGTGTGTCTGACGAACATTTGTAAATTAACAAAAGAAAACAGTGGTATATACGTTGATAACATTTATACAGTAATAATACTCACCGAAACAGATCCCAGACAATACCAGCATCAACACCGGCGACGGCCTCCCCGTCCTCGCCTCTGATGCCATCATCAGAAAAATCGGCGGCGGCAACGGTGGTGACGCCGGCGGCGGTGCTGCAGGCGACGGCGGCGGAGACGGCGGCGCGCACGACGTGCATCGCGCGCGAGGGATAAGAGCAGAGAGAGAACGAGAGAGAGAGAGAGAGAGAGAGAGAGCAAGAGGCGCGCGCCGACGACGATTGACACGCGCGCGCGCGCGCGGCTCGGGCATACCAGGCACTCTCCTCGTTCAACCTATATATATTATACTTATATACACGTCGCACCGGGCACCGCTGCGCCACGGAGCGTAACTCTTGGGGCCCCTCAATGTTATATCGAGAGAGAGAGAGAGAGAGAGAGAGAGAGAGAGAGAGAGAGAGAGAGCCCGACATGGGTCCCTACAATCCGGTACATACACTCACCCGTATATATATATATATATATATATATATATATATATATATATATATATATATATAAATGTATGTATGCATGTATGTATGTATGTAAACATGTATGTATGTAAACATGTATATTGTACGTGTACACCGAAAGAGATGCGCTCGGTGTACGTCGAGTTGAGACCGGAAAGAGCGCAACTCCGCTACTATCTGTATACATACTTTTTTCGCCTTTCTATCGCCCCGCACGCCTGTGCGCGACTGCTTCGACCGTTTTTCCTTTTCGAGAGTCGTTTTAAATAAGAACGGACGCAGAGGGTGAGCGCGAAGGGTTGCAAAACAGATATTAGCTCTTCTCTTGTTTCTTTTTCTCTTCCTCTCCCCTCCCGACTTTCTCACTCACTCACACACACACACACTCTCTCTCTCTCTCTCTCTCTCTCTCGCACTCTTTTCATTCTTATTTTCTAAGCGAAGGGCTAAAAGCCGAATGCAACCAACAGCGAGAAAGAAAGAGACTTATTATCCCTTGCACCGAAGTAAGAAAAGATATGAATACGATGAAGAGTGAAGACGCAAGAATGGACCAAAAGTCC